>NQII01000032.1:1410626-1448077 GCA_002778355.1 Clitarchus hookeri
GGCGAGATTGCAGCAGCAGACACTGGCAGGAATGAAGAATGTTTCAGATTTTAATGCGAGGACTGAAAACAGGAAGTCGAGCCACGTAGCTAGATATATACATGTGAACCCCGTTCCGACCCAGACCAAGACGGGAGGTGAAAAATAATGCACTTCTCACAAAGAATGTGTATTTATAGTTCCACGCACAAAGGCTGGCGAGGGAGAAACAGTTCAGGAGCGAATAAAGAGAGAGAGAGAGAGAAAGAGAGAAAGAGAGAGACCCGAAATGAGCTGGCTATAAAACAAAATACCCAAAGGGAAAACAAAAGAGGAACAAAAAAAAGTAGGGAAAGAAACTTGGTTTGTGTGAGAGTGTAAAATACCGCAGTGGCGAATAAACAAGGACGGGGTGCTGCAGAACGCACTAATAAAATGAAACATGGTTACACGAACAAAATATAAAGAATATAAATATCGTTGTGCTTTGATTCATTGGGGAAAAGTCTATCGGGTAATAACGGCTTCCACTTCGTTGCCGTCCGAAACTTGGGTGGAAACAAGCCGTATTTTCCAAAGAGGAAGGATGGAGGGACGCGTAGGCCGAATAACCAATAGGCAACTACAAAATATATGTCTGGAAATTCTACGTGTATACTGCAAAAAATTTTATCACAACACCCTAAAAGAGAACTTGCAATGTCGAACCACACCTGAAAATAAATCATTCACACCACACATTAGCGAAGTGATTTTGTACCCGACTCTTCTAAAGAAGAGTTTTTTTCATCTATATTTCTCTCTGACACAGCCGCATCTGATACTTATCAACCCGAAAGGCTTATTTTACATTAATTAATTTTCAAGTTACTTCAATTACTGTAAGTGCGGTAGAAATACATTAGTACGAGGTCCTTTCCGACAAAAGCACGCGTCTGCCTCGACAACATGCTAAAACATCCTACCCAACGTCCAACAGCTAAACTGGACTTTCACAAAACATAAAGTACTAAGTAGCTTCTTTTCGTTAACATATTCCAAACTAGTTATACATGTTACGCCAACGACGAAATTAAACTCACACTCGGTGCTACAAATTAATGAAATCCGGAGAAATATCACCACGCTATTGCAAAACAACACTGTGACAATCGTCAAGTATACTAGGAAGTTCTTTGAAGTTAGTTCGAAAGCCACTAAATAGAACTAAATGGATGAACTTCGCCAAAATGCCCCACATTAGCTGTTCGAGACGGATCTCGGTTTCGCAATAAACAGAGTGATGCCGTCTTCGAATCCACTATTTTGGTTACTAAATAGACCACGTGACCAAGTTAAAAAGCTAAATATTTGGGTATTTCGGGAGCAAATTTATTACTGAGCCGGAGAAGCGTCCAAAATCTCCAAATACCTCCGCAAAAACATCTGATACTGTTTATGTATTATTTTATGTATGTTTTCAAGCAAGTTATGCGAATTCGAACCGGCAAAAGGAAAACTTAACAGTGGACCACAAATGTGTAAATATGTTCGTAAATCATTTTATTTGTTTCGAGGGAGATAGTTTTGATACAATTTCTGTGAANACCACAAATGTGTAAATATGTTCGTAAATCATTTTATTTGTTTCGAGGGAGATAGTTTTGATACAATTTCTGTGAAGAAAATAATAACTCGTTTTCTAGATGGACGGTTTCCTTACGGGAGCGAGTACATGAGTAAAACGTTTTTACAATTCTCGAAGAGAGATTATTTATAACTTATTAGTTTTCTTTTCATTACCGAAGAAACAAAGGAATGTAAAAGCATTCAGTAATGCAGTTCCCAAACAGAACCATAGGGGCGCTGTTGGGTGATGTTCGAATTCAACATTTACAGTGCCCTAGATTACCAATTAACGAATTCGAATACGGCATACACAAGATNTGGGTGATGTTCGAATTCAACATTTACAGTGCCCTAGATTACCAATTAACGAATTCGAATACGGCATACACAAGAGTGAAAGACCACCATGAATACATACGCTCGAAGGCGGCATCCCGTGAGCCGTGACCTTGGAGGTAGTAAAGTTGTAAAGTCCTGGAAGCTCTTCGCGATAAACAGTTGCCCNTCCCGTGAGCCGTGACCTTGGAGGTAGTAAAGTTGTAAAGTCCTGGAAGCTCTTCGCGATAAACAGTTGCCCATGCGTATCACTGTATCCAATCACAGAAAGAAAAAAAAGTATAGTGCTGTGACAACAGTATTGATGTTATCACAACATAAATTTTTTTGTTCTCTGTGAACCGTCAGTAACTAATGCCGCTGTTAATGTAATATACTGTGAAGCTATTAACGTTAATGTAAACATTATACACTTTTGTAACAGCGTTGCCTCCTCAACATTACCGCGGTGGTTATGTTAAGGCAAAAAAAAATTTCTGTTGATTTGAAGTTCATTATTGTGTTAACATTTCCTTGTATTTTCTCAAGAAAAAATTTTGATGTAAAATATATTAAGTACAATTATTTTATCACAAAAATAAATATTACCAACAGAAAAAAATACGGCTTTGAGGAGAATCGAATCCGTTCCTGGAGTGCTTGGCATTTTCTACTTTACAGAACCTGACGTCCTACCTACTGCTGTATCTTAACATATCTGACTTGAGTTTCATATTGTGGGTATTCACTGCAAAATAATGACAAATTGCATTTTCCTTTCATTACGTGGAAATACTTTATGCCTTATACCTAGGGCCAGTGACTTTTCGCGTAAAAATCGGAGCACACAGTAGACTTCAATACTATATACACACCTCAGCTGTTGTTATACATCCATTGGCTGCTGGTGCCGTGTCCGTCTTTGACCAAGCCATTCAGGACTAAGTAACTCCGACACTGAACCTTCGTGATTCGTGCGCAAACGGTTAACACGGGTCAGAACATTTTTTTATCCAATCAAAGAAGCTGGACGACCCTACAGTGCTTTGGACTCTATCTTGTCTGGAAATATTTTCGCGAAATATCACTGACCCTACTTATACCTATGCACAATTGGCACACGTAAACTTCTTTGCAAAGCTTGAGAGCTGGTTTTAACTACATTTAGTTCTCATACTATGCTTAAAAATTTAAATACAGTGGTTTCATTTTACGAGGTTATCGTTGTTCACTACTATTCGCCATTTAACAACGTCAAGTCAGTATCACAAAATAATTTGTTCTTCCTGTTATTTTTAGCGNTGGGTGATGTTCGAATTCAACATTTACAGTGCCCTAGATTACCAATTAACGAATTCGAATACGGCATACACAAGATTGAAAGACCACCATGAATACATACGCTCGAAGGTGGCATCCCGTGAGCCGTGACCTTGGAGGTAGTAAAGTTGTAAAGTCCTGGAAGCTCTTCGCGATAAACAGTTGCCCATGTGTATCACTGTATCCAATCACAGAAAGAAAAAAAAGTATAGTGCTGTGACAACAGTATTGATGTTACCACAACGTAAATGTTTTTGTTCTCTGTGAACCGTCAGTAACAAATGCCGCTGTTAATGTAATATACTGTGATGCTATTAACGTTAATGTAAACATTATGTACTTTTGTAACAGCTTGCCTCCTCAACATTACCGCGGTGGTTATGTTGAGGCAAACAATTTTTTCTGTTGATTTGAAGTTCATTATTGTGTTAACATTTTCTTGTATTTTCTTTCCTTCAAGAAAGCATTCCGATGTAAAATAGATTAAGTACAATTATTTTGCCACAAAAAGAAATAATACCAACAGAAAAAAATACGGCTGTGAGGTGAATCGAATTCGTTCCTGGAGTGCTTGACGTTTTCTACTTTACAGAACCTGACATCCTACCTACTGCTGTATCTTAACATATCTGACTTGAGTTTCATATTGTGGGTATTCACTGCAACATAATGACAAATTGCATTTCCCTTTCATTACGTGGAAATACTTTATGCCTTATACCTAGGGCCAGTGACTTTTCGCGTAAAAATCGGAGCACACAGTAGACTTCAATACTATATACACACCTCAGCTGTTGTTACACCTCCATTGGCTGATGGTGCCGTGTCCGTCTTTGACCAAGCCATTCAGGACTAAGTAACTCCGACACTGAACCTTCGTGATTCGTGCGCAAACGGTTAACACGGGCCAGAACATTTATTTAGCCAATCAAAAAAGCTGGATGACCCTACAGTGCTTTGGACTCTATCTTGTCTCGAAATCTTTTCGTGAAATATCACTGCCCCTACCTATACCTATGCACAATTGGCACACGTAAACTTCTTTGCAAAGCTTGAGAGCTGGTTTTAGCTACATTTAGTTCTTATGCTATGCCTAAAAATTTAAATATTGTGGTTTCATTTTACGAGGTTATCGCTGTTCACTACTATTCGCCATTTAACAACGTCAAGTCAGTATCACAAAATAATTTGTTCTTCCTGTTATTTTTAGCGNTGTTCACTACTATTCGCCATTTAACAACGTCAAGTCAGTATCACAAAATAATTTGTTCTTCCTGTTATTTTTAGCGTAATACAATTTTTGGTTTCGGCAACATTGCTTAGAGACTTTTATTAACATTCAACATTGTATTATAGTATGATATAGGACTTTTTTTACATGGTTAACATTTTTAACATCGACACAACATTATTAATGTTACTACAACATGAACGTTTAAATAAATGCCTCCATGGAGTATTTTTTGCAGCAAGAACATGAGACTTTTCTCTGTGTACAACATTTAAAATATCGGTAATTTCCACCTTGAACAGGTACCAAATAATACGCATGCCATGTATTTTCAGTATATAAATATGGCAACACTGCCCGCGGGGAAACCGTTTTCATGCAGCCTGCTCTACATACACCGCACAGCGTTGATCGTTGTTTTACATTCCGCTCCTGCGCTACGCGGGCGTAGCCAGCGCCTCGACGCTGCTGAGAGTTGTGTACAGTTCTGTCAAAAGTTAGAAATCACCAGTCATTTTCACACCATGTGTCATCGATCTTAAACTTTTGAGGTAATAAACTTTGACTAATTTTTTTTTCATTATTGTACTACTAAAATAAAAAATTTTCATAGAAATAGCTTTAAAATATCTCAGTTCTTCATTATGTTATTTTTTAAATACCAGAAAAAAAAAACAGATATTCCAGTTAAGAAAACTAATTTGCGACAAATGCTTCTTGCTGTACATGCTCAATGTTTATGCACTACGTTGTATTGCACGACAAAGAAATTGTGGCCTAAATGTCAGCAGCTAGTCAACCGTGAAAGCTAGTTTTTCACCCGATTTAAAACGCTGGGTTAAGTGTATATACCTGGTGTTAACATTGTTATACCAAGCAGGCCATCGGAGGCCGTTACTGAATGAGAAACACAATTGAGTGCACACTTTGCAACATACAGGCGCTGACAATAGACCAAAGGTAAGGTAGACCGATTTTTCGTCTTCTGCGGATGTACCCAAAATTTACCTACCTCCAAACAACACAACAGTCAAAGTCACATGGTCACCAGTGGTGAACGTGTTTGTTTGTAATATTATTTTCGACATGCAAGCATTTTTACATTAATAAAATGCTTCTGCCAATTTGACTTCAATATAATTGCATTAAAATTAGTTAGATGAAGTATACAAACATCTCAAAGAACTTGTTTACATAAACAGTGTTCTAACATAACGTCGTTTATGATAGTCGTGTTGGCAGAAAAGGAGTTCAATGTTGGGAACACTGGGACTGGTTCTACGCAGCCAGCCAGATCGCTCTACCCAATATTCCCTCTACGGCAGGGGCCGCAGTGGTGTAGTGGATAGACTACTCGCCTCGCACCTAGGCAAACCGGGGTTCGATTTCCGGCGGGGTTACTCCCGGATTTTCTCACGCGAGAATCGTGCAGGACGATGCCGCTGGTCGGCGGGTTTTCTCCGTGATCTCCCGTTTCCCCCACCCCTACATTACGGGCGCTGCTCTATACTCACCTCACTTCACCCTCATCGGCTATCGAGACCTCGACGTTAAGAGCCGCCCAAAATTTCTTCCCCCGCTCAGTCCACGGAACTGATCGGCGAACGGCGTCGCGACAAGCTGCTTGCGAAGTGACGCCATCTTGCTGGCGTGTGCAAATGGAGATCGCCGCACGTGACGCTGCTTCGCTTCCGGATACTTAGCGCACTCTGCGGCGACGCGGTGGACGCGAGGCGACCCGCACGCGCGAAGCATAACCGCCGCCACGGGGTGCTGGAGGGTGGACGAGGAGGTATATTTATCCCGGTGCTCGAGGTATTTTTAGTCGCGGCGTGGTGGCTGCAGTGATTGACGCCGCTCGCGGCCGAGATGCCGGTGCCTCTGAAAGGACGCCCGTCGCGACTGGACCGTTGCACCGGCCCGCGCGCCACCGCCCTCCCTATACTCAACAAACTCCAGCACTGCACTCAGATATGGCTGTTGGAACCACCTAAGACTGTTAAAATGACAGCCATCTGACAGGTGGTTTGTACCACAGACTAAAGGTGAGGTAGACCGATCTCGCTGGCAGCGCACAACCAATCTCCGTGTCACCAACATTGAACTGCTTTTCCGCCATTACCACTAACAAATACGGCGTGGATTGGATTTGAGGCTAGAACGCTTTATAATGATGTTTGAATAAATTCGAATTGGTAATAGTATCTTATGAATATAATAGTAATTGTCATTTAAAAATTAAGATATAAACAAACACATTCTTCATTGTTGACAATGTGACTTTGAGAATTGTGTTCCTTTGTGGTAGGTCAAAGTTGGGTACATGCTACGTCATATTTAGTCCATGGTATGTACCATGAAAATATTGTTAAGAGTCCATTCACGGTTACTTCCAACTTTTCTGACGCCCTGCTTAAGTTCTAATTCCTTCGTCTAATGCGAATAAAGCTTAAACCAAGTTAAGGTTGGTTCCGCACAGGTTGGGGCCGTAGTTGTGTAATGGTTAGACGATACTTGCCTGCCGCCAATGTGGGAATAAAAGGATTAATTTCAACCATGAGGCAGTAGTGGATGTATTGTTACGTAAGCCCTCAGTGTTGGCGTGGAAATTAAGTCTTTCCGCGGGTTCTTCACACTTCCTTTGAAAAAATCTCACCACGTATGATGTGTTTAGTTATTTCCTGAATATGCCGCGTATCACAAGCGTTTTATACTTGTGCTCATAAAAAATTACATTTTTTTTTTGTTAAATTGAAATCCTATTTATATTTTACCTATAAATTATATTTCTTCATTGATAAATAATGTGAACAAAAACAGTGAGAAAATATATGTGTTGGTAACGCCTGGTAAGAAATAGTTCTCATGAAAAATATTATTACAACTGAGTGCGCACTAATACGGTGCGTTGTTCTTTAGTGTAATTTTTTCAGACGTAGTTAAGCTTAGTTTGAACGAGGCGGAGGAATATCTNATTGAACTGCTTTTCCGCCATTACCACTAACAAATACGGCGTGGATTGGATTTGAGGCTAGAACGCTTTATAATGCTGTTTGAATAAATTCGAATTGGTAATAGTATCTTATGAATATAATAGTAATTGTCATTTAAAAATTAAGATATAAACAAACACATTCTTCATTGTTGACAATGTGACTTTGAGANTTGAATAAATTCGAATTGGTAATAGTATCTTATGAATATAATAGTAATTGTCATTTAAAAATTAAGATATAAACAAACACATTCTTCATTGTTGACAATGTGACTTTGAGAATTGTGTTCCTTTGTGGTAGGTCAAAGTTGGGTACATGCTACGTCATATTTAGTCCATGGTATGTACCATGAAAATATTGTTAAGAGTCCATTCACGGTTACTTCCAACTTTTCTGACGCCCTGCTTAAGTTCTAATTCCTTCGTCTAATGCGAATAAAGCTTAAACCAAGTTAAGGTTGGTTCCGCACAGGTTGGGGCCGTAGTTGTGTAATGGTTAGACTATACTTGCCTGCCGCCAATGTGGGAATAAAAGGATTAATTTCAACCATGAGGCAGTAGTGGATGTATTGTTACGTAAGCCCTCAGTGTTGGCGTGGAAGCTATANTGGCGTGGAAATTAAGTCTTTCCGCGGGTTCTTCACACTTCCTTTGAAAAAATCTCACCACGTATGATGTGTTTAGTTATTTCCTGAATATGCCGCGTATCACAAGCGTTTTATACTTGTGCTCATAAAAAATTACATTTTTTTTTGTTAAATTGAAATACTATTTATATTTTACCTATAAATTATATTTCTTCATTGATAAATAATGTGAACAAAAACAGTGAGAAAATATATGTGTTGGTAACGCCTGGTAAGAAATAGTTCTCATGAAAAATATTATTACAACTGAGTGCGCACGAATACGGTGCGTTGTTCTTTAGTGTAATTTTTTCAGACGTAGTTAAGCTTAGTTTGAACGAGGCGGAGGAATATCTNAATACGGTGCGTTGTTCTTTAGTGTAATTTTTTCAGACGTAGTTAAGCTTAGTTTGAACGAGGCGGAGGAATATCTTGGAAGTAGATCTTTAGCAGGGCTTCAGAAAAGTGTGAAGTAACCGTGAATGGAATATAGGATTCAAGTACATAGTTGTGGCGTGTGTTGGTGATGACGAGGCACCTGCAGGGTTGGACCGCGCGCGAGGACGGTCTTCCAAGAAACAAACCACCCCCCCCCCATCACCCTTCCCACTTGGAAGACGACAGGGACCTGGGCGCCTCGCCAAAAAGGCACGACGCCGACAGAAATGCCTCCGCACAGCTGAGTGTATCGCGCGCCACTCGACCCACATTTACCCCGTCACAGGGTGGTTTTTTTTTTAATTACGTGGCCAGTTAAGGCTCCCGCCTTTCTGGAACGATAAGGGCGACACTGCCTCGCGCATCAAGCGTGCCATCGCCGCTAAGCACAAGTCTCTCAACCAGCGTGCAGTGTTCTCGTATCGCAATGCGTGTACCTATAGGACTTGCAGCGGTGACCTTGACATTTGATTGGTGGAAAGTATGTGGCGAGGTTCAATGCAGGGCCCTTGAGTAGTTTTGTATGTATCTGGAGTATATTTTGCAATACAGAGCTTTGAAGAAGCCCTTTTTTTATTACTATTATTATTAGCCATTTTGGAGTGCACTGAAATGTTGTTTCTAATATGCGTGACGTCTTGAATGTACTCAACATTGGACTCACGTTTAATAGTCTCGTAGAAAAACGAATATTCATGCTTCCTTATCACCCCCACGGCTGTGCCCTTTCTGGGGTAATGCGGAGGTACAATAGTTCCCTTTGGTTGTTTTTGGTATTTCTGTTGGGGGCTGCGGTGGTGTAGTGGTTAGTCTGCTCGCCTCCCACCAAGTGAACCGGGCTCGATTCCCGGCGGGATCGCCCCCGGATTTTAGCATGTGGGAATGGTGTCGGACGATTCCACTGGTCGACGGGTTTTCTCGGGGATATCCCGTTTCCCCCACCATTGCATTCCGGCGCCGCTGCATTCTCACCTCATCTCACAAGCATCGGCTCTGAAGACCTAGTTTGTAAGAACAGCCCAAATCTCTCAACTCAACTATTTTTTTCACTCATCCATTCACACCTCTTCCTGTTTATAGTAGCGTGGGCTTGAGGTACCCTTGAGAGTAGTCATCCTAGTGTAAGGCGGATTCACACGTTCGGGTATTCAAATGTCAGAATTGTTTTCTCTGCGTTTTGGAAATGACTTTGTGACTCAATAACAATGAAAATTGAATAAAATGCCAACTCATTTTAAAAGTAGCTTTCAGGCACTTTTTTAAAGCACCGCGGTGTTAACGTCAACCTTGAATATAGAGCAAACAAATTTCGGAACCTATACGAACACAATTTTTTATCGCGCTTAAATGTCTTTTGAAGTCATACAGAAAACACAAAAACATTTCTTTATTGCCTCCGCGTGCAGTTGAAATTAAATGTTTGCTTTTTTAATTAAAATGTTATTTTACAGCTTATAATAAAATTACCAGTGCATTACAGAGAATTCTGATTTTTTTTTTGTTTTTTAACGACATCAGCAGTTATTTTGTACTGTAAACAAACATGCTAATAATGCAAATTTTGAAACTTGAACGTCAAATCACATAAATAAAAAAGTGTGTACACTAAAGCACAAAAAAAACCCTTTTGGCACTTGTACGCCCGTAAATGAACACTTTTAAAAGCATTACCTACCTAAGATCTACTTTCTGCTCACTTTGTATCCTTCCACAATATGCAACATTAGCATTGCCACTAACCCGCTCATTTTATTCACGCATCTATCAAATAAAAAAGTGACATTTTTAAGAACGCAAGTGCAATACTAGCGAGGCAAATTTTACTCTTACGTGCAAAAAAAAAAAAACAGAAAATAAACTAAATAAATTTTTTTTAGCCAAAATTTAAACACATCTGTACACGAAACATTTTTTTGCTACCTCATTGCCAAGTTAACTAGGGACATGCCAGTCAGTGTGTCCGTTAAAATAGGATGCACTTAAGAGAATATATATACTCTTTTTCTAAGGTTGCTTCCAAAAGTGCTCAACTGAACGCAAACAGCGTAAGCAGAGATTTTGTAAGCCTATGTAGAAAAACAAAGAAATGTGAGAGCTGAATTTAATTTTCGTCAAATTTACGAGTAAACATTTTGCTAAAGATGCAAAATTATTGAGGGATTAATCACGCCTTAAATATGTACACTTCGCTGTGGCACAAGATATGCTAAAGGAAATCATCGCAAAGTGTATAAACAGCTTTGCGTATAGTTTTTCTTATAACGGCTACTAAGAGATCTCTCGACTTTCATATTTGTCCCGTTCTCTCATATGACGAGCTTTGTTTTTTACTGATGATTCGTTCTGAGTAGCCAATAATGAGAAACAACTACAGGTTTCAACCTGAAACGCTTACGTAATTTTTCCAGTGACGTTCGTGGACTACAGTTGTTAAGTTGCCTTCGGACGAGTTCAAAAATGTAGTTGACGTTTGTAGCTACACGTATGCTCAAGGTAGTTAAGTATGCAAGCTGCCGCTTCTCTCTAGGATTATCCTTTAGATAATGCCTACGTTCACCGACGCAAACAACAAACGTAAAATAATAATAATAATAATTTTTCAAAATATATACTTCTCCGATTAGGCTCACGGGCCGAATTCTGGAACAAGAATCAAATGTTTTCTTTTTGCTGTGTTCCCGGCAAACAGAGATCTCCCCCGTGTTAATTTATCGCTCCTGCCAATAGCCTGTCGGATTACGCGAGACACTAATACTAATTTACACGTAACACGGCCCGATTATCCACGCCATGAAACCGTGCACCTTACGCAACCAACTGCGCCACGGAAGTCGATTACAGAAGACTTGTTTCACGATTAATTTAAACACAAGTGAAATTAACTTTTGAAAAAATTCCTGTCCGTAACGAAACATATTAAGATGCCTATATTAAAGTTGGCAGCGAGGAAGGAAAAAAAAACTACAGTGTCTTCACGGTACCTTCACACTTCCTGTATCAAAACACTTATACCAGGTTTGGTTGTTTCCNCCTCATCTCACAAGCATCCGCTCTGAAGACCTAGTTTGTAAGAACAGCCCAAATCTCTCAACTCAACTATTTTTTCACTCATCCATTCACACCTCTTCCTGTTTATAGTACGCACCCGAACTCCATGGGAACTCTCATCAGTAGCTAGTGTAAGGCGGATTCACACGTTCGGGTATTCAAATGTCTGAATTGTTTTCTCTGCGTTTTGGAAATGGCTTTGTGACTCAATAACAATGAAAATTGAATAAAATGCCAACTCATTTTAAAAGTAGCTTTCAGGCACTTTTTTAAAGCACCGCGGTGTTAACGTCAACCTTGAATATAGAGCAAACAAATTTCGGAACCTATACGAACACAATTTTTTATCGCGCTTAAATGTCTTTTGAAGTCATACAGAAAACACAAAAACATTTCTTTATTGCCTCCGCGTGCAGTTGAAATTAAATGTTTGCTTTTTTAATTAAAATGTTATTTTACAGCTTATAATAAAATTACCAGTGCATTACAGAGAATTCTGATTTTTTTTGTTTGTTTTTTAACGACATCAGCAGTTATTTTGTACTGTAAACAAACATGCTAATAATGCAAATTTTGAAACTTGAACGTCAAATCACATAAATAAAAAAGTCTGTACACTAAAGCAAACAAAAAAAAATCTTTTTGGCACTTGTACGCCCGGAAGTGAACACTTTTAAAAGCGTTACCTACCTAAGATCTACTTTCTGCTCACTTTGTATCCTTCCACAATATGAAACATTAGCATTGCCACTAACCCGCTCATTTTATTCACGCATCTATCAAATAAAAAAAGTGATGTTTTTAAGAAAGCAAGTACAATACTAGCGAGACAAATTTTACTCTTACGTGCAAAAAAACCATAAAATAAACTAAATAAATTTTGTTAGCCGAAATTTAAACACGCTTGTACAGGAAACTTTTTTTTTTTTTTTTTTTTTGCTACCTCGTTGCGAAGTTAACTAGGGACATGCTAGTCAGTGTGTCTGTTAATTTAGGATGCACTTAAGAGAATATATATACTCTTTTTCTAAGGTTGCTTCCAAAAGTGCTTAACTGAACGCAAACAGCGTATGCAGAGATATTGTAAGCCTATGTAGAAAAACAAAGAAATGTGAGAGCTGAATTTAATTTTCGTCAAATTTACGAGTAAATATTTTGCTAAAGATGCAACATTATTGAGCGATTAATCACGCCTTAAATATGTACACTTCGCTGTGGCACAAGATATGCTAAAGGAAATCATCGCAAAGTGTATAAACAGCTTTGTGTATAGTGTTTCTTATAACGGCTACTAAGAGATCTCTCGACTTTCATATTTGTCCCGTTCTCTCATGACGAGCTTTGTTTTTTACTGATGATTTGTTCTGAGCAGCCAATTATGGGGAAAAAAAACTACAGGTTTCAACCTGAAACGCTTACGTAATTTTTCCAGTGACGTTCGTGGACTACAGTTGTTAAGTTGCCTTCGGACGAGTTAAAAAATGTAGTTGACGTTTGTAGCTACACGTAACGAGTTCCATCAATTCATACGTTCGACGGCGAAGAGAGATCCATTATCCTTTAGATAATGCCTACGTTCACCGAAGCAAACAACAAAATAAAATAATAATAATTTTTAAAAATATATACTTCTCCGATTAGGCTCACGGCCCGAATTCTGGAACAAGAATCAAATGTTTTCTTTTTGCTGTGTTCCCGGCAAACAGAGATCTCCCCCGTGTTAATTTATCGCTCCTGCCTATTGCCTGTCGGATTACGCGAGACACTAATACTAATTTACACGTAACACGGCCCGATTATCCACGCCATGAAACCGTGCACCTTACGCAACCAACTGCGCCGCGGAAGTCGATTACAGAAGACTTGTTTCACGATTAATTTGAACACAAGTGAAATTAACTTTTGAAAAAATTCCTGTCCGTAACGAAACATATTAAGATGCCTGTATTAAAGTTGCCAGCGAGGAAGGAAAAAAAACTACAGTGTCTTCACGGTACCTTCACACTTCCTGTATCAAAACACTTATACCAGGTTTGGTTGTTTCCNAAAAAAAACTACAGTGTCTTCACGGTACCTTCACACTTCCTGTATCAAAACACTTATACCAGGTTTGGTTGTTTCCTAAATAGACACTATACAAGTGTTTTATACTCGCACTTACGTTAACGTGGAATCTTTTTCGGTTAAAAGAAATTTTCACTCGTATTTTGCTAATAAATTGAAACTTTTTTTTTTCATAATCAGAATTAATTTAAATGAAGAAATAAAAGAGGTATGTTCGCATAATTGCCATACTTAACTACTCTGCGGCGGGAGATAACTTCAAACGTTCACAGGACCACCAAGGACAAAGGAAGATCGGGTGTCGTAACTATTATGCACCCAGAATACGGCCAAACAAATGCGTTGATGAGTTCTACCAGAGGGAAGCGGGCAGTGTCTGGTTCTCTTAAAATACAGAAGGAGCGACGGACTGCGAGAGCTTGGCCGCACAAAGGCGCGACGAGCAGACAGTGGAGGTTACGGGATCAAAACGTCGGCGAGGTTCGGCAACAGAACACTCAAGTATACAGAAGCGAAAGAAACCTCTTGTACCGCGAGCTCCATGCCTCAAGCCAGTGAAGTGAAATGACGTCACTGGCCAGCGACACGTCAGACCGCCGTTGGCCAATCAGCGCCTTGTAAGTTACTGGCCAGAGACGGCAGCCCGGACAACAGGTCTTACCTTCTTTATGTCCTGTTATTGTGGTTCCAGAAAAAAACAAACAATATCATAAAGTCGTTTCAAGCTGGCTTCCCAACATCCCCTTGCAAGCTGACTAGGCAAGAGACCTGCGTAGCTCGGGGACGGGCTGTGCGGACCGGCCACAGACTGGTCCATGAGTCTAAACCCTTGCTGGGGTAAAACAACTACACCCTTGCTGGGGTTTACTGAATGAATAACTGATGTTGACTTTCTGAGTGTTGATTTACGGTGGATGAACGCACGAAATCATGGACTAATAAGCGGTCTCCTGTGGGTAANTTGACTTTCTGAGTGTTGATTTACGGTGGATGAACGCACGAAATCATGGACTAATAAGCGGTCTCCTGTGGGTAAGTCATTCGACACCTTTGGATGAAAGCGCCCGAGGGTAAACCCTGTAAGCTGCCACTTGGGAGTAATCCTAGGGAGACAGNATGAAAGCGCCCGAGGGTAAACCCTGTAAGCTGCCACTTGGGAGTAATCCTAGGGAGACAGCCGGGTTATGTGTGGGGCCACGCAAGCGAGCACTCGCATGTAGCTCCGGAGCTCTGTTAGGCGAACCACTTGAGACTGACGGGACATGGTAACAAATGAGACTGATATCACTGTAAGGTCAACCGCCTTCCATGTTAGATGCAAGTCGTTCAGACCTATGAAGCTTGACTGTTGGGCAGTCAAGTGGAGGGGCATGTTTTCCTAGAGAGACTCAAGGTAGTAATACTGGACTGTCCATAAGAAATTAGGCTCTGAAAGTTGTCTCCTGTGATACCTTGGCGGATCTGGTACAGGAGGGGAGGAGGTGCGGAGAGCGCCGGACATGTACCGAAAAAAAAAAAAAAACATGTATTGGAGGAATAAAAATATGTTTTTCCAATTCGTTTATTGTAATGAGAGTTCCATTGCTAAAAAAAAACCTGAATCATGTGTTACTTTCTTAAGTTAAAATTTAAATTGAGAAAGTTCCGTACAACAGCGTGGATTTCAAAACTAATAGAATGTAGATCTAGCATCAGGTGTGTTGTTAAACTGCAGAAATTCAGCAAAGAAATATTTAAATATAAATAGTACGTCTACTTACGTATATTTATTACGAAACTTTACACATACCAATACAAGTGTTCGACTGTTTTAAAAGTGTATTTTTGAATGACGATTTGGTTAGAAAATTTTTTTTTACTAAAACCACGGTAAAATGACCACTTTTGAAAGCCCTGCTTAAGATCTACTTGTATGCACGTTTTGTGTTCTTCCGCTTTATGTAAAATTAACATCGCCGTGGGCTTCGTCACTTTATTCATGCGTCGGTCAAGTGAAACTGTAAATTATTGAAAATTAATATTTTACATACCTGCTCATTTTTAACTATGATGAATTAAAAAAAAAAAAACAGAAAGGGAAAGAAATAATTTGCATCAAATGGTTACCTTACACTTTTTATTCGACGTTACGATATGGAACTACTTTCCATCAATCGTTACGANTCCATCGTTACCAACATTGCTGGGCGAATGCTACTCAGTGCGCCCATTAAAACATATGTGGGCAGTGGCAGTGTCTTTTTTTGTAAGGTTCATTTCAAAAGTGCTCACATTATCGTGAACAACCTTTAGTCAACCAGACGCATGTCCCGTCCCCGGAGCCTCGCGCCACCAGTCAGCTAATTGGTACGCCCATATCAAAGGAACGCCCACGCCGTTTCACTTCCGTAATTTTACCTATTCTGTGTTTCAACACTGGCTTCGCCCTTTTTCAGTGTCGAAACAACGTCTCTAATGTATGAGGGGGCGCGCTTTTCGGCGTAATCTCTTCACCCATCCACACGCACTGTACACATTAGTGAACATTACGCACTTGTAGGTCTGTACTGTGCACATTGAGAAACTCAGTGACACATGACCTTACCTTTGGGTATACGATTAGCAAACCGTCTTATTGGTCTAGCTCATGATTGGTTCATATCACTGTAGCCGAACATATAGGCTACAACTCATTGACCGCGACAACGAAACAAGCACGCATAATAATACTTTTTGTTTGCAACACGTGAAACCGTAATTTGAAGTGGGTCAGAAAGGGTTCAAACACTTTTGCTTCTCTTGTAAATTCTATTTTGGTGTAATCTATATCGAAATTACATGCTGCATAGAAGAAGGAAACACTTCTACAACCCAGAAGCGAATACTGCATATGTAAAAATTCACTACAGTTTGTGTAATAAATATGAACAAAAACAGTTTGTGTGCCCATTAACTCTCATTATGGAGCCCTCTACTAAACTAAGGGAGAAGTGAAGTGTATCCTATTCCCCTTCCTATCCAGTTGTTCTGCCACTTCATATTTTATAGCATTCTTTATGTGCAGAGGCGTAACTGCGAGTCTCGTGAGTGGGTCGTGTGAAAATAGACCGGAATGTTCTAGAACGGTCGCCTCGACGCCCGAGGGCGCAGGCATTCGTTTCTCAAGTAGCCGACGAGAGGCGAAGACGCTAATCGCGCGGACGTGTTTGTCGATGAGGGAAGCGGAGAGAGTGAGAGGGGGGGGGTTAAAACATTCCGTTAACGACGGCGCGAGGTGGTAGGGGGAGTGGGTAGAATCACCTGCACATCGTCTCGAACACGTCGTTCCTGTAATAACTCCCCGGCGATGATAATGGCCAGGGCCCGTCCAATCGAACGCCGGGAGGCCACCAGTGAAAGCAAACAGCCGCGGCACCGACGGGCTTGTTGTATTACCCGCCGCCTAATAATACCGATATTGAGTGCGGCCGTCGAGACGCTAGGCGTAATGAGCTCCTGGTGATCAGAGTGGAGTCCTCTAGTTCAGGGTGGTGTAGTGGTTAGACTACTCGCCTCCCACCTGGGCGAACCGGGCTCGATTCCCGTCTGGGCCGCTCCTGGATTTTCGCTGGTGGGAATCGTGCCGGACGATGCCGCTGGTCGGTGGTTATTCCTCGGAGATCTCCCGTTGCCCACGCCCCTGCATTCCGGCGCTGCTCCATTCTCAACTCGCTTCACCATCATCGGATCTCAAGACTTCGAGACTCTAGTTCAGGGGTATGACGCTGTATGCGCCCTAATCTGGCGTTGTTGCAAATACCATACACTAAATATAAGGTTGAGCGATCCTTCGTCTTCTGCGCATGTACGCTAACATTGACCTACCCCAAATCAACACATCTGCCAAAATCGCAAGGTCAACAACGATGAAAGTGTTTGTTTATATATTAATTTTAAAAATACAAGCACTTTCAGATAATTTTTATTTTATTTTTACAATTTAGAATATATTCTAATTGCGTTAAAAACTGGTTAGAGGAAGTACACAAACATCTCAAAGCACTTATTCACATAAAGAGTGTTCTAACCTCAAATCCTAAGCGTGGTTGTTTATGATAGTCGCGTTGGCAGCAATGCAGTTCAATGTTAGAACAATGAATTTGATTCTGTGCAGCCAGCGAGATCACTTTACCCCATATTTATTCTAAGGAAAATACCAAACTCACTATATATCAAACGTTTTAATTTGCCGGACGTTTTAATTTGCCAAACGTTTTAATTTGTCATGTGAATTGAATTTCAATGGTATTTTTTCGTTTAAATAAACTGTGTTGACGTAACATTAGGTTTCCGGTTCATAACAATCTCAATTTTCCACTTGACTGGCGTATGAATAAAGGAAATGTATATTCTACACATGGCGGAAGGATGCAAAATGTGCACACAAGTAGATCGTAAGCAGGGCNATGAATAAAGGAAATGTATATTCTACACATGGCGGAAGGATGCAAAATGTGCACACAAGTAGATCGTAAGCAGGGCTTTCAAAAGTGCTGATTTACAGTCTATATGCGGTTTCTTCACATTTTTTAGAATCAAACCGTTACCTTTATGATATGTATTATAATATTTCATTATTGATAAATATGAATAAAAACACCGAGGGAAAACCTGTATGTTGGTAGTGNGGCAGCAATGCAGTTCAATGTTAGAACAATGAATTTGATTCTGTGCAGCCAGCGAGATCACTTTACCCCATATTTATTCTAAGGAAAATACCAAACTCACTATATATCAAACGTTTTAATTTGCCGGACGTTTTAATTTGCCAAACGTTTTAATTTGTCATGTGAATTGAATTTCAATGGTATTTTTTCGTTTAAATAAACTGTGTTGACGTAACATTAGGTTTCCGGTTCATAACAATCTCAATTTTCCACTTGACTGGCGTATGAATAAAGGAAATGTATATTCTACACATGGCGGAAGGATGCAAAATGTGCACACAAGTAGATCGTAAGCAGGGATTTCAAAAGTGCTGATTTACAGTCTATATGCGGTTTCTTCACATTTTTTAGAATCAAACCGTTACCTTTATGATATGTATTATAATATTTCATTATTGATAAATATGAATAAAAACACCGAGGGAAAACCTGTATGTTGGTAGTGCCTAGTAAGAAATAGTTCTCATGCAAAATATTGTTACAACTGTGTGCGCAAGAATTCGGTGCGTTGTCCTTTGGTGTAATTTTTCTAGACTTAGTTAAGCCTAGTTTGCACGAGGCGGAGGAATATCCTGAAAGCAGGACTTCAGCAGGGCTTCACAAAAGTGTGAAGTAACCGTGAATGGATGATAGCCGTGGAGAACCTAAATCACGGTGACTTATCAGTCGAGTCCAGTCTGAAGGACACTCGCCGACTTTCTCAACACCTGCAAAGTTTCCGCTGTGGAGCATTCATTAAATTACGCGTGAACAGGTGCGCGCCGAATATCTGGAACGGCGACAGACGGTCCAAGCCGTCTCGTGTCGGACAACTCGTCGTGCCGACAACAAATAAAAAAAAAAACACTGTCCCTGCTTTTTTCTTTAACACCGACAACGAAATAAGTTACAGTCCATTCACGGTTAATTCCAACTTTTCTGAAGCCCTGCTCAAGTTCTACATTGACGCTATTTCTCCGCCTCACGCAAACAAAAGCTTAACGTAGTCTAGAAAATCACACTAAAAGGCTAACCCAACGCATTCGTGCGCACTCAGTTTAATAACATTTCGCTGAGAACTATTTCCTACCAGGCATTACCAGCACATCTATGTTCTTCCTGTATTTACTTATTAATATCAACTATAAATTAAATATAATTTATAGCTGGAATAAAAGTAAAATTCCAATGTATCCAAAAATAATATACTTTTATAACAGAAGTATAATACGCTTGTGATACACGACGTACTTAAGAAATAACAGAACACATTATCCATGGGGGGGGGGGGGTTTCAAAGGTTTGATTAAAAAAGTGTGAGGAAACCGCGAATAGGCTATATTCTATTGCGGACACTACACAAGCAGCTGCACAGACGTACATGCACGGACAGAGACGTTGGCGAAAGAAGTGATGGGAAGGTTCGGGCGGCTCTCAATAACAGTGTATTGAGAGCCGATGAGGATGTACGAAGGCTGAGATGGAGCAGCACCGAAACGCAAGGGCGGGGTAATCAGGAGAACTCCGAGAAAACCCGCCCGACCAGCGGCGTCGTCCGGCACGATTCCCCACGTGCGAGGATCCGGGAGCGACCCCGCCCGGGAATCGAACCCGGTTCGCCTTGTTGGGAAGCGAGCGCCCTTGTCGCTACGCGAACCGCGACCCTGTACAAGAAGTAAAAACTAAGTCCTGCGTGTTTGAGAATCTTGAGGAGAGAGTTAACTGCAAATCGGCGACATCATAAAATGTCTTACCGCAATTTTTTTTAACGTTCCTTGCAATGGGGGTAGGTGATTAACTGAACCATTATTTTAAACAAACTTCACTGCAACGCANTCGCTACGCGAACCGCGACCCTGTACAAGAAGTAAAAACTAAGTCCTGCGTGTTTGAGAATCTTGAGGAGAGAGTAAACTGCAAATCGGCGACATCATAAAATGTCTTACCGCAATTNCGGCGACATCATAAAATGTCTTACCGCAATTTTTTTTAACGTTCCTTGCAATGGGGGTAGGTGATTAACTGAACCATTATTTTAAACAAACTTCACTGCAACGCATTTTCGTAAGTCGCAAAAAAACCCGCAATACGACACAAAAACTTGTACACAAAAATAAAAAAACCAGCCCGTGTTCGCTGCTGGAAATAAACATGTGAGCTACATACGAATAATTCCATACAAAGAATCCAGTAGGTCATCACAACAAAAAACAATACATTTACAGCAAAATGAGTAAACAACGAAGAAGGTGTATCTAGAAAATAGCAATATAACTGGATGACACGCCGAGGACAACACACAGAGACATAATGTTTGTAATTAATCTCTTCTCAGACCTCACAAAGAGAAACAAGAAGAATACAATGTCTATAGTCTATTCACGGTTTCTTCACACTTTTTTAAATAAAACCTTTGGAAAATTACCCCATGTCTGACGTGTTTAGTTATTTCCTAAACATGTCATTTATCACAAGCGTTTTATAACTCCGTTAACATAACAGTATCTTATTTTTCGTTAAAATTGTAGTTTAACTATATTTTATTTATAACTTATAATATTTAATTTATAATAAATATTTAAAAAAAACAGCGAGAATACACGTGTGTTGGTAGCGCCTTTTAAGAAATAGTTCTCATGCAAAATATTATTATAATGTATTCACGGTAACTTCAAGATTTTCTGAAGCCCTGCTAAAGATCTACTTTCAGGGACCCGATTATGTATCATTCCGCAGTGTGTAAACAAAACATTGCCATGTGACACCTGTCAAACGTTTTGTAAACAGTGCCATGTGGGATCTCTATAATATTTTGTAAACAAACAGTGCCATATGGGAACTGTCAAATATTTTGTTAACAGTGTCCATGTGGGAACTACCAAAATTTATTTTTGAAGAGAAACAATGCCATGTAATCTCAACTGTCATATACTTTAATAAAATTCTCTAAATGTCTAAAAAATGCTAATCAATTTAGCGAAATGTTGTAATACATACAAAAAGGTAGATTGAAGTATATATCGGAACTGTTAATTATATAATTTAATTAAAGTTTACTTATTGTATTAAGATTTATTTACATATTTGCTGTAAGGAAAAAGTTAAATTTTACATAATAAACTTTTGGAAGTAGCACTCAGGTTAAAGATTTCACTGTGATAAATGGTACCGTATTTTATCGCATATAAGTGGCACATTTTATTAAAAAAAAAATTTATTGAAAACTTGGGGTGCGACTTATAAGTGAGAAAAATTCCTCCAGCCCCGCACTAACGTTTCATTTACTACGAATTCACGGCCCGCGGCTCGATTTCCAAACTCTTCAGCGAACAAAATCACTTTCATTTTGAAACCTGCGTTGTAGGTACATCGCTTTTCAATCAAGAAACTGTCGCACTTCTTCACTGCAACATCAAAATAACACTACGTGCGGTGGAAAGACGATATAAGAGAAATACGTGTAAGTCACGGCTAACATTTAGTACTCAAGAACCAACGCTAATGTGCTGCTATCTCTTAGGCTCCACAAAAAGCTTTCGAAAATAATCGATTATTGACCAAAAATTGATTCCTTTTCATTATTTTAAAATATTTTTTTCTGTTAAGGATTGTGAAGGGAATTACGTAACGGAAATATTCAAATGCCTTTCTATATTTTGCACGTTTATTTGATAAACTGCAGAAATAACAACGCTAATACTAAAATTACATCTTAACCTAGAATTATCTTGTAAGTAGAAATAATGTGTTACGTTAGTTTTATAACCACAATTCAGCGTCTCCAATGTCCAATATGGCGTGGCTATACTTCTGAAAAAAAAACGTGCCGAAACGGAGAAGTTGGAGTGTATGAGTCCGCTGGTCAGACACTGAAATTTATTTAATTTCAATTAATAACAGTGAAATCTTTACCCCATGAGTGCTTCGAAAAGTGTAAATATATAGTTTAGCAATATTAACTTTACAATTACGGCATTAAATTTATACATATTAATATTTAACCTACGAACTATTTCTTTTCAGCTATAACCAACATGTCCCTTCAAAATCCGTTATTAATTCGTACGGCCTTTTAACAAATTATTATAATTTATTGAAAAAATATACTTAAAACTTAAAACAACCAATTTATATAGTGCTTCAGTGCTAAAAGCAAGACAAAACCTTTATCCATATATATTTTTTTTATAACCAATTGAACTTGTAACGCCTAGGGTGATTTTTCAAAGGTTCTTTTCAAAAGTATCGAAGATACCGTGAATGGATTATACAAATGAGTGCGTACGAATTCAGTGCATTGTCCTGTGGTGTAATTTTCCAGACTTAGTTAAGCTTAGTTTGCACGGGGCGGACGAATATCTTGGAAGTAGAACTTTAGCAGGGCTTCAGAAAAGTGTGAAGAAACCGTGAATGGATTATAGAAAANATTTATATAGTGCTTCAGTGCTAAAAGCAAGACAAAACCTTTATCCATATATATTTTTTTTATAACCAATTGAACGTGTAACGCCTAGGGTGATTTTTCAAAGGTTCTTTTCAAAAGTATCGAAGATACCGTGAATGGATTATACAACTGAGTGCGTACGAATTCAGTGCATTGTCCTGTGGTGTAATTTTCCAGACTTAGTTAAGCTTAGTTTGCACGGGGTGGACGAATATCTTGGAAGTAGAACTTTAGCAGGGCTTCAGAAAAGTGTGAAGAAACCGTGAATGGATTATAGAAAANGGACGAATATCTTGGAAGTAGAACTTTAGCAGGGCTTCAGAAAAGTGTGAAGAAACCGTGAATGGATTATAGAAAATATTTCTACACAGACAACACAACAAGTACAACAAAGACGACCACAATACATATGAACGAACACAACAGGCTTCCTTCAACAACATGCGCGACATTTCCGATAAATTCCCTCGAACCGTTATTGTGTGGCCTCCTACGAAGCAGGTATAATAGGACTACAGTACCTGTTTATCGCGAAAAGATCAACACGCAGGTTGCACTAGTGGCTTTCCTTTGATTACTGGTCGCGTATCTCTTTGCGAGAAGACGTTACCTTACCGGATTGGACCTATCATAATTAAGTTGCTCCGACACTGAAAGTTCGTGATTCGTTGGTAAACACCTAAGACGCAGTGCACCGCCTCAAATAACCGCTACTTATTCCTGTCACAGTTATCTCGGTTTATTTTTGCAATGTGCATGTTAACGTACTATTTACTTAGTTGTTTTATTTATTATTTGTTTGTGGCAGATATATTTTATTTACTCCAGCTCTAATTCATACAGCTGCAAGTTTTTTAACTTCAGAAAACGTATTTCCATGTAATTATGTCTGTAAGTCATTCTGTTTTCATTCACGAAGCTATTTCTATGTGTGCCGCTTTGCATAGAGTAATTTGTTGATTGGTTGCTATGGTAACACGAGACGTATGTGTAAGATATGATGTAGCCATTAGCGCGATGTTAAAAATGCTTCGTTTAAGCATGCAGTTTCTAAAGGATTTTAGCCATCTTGGTATTCCTGTCAGGCAGGTGATGACCTCGTGGGCCGTCGGCCAGAGGGATATTTTATTTTGCTGGTTAATTGGCGGAGTCCCGTACAGAAATGCAGACTGCCGATAAGGCGAAGACGCGCGGCATCTGAAGAGGAATATTTCAAGTCCGCACGCGCTACCTACGCGGATTATATTTCAAGCCAAGTTTGAGCTACCGCGTTTGCGTGTGGTATGGCAAAGACTCTAGTGACGTACCTGAGGCTCTATAGCCTAGTGAGGCAAGACTAAGGCCCACGACCAGCGGAACCAGCTACAGAAGATACCAAGAGTGGTTGCAGCGATCAAGATTTATTTTAAGCTAAGTAAAGTATGCTGAATTTTCGACACAGAGACTACCTCAGAAAATAATTAATGATTTTTGAGAAACCAATCTGGGTTACGTTACGCCATCTTGGATCATCATTTTTGTTAAAGTTGCCCTACCTATATGCCTACGGAGCGCTGAACTGAGGTCACATGTTCTCCCAACTGAGGTGGCGTGAGAAAATGATTTATTAATTTAATTTAAAATTTTTGAAATAATTTAAAGAAAGGCAGCCAGAGAGTTTTAAGCACCGGTGCACCCAACATCGGGCCTTATTGGGTAAGCTACTGCCTTCTTCACCCATAGTTACGGCCACACAGATCATAGTAAAATCTTGAAACTTAAAACGAGCTGCTACATAGTAGTTAGTATTAGCACAGATAATTTAATTCATAATGTTTCAATCAAAATATGTATTTTTCAATTAAATCAAATTTACTTCTACTCAAGACTCCGTGAGTAATCATTTAGTCAGTAGCTAGAGGTAGCTTTTGGTTTTTATTCCTTCCTAGTGTCTCTTTTGTGTTCGTAGCCTACGGAGATCTGCCTGTGGCATTTGTTCCTGAACTACAAACATCGTTGGTAAGATTCAGGTCTGTGGTAAGAATCGATCAATCTATTGGTGTTATTGTGTGCGTTGTTTCCTGTCTACTACATTTTACATTCAGTAAGGGAATACGGCAGGGCAGTTAAAATATTGCAAACACGATGGTGGGCCTGGGCATAAGTGATTTGGAGCAAAACNGTGTTATTGTGTGAGTTGTTTCCTGTCTACTAAATTTTACATTCGGTAAGGGAATACGGCAGGGCAGTTAAAATATTGCAAACACGATGGTGGGCCTGGGCATAAGTGATTTGGAGCAAAACAAGTTATGGAATCTTTTCTTAGATCATGGCTGTGGTAATGGCAAATAGCCATGGATTACTTATATTTCTCCAGATACTAAGTACTTGATTAAATAAGCCCTACTTAAAAACTCAAGCCTGTTAAAATACAGGGGTCGTATTACAAATTATTTAGACATTTTTCTTTTTCTGCTGCTACTCATTGCAACATGTGTACTGATAATCGAAGGTTTTCTCTTTAGTAAGTGTTGTCGCATGCGAGAAAAAAAAGGGTTATTATGAACTTTGTACACTTCAAGAATTGTTCAATAGTATTGTATGCCATAACCAGTTTTGATTTTCAACGCGCAGCATCTTGAAAATAAGTTACAATGAGATGTAAACAAATACAAGATCGAGGCGAAGGAAAATAGCATAAACCAGCTTCGCGTGTGGTCTGTTTTCTCAGAATTTAAAGAGGTGATTATCGGGTTTTAATACATCAATCTGTTCAGAAAAGAAACAGCGTTGTCACTTTAGTTTTAAACACCATTTTACAGACAGAAATATTTCGTAAACAGAGGGCTACTTAAAGCAATTCTTGCTGATTTTGACACTTTTGGACGGCCAAATTTATGTTTCAATAACATAATTCATGACTTGGCTATAACATATCAATTTTCATTTCTGTCTTGAAAAAGATTTACATTAAAATATTTCATAGTTTTTTTAAATAATAATATAATAGACACAACAGCTTACGGTGAGACATGTATGGCGACTAGGGGTGTAACTTAACGCGTGGCCCAGGAAGCACCTGGCACCTCTACTCGCAGATGGACGCGTGGCCCATAACGCACCTGGCACCTCTACCCACGGACCGGGTTCGGACGGGCGGGCAAGTCGACTGCACAGTCGCGGGGCNCCCATAACGCACCTGGCACCTCTACCCACGGACCGGGTTCGGACGGGCGGGCAAGTCGACTGCACAGTCGCGGGGCGCAAAGTGGAACAGCCAGGTCGCCCCCTCGGGCCAGCCCAGCTTGTGCAAGCGCCGCTCTCCGACTACCACATCGAGGTTATGTTGCTGCAGGCCCGTCCGTCTCCGCGCATGCATTAAGCCCTTTCACTCCCACAGCACCGCCGCAGGCGCGGTGCGCAGAGCCTTTTCCTCTCCGCGGCACAGAGTACTTGACAATACGGAGGTGGAACAGCCGCTTGTCCCGCGAACTGCAACCGCACTAGCCAGCGAAACGGCGTCACTGGCCAGAAACATGTCGGACGCCATTCGCCAGTCAGCGATACGTAAACCTACTTGCCATCTGTGAACCCAGCCAATAGCGAACATCTCGCAGAGGAAGTGGACTGAAGAGATTTGGACGGCTGTTAACATCGAGGCCTTGAGAACCGATGAGGGTGAAGTGAGGTTAGTATGGAACAGCACCGGAATGTAAGGGCGGGGGAAGCGGGAGATCCCCGAGAAAACCCGCAGACCAGCGGCGTCGTCCGGCACGATTCCCACTTGCAAAATTCCCGGAGTGAGCCGGTCGGGGGTTGAACCCCATTGGCCATGGTGGGAGGCGAGCATGCTAACCGCTCAGCCACCGCGGCCTCGTGTAAGCTAGAGGTTCTTGCGCTGATTGAGTGTATATCTATCCTTTGTTGCCGGACCTCTTCCGCATGAGTTCAGGTACTGTCGTGAATGTTTGCATGACTCTTCCCCCATATTTCCTCTGGGTTTTTTTTTCGTGTGCGTGACTTATGTCGTGAACTATGTCAGCACACCAGCGCCCGTCAACGAAGCGATAAGGGGGACAACGGTACGCGCATCAAATGCTCCTTCACCTCTATGCGCAAGGCCTCGAACTGGCGTGTAGGCTTTCCGTTTGAAAGGCTGTTCACGGTAATCTGAGCACTTTTGGAAGCCCTGCTTAAGATCTACTTGTATGCACATTGAGTATTCTTCCCCCTTATGTTAAAATAAGCTCTGCCGTGGGCTTGGTCACGTTATTCACTCGTTAGTCGAGTGAACATCTGAAATGTTGGGCTTTACAAAGTTTGCTAACTCTTACACTTATATACCAACATTAAAAAAAAAATTTAAAGCAAACTAAATAATTTAAATACCCCTAAATGTTTACCTAACACTAAATTATATAGTGACATTTTTCAAAGGTTGATTTTAAAAAAAATCCTTCAAATAATCGTAAACATCCTATACAAAATGTACTACGGGACCTTAAGCAAGTGTGTAGCAGAGGCAATTGCAGGGCCCTATACTATTTTCGCAGGTATTCGTCGAGACTTTTTGAAGTTATAACATAACAGTCTGGAAATGTCGTTTCTGGTCATGCTGAAGCGCTTAGAAGTAGTGTCTTCAATAAGTGTAATACGCTGAAAGTTTATATTCCGTCCCGGTATGAAGTGTTATTTCTTTTTGTGTGGGNTTTTACAAAGTTTGCTAACTCTTACACTTATATACCAACATTAAAAAAAAAATTTAAAGCAAACTAAATAATTTAAATACCCCTAAATGTTTACCTAACACTAAATTATATAGTGACATTTTTCAAAGGTTGATTTTTAAAAAAATCCTTCAAATAATCGTAAACATCCTATACAAAATGTACTACGGGACCTTAAGCAAGTGTGTAGCAGAGGCAATTGCAGGGCCCTATACTATTTTCGCAGGTATTCGTCGAGATTTTTTGAAGTTATAACATAACAGTCTGGAAATGTCGTTTCTGGTCATGCTGAAGCGCTTAGAAGTAGTGTCTTCAANTTTTTGAAGTTATAACATAACAGTCTGGAAATGTCGTTTCTGGTCATGCTGAAGCGCTTAGAAGTAGTGTCTTCAATAAGTGTAATACGCTGAAAGTTTATATTCCGTCCCGGTATGAAGTGTTATTTCTTTTTGTGTGGGAACAGACCGTGTACACGTAAAACAGTTTATTTTTAAAACGTGCATTACACCAACTTAGCTGACGTCGGTGAAGCGAGAATGGGGTGGATCTGTTGAACTACCATAGCACACTATACTTACAGTCTCGAGGAAGTTAGAGGCCGCAGTGAATTGGCGGTTAGCCTGCTCGCCACCCACCAAGGCGAACCGAGTTCAATCCCCGACCGGGTCACGCTCGGATTTTCGCATGTGGGAATCGTGCCGGGCGATGCCGCTGGTCGGCGGGCTTTCTCGGGGATCTTCGGTTTCCCCCGCCCATTCATTCTGGCACCGCTCCATACCTCAATAACCCTATTTGGCTCTCAAGTCCTCGCTGTTAAGGGCTGCCCAATTATCTTCACTCACTCATACATTCGAGGAAGTTAGTAAATGAAAATAAATGCGGAAAACTAAATACAAATATTTTCTGGATATTTAACTGTTTTATGTTAAATTCGCATTCAGTTGAAGTTAGTTTAACCTTATACACGTAAATTAAACGTGAAGAAACTTCAACGATACCTGAACATATCGACAACGCAAAATTAACATCACAATGCAGTTAGCATAACTGTAATAATTGGCTTTGAGCCTTTTTATCTTTGCTGGCGCGCCAATTATAGTCTGGCAATTCATCAGACAGCGCTGGATCCATTAACAAATCCAATTATATTTAAGGAAACAAGGGGTTGTAAAATGGATTACCTATCTCATGCATACGGAACGTTATTGCATGTATAATGATTCGAACGATTTGGATAACAGAAACTATCCCTGATCAAATGGGGAGGTTAATCTCGTTAGTCACACATTTTGTATAACCACATTCTGCATACCCCACATATTAGAAACTAATTCCATTCCCTCGTACCCTGGAGTTATAATTAACCTGCCATACTGTTTCCTGCACTGCATCTACGCTGGAGAGGCAAATAGGCAATTAACAACTAGTTACTGAACCATTCTAATATGCTTCTTTATTCTTTGGGAATCTGTTTTTACTGAACTGATATCATTAGTAATGTTACAGGCAGCCGCTCTGAGCGTGCGAGGCACGGACGATTTATTGACGCGCGCGCTATTAGTTGTAACCGGAAACGCAGCGGCTTTTCACAAAGGAATGTTTACAAAGAGTGTCTGTCTTTCCTATTAAGGCGCGTGCCACTCGCGACCTCGGGTATCGAGTGTCTTTGAGACATATGAAGAATGCTCTGGATTACTGACCTCGTGTCTCTCAGCTAGACTCGAGGTGAGGTGAACTTTCCAGGNGAGACATATGAAGAATGCTCTGGATTACTGACCTCGTGTCTCTCAGCTAGACTCGAGGTGAGGTGAACTTTCCAGGCCAATGCCAGTAGAGTATAAAAAGGACGTCGGGCCTCCGAGCCGGCAGTTGTTGAATGTATGAGTTTCAGCGATAGACGACGAGCGTGAAGAGAAGCGCGCGGCGAGAGAAGTGACCAGCGGGAGGAAGGGCTGCGACTGCGAACATCAAAGCAGCGAAGAGTACGACTGCAGGCTGGGATATTGGACTGGATGCGTGAGTGAAATACATTACAAATTATGACAACAGATAGACTGAAGGTGTGTTATTGATGAGTATGAGTTAATTCACAATAAACAAACAGAGACATAAAGAAGGACGTTAATTAGAGTTTAAATATAAATTACATATTGCGCTCACTGTGAAATAAAAAAAAAGGGTAATAGCAGATACAGGTAATATAATGCTGTAAATAATAGCTGTGTGAATGAATTAAAATATAATTTAGTTATTTTATTTTTATTAAGACCTCCATCTCTCAAGAGCTCAGATTCGCCCCATCAGACGTCCATGTAACAATAACATTTTAGATCAATAATTGCGGGGTATTTTAAGATACCGTAAATTCAATACTCAAATCTATCATTAGATGTTTAAAAGAATGTGTATTCGACAACTCACTGAGGATAATGTTATTCAGGATGTATGTCAATTCTCTGTTTGGCAGGAGACCGCGGTGGCTCAGCGGCTTGAGGGTTCGCCTCTCCCCCTCCCCCAAAGCCAACTGGGTTCGATTCCCGGAGAGGCCGCCCTCAGATATCTGCACATGGGAATCGTGCCGGACGATGCCGTTGGTTGGTGAGTTTTCTCGGGGATATCCCGTTTCCTCCGCCCTTGCATTCCAACACTGCTCTATACTCACCTCGCTTCTACCTCATCGGCTCTCAAGGCCCCGATAAGAGTCGCCAAAAATAAATAGTATTTCTCAAACAAACTGAAGTCGATGAGAGATCAGTATTTGTAGGAATATGCATTTACAGACATCCTCTGTAAGGCGAACTTTTAAAGCTTCCCAGTAGAAAGAAATTAGATAATGGCCAGACATNAGACATATGAAGAATGCTCTGGATTACTGACCTCGTGTCTCTCAGCTAGACTCGAGGTGAGGTGAACTTTCCAGGACAATGCCAGCAGAGTATAAAAAGGACGTCGGGCCTCCGAGCCGGCAGTTGTTGAATGTATGAGTTTCAGCGATAGACGACGAGCGTGAAGAGAAGGGCGCGGCGAGATAAGTGACCAGCAGGAGGAAAATTTGCGACTGCGAACATCAGAGCAGCGAAGAGTACGACTACAGACTGGACTATTGGACTGGATACTTGAGTGAAAGACATTACAAATTATGACAACAGGTAGACTGAAGGTGTGTTAATGATGAGTATGAGTTGATTGACAATAACCAAACACAGACATAAATAAGGACGTTAATAACAGTTTGAATATAAATTAAATATTGCGCTCACTGTGAAATAAAAAAAATAGTAATAACAGAGACAGGTAATAAATGCTCTAAATAATAGCTGTGTGAATGAATTAAAATCTAATTTAGTTATTTTATTTTTATTAAGACCTCCATCTCTCAAGAGCTCAGATTCACCCCATCAGACGTCCATGTAACAATAACATTTTAGATCAATAATTGCGGGGTATTTTAAGATAACGTAACTTCAATACTCAAATCTATCATTATATGTTTAAAAGAATGTGTATTCGACACACTGAGGATAATGTTATTCAGGATGCATGTCAATTCTCTGTTTGACAGGAGACCACGATGGCTCATCGGCTAGAGCGTTCGCCCCTCCCCCTCCCCAAAACCAACTGGGTTCGATTCCCGGAGAGGCCACCCTCAGATATTTGCACATGGGAATCGTGCCGGACGATGCCGTTGGTTGGTGAGTTTTCTCGGGGATATCCCGTTTCCTCCGCCCTTGCATTCCAACAGTGCTCTATACTCACCTCGCTTCTACCTCATCGGCTCTCAAGGCCCCGATAAGAGTCGCCAAAAATAAATAGTATTTCTCAAACAAACTGAAGTCGATGAGAGATCAGCATTTGTAGGAATTTGCATTTACAGACATCCTCTGTAAGGCGAACTTTTAAAGCTTCCCAGTAGAAAGAAATTAGATAATGGCCAGACATTGCCGTCGGGCGTACCGCGATGCACAAAGGTTGTTTTTACAAAACCGAAGTGTCTAACTGTTAGAGTGTATACTTTCGGCGTCGGACTTTTGAGTTGTTCTAAGCCGGGCTATTTGCGATGACCGCAAGTGACTAGCTACAAAAAAAAAAGAGGATGTCATAAACAAACAAAAGAGAAAAAATTGGGTCGGTTTCCCTCTTCCTTTCGCTACGTATCTGAAGTCATGGCGGTATGCAACCGGTTTTTTGCGAATTGCCACGCTTGGAGCTTACCCGCTATTATTGCTACGAGAAGCTGTCCTGTATTTAATAAAAAAAACTTGGCAACTGGTTTCCTCTTGCAGCACCCGATCATCTGGACTTCGTACCATGATCGGTTCGCTGTTAGATCACTAATTTTGAAGACTGCAGTCTCTTATTTCTAGCCACTCTTTATTCCGCTACACGCAAAATGTCAGGCGAACGCTAACCTCCAACTATTTCCTCGCTTGAGGCTAAGAAGGGCTACACTGTAACTCGCACCAAGCGCGCCATCGCCGCTACGCGCAGTGATTTATGCTNTCCGCTACACGCAAAATGTCAGGCGAACGCTAACCTCCAACTATTTACTCGCTTGAGGCTAAGAAGGGCTACACTGTAACTCGCACCAAGCGCGCCATCGCCGCTACGCGCAGTGATTTATGCTGGCGTGCAGTGATCTCGTCGTGATGTATGTACACGTGGAACTTTAAGCAGCGACCCTGAAATGTTATCGGCAGAATTTCTGCAACAAAGAGCAATAAGGGCTTCTATTTAAGTTATGCTCGTGTCCGTGTAGTGTATTTAATGACACAAAAGTCTGCTAAAAATGCATATTGAAAGTACTATTCCGTCCTAGACTGATATGTGTTTTAATTTCGTAGGTTAACATAATGGGGGCGCGTTTCAAACATACTGCTACCCGGTAGCACCTCCCTCCATAGTGCATAGTGACGTCACCAGGGGACAGGACGAATCGCTACAGCGCACGTGCTACGTGTGGTTCGAGATTATGTGCCCCTGCGATGCCGCCACCCACAACACCGCCAAGTTTTGCGGGAAAATTGAACAACATAGAAACTTCTAAAATGTTCTGGAATATTCTCCAACTGCCTAAGAGGTTCTCAGATAGGTTTTTTTTTTAAGTTTGCCCTGTCCTCCTGAGCTGGGCCACAGTGGTCATCCTCCTGCTGATGGGTACGAAGACTTACTTAAGCCCATTCGGTCACGCGTTAATTTCCGAGTTCAAGTGTCGCAATCACGTAATATTTTGGTATGCGCTGTACTTCTCCTCAGCATTTTCCTTGCAACCAATGACTAGCATGCTGTGTGATCGATGATATTGGTAATAACCATTTACGCCAAAAAGACGAACTTTGTAAGGGTATCTAACAGGCAACTAACTGAACCTTTCCAAATTTTGTTTTATCAACAATCATTCGCCCGAGATAGTTACACCAAGGCAACTTCTATTTGTACATTTGCTTACGCATGATTATACCATCATTAGAAGCGGTAAACACCCAAGGGTTACACATATTTGTTTGATAATATGTTACCACCTATTTTATCAATGAATAGTGATGATATTACCCAACAACCATTCGCCGATTTAAGATCACGATTCGAGACAACAGTACTTACGGTCACAAGTAGGTTTTCTTATTTTGAATTAAATCCATTTCAAATATCGATTTTCAAGGACACCTACCACCCTTACGAATTACCATAGGGCATAGGTCGTGTAATGTATTCTATCTTATTTTGCACAGTATTTGCACATGTAGTTCAGGACCATTCTCTATGCACACAACATGGTATGGATACCTTCACCTTAAGAGTAAATGGCCCTCACGTTTCTTTTTTTTCACTTTCGAGGCACAGCGATACGGGCGACAATAACACGCGCGACCGGCGGCCCGTCGCCCCTACGCGCAAGGCACTGAAACTGCGTGCAGCGCTTCCGCTATTACGCTTTCCTGTGTAAATCAGATCTGTGACACTGGTAGTTTAATACACGCGATGAAAGCCCATAGACGACTGTAGAGTTTTATTTTTCGGCTACCTATTACGGAAACTGCAGATGATAGCTCTAAATACGCGATTTTTTTAAAAACCATTCTCACTATTTTTTTCTTTTAGAATAAACTTAATTTTATAAAAACAAACTTTATTAATTTTTTTAAAATCTTTTTTGACAAAAGGTTGTAATCCCAGGACGTTTATTAGCTGAGATAACCCGCGAACGCTCAAACAAAGAATTTACAATGTGAGTATCTATCCCGTTTTCAGCCTGCCCACTCTGTGCACTTCGTCGAGCGAGTGACGCAACTGGAACCGGCGGCGGACGAAGTATAGCTGGAGGCGGCGGCAGCAAGGCGGCGGACCGAGAGCGCGCGCGCATGCGCCCTTCGCCGCAGTCACGCGCCATTTTAAAAGAAGCGCGGAGCGCACGCAGGGTCAAGGTCAGCGGTGGCCCACATACCAGCAGCGGCAGCGGTGGCGCGCGACATCTGGCGAGCAGGCAGGCAGGCACCCACCTCCGCCTGAATTACACACGTCCGCGGGCACGCCTGCCAACTGCGCGGGCGTGTCGCTGCAGCCGGTCGCGTACCCGCACCGCACCTGCCTGTTTGCGGTCTAGAGAAGGTGGAGGAGAGTGGAGGGTGGGGAGCCGCTTACCTGCCGTGCCCGTGCGCCCAGCTATGCGCAAGAGAGTCTCCCTGCCACCGCCTGCGTGCAGATTGCTTCTTTAACCCAGCAGTACCGACGGCCTCGTCGCAGGGCTGCTGCAGATGGGACGCGAGTACACAGACGCCAATAAAGGATCACGAATCAGTTGATTCCATGGAGAAAAAAAAAGGGGGGGAAGGGGACAAGTTTTTTTTAAGGTAATACAAGAGTNCCGTGCGCCCAGCTATGCGCAAGAGAGAGTCTCCCTGCCACCGCCTGCGTGCAGATTGCTTCTTTAACCCAGCAGTACCGACGGCCTCGTCGCAGGGCTGCTGCAGATGGGACGCGAGTACACAGACGCCAATAAAGGATCACGAATCAGTTGATTCCATGGAGAAAAAAAAAGGGGGGGAAGGGGACAAGTTTTTTTTAAGGTAATACAAGAGTAAAAAGTTGTTCACGCTAAAGTCTGCACTTTTCAAATTCATTAAAGCAGTTAACGTAGCTAGGTGTAAAATTACAAGCACACCTAACACAAAAGAGTTTCTGCTAAAAAAAAAATATATATATTCATCGAAGCTGTCCATTAAAACAATACGTAAGGAAACGTCTCGATCCACCCATTTTTTTCTGGGTAATTTTTTTTTAGGGTAGAGATACCATGTTTAGAGCAGCTGCATCGAGAACACCGTATTTCTCGGACTGTTTCAGCAATGACACTCAAAATTCTGTTTCCGCAGTATTTTGTAACGTTGGATGACTAAAAATAATTATTTTCAGGAAACATTTGCTATATATATATATACATATATACACACACATATATACACATACACACAAACACACACACACACACACACACACACACTACAGAGCAAAAAAAAAATTGGAATAGCGTGCGTATGCAAATAACAGAGGTATGGAACCAATCAGAGTAACNCATATATACACACACATATCTACACATACACACAAACACACACACACACACATACACACTACAGAGCAAAAAAAAAATTGGAATAGCGTGCGTATGCAAATAACAGAGGTATGGAACCAATCAGAGTAACGCGATGCTGTCGGCAGCGCGACAATAAGCGTCTGGCAAAGTTGCTAGATCGGTTACTGCTGCTGCAATGGCAGGTTATCAATATTTAAGTGAGTTTGAACGTGGTGTTATAGTCGGCGCACGAGAAATGGGACATAGCATCTCCGATGTAGCGATAAAATTTGGATTTTCGCGTACGACCATTTCACGAGTGTACCGTGAATATCGGGAATCCGGTAAAACATCACATCTTCGACATCGCTGCGGCCGGAAAAAGATCGTGAAAGAACGGGACAAACGACGACTGACGAGAATCATTAAACGTGACAGACGTGCAACCCTTTCTCAAATTGGCGCAGATTTCAATGCTGGGGCATCAACAAGTGCCAGCGTGCGAACTATTCAACGGACCATCATTGATATGGGCTTTCGGAGCCGAAGGCCCACTCGTGTACCGTTGTTGACTGCACGACACAAAGCTTTACGCCTCGCCTGGGCCCGCCAACACAGCCATTGGACTGTTGATGACTGGAAACATGTTGCCTGATCTGACGCGTTTCGTTTCCAATTCAGTTTAACGTCTTTCTTGAGACAGCATTGCATTGTTTTGAGATTCTTCTTACGTGTGTGTGTGTCATTTTGAGTTGCATGCTTTTTGATGGAGCAGTGGAAAATTTTGCTGTTACAGAAATAAGATTGAAATGATTATAACCTCGAAAGTTATAACTTAAAAAAAAAAAAAAAAACGCGATACATAGTCGCTGTTCGTAAAGATGCAGCAGCAAACACACACTTTGAACGAAATTAACATTCCCCTCAGATTTACGATATATGCCAAATAAACACATATTATTTACACACTACAAGAGAGTTGAAAGTGCCGGTTTTTTTTTTTTAAGAAACTTGCATTTCAAACATTATAGTAACGGTTTTTAATGCATTATTTACAAAACGCGCTAACTTACTGTTTATAATTAGCAACCTTTTGAACACGTGTTTTTCGAAGGAAATCCTAGCACGATTACTTCACTAAAATAACGTTTGTTCGTCTCTGAGATTAAATAATTTATTTGCAGAATCATTCAGTAAAATGAACACTTCCGCACGTTTCCTGAAAACAACAAACTTAAACCTAGAAACGTAATTTATGTGTGTCGCTTCATTGCTGACGGCGGTTAAGGAAAATGGCGGATCGAGCCGTTTTACGAAGTGGTAAACACGTGCCGATAATATTACAGTTCGCTCAAGAAAACGCACAAAAAATGGCACCTACAACCAGCTATGCTTCAAGAAAACAAATAAAAAGATGATTTAACTACCGATAAAATATTCCGACAACACCGACAAGAAACTCGTATAAACACGATGAGGGAAAAAAAAAACACACACGCACAAAAGCGTACAACGGTCTGGAAACTGGAAACATGGCTAGCCATTGGTTGGAAACGTTTACTGTTCGTAAGTGTCGACATGCTCAGTCATACTTGCTAAACATGTTTTTTTTTTAATGAATTCCCTTGAAGCAAAAAAAAATCAATATATTACTTTAAAAAAAACCGTTTAAACCATAAATGTTGTAAGTATCATTAAAATTTAAATTACAAAAGTTAGTTAGCCACCATTAAAAGCGCCAACTTACCAACATACATCCAGCAGCAATCCATCAACTTATACAATATTTCGCAAACGAGAAAATTTACTGTTTACATAGTCGTTAGGTTGGTCACGTTGTCTGTCAATTTTTACCCCACTTATATGGAATAGACAATAACCGGCCGGGCTGGATTAACATTTTTAGAATAAAATTCAAAATATAAACAGTAAAACGTAAATTAAAATTGTATTTTCAGGAATGCAAGAAAACATACACTAAGATGGAAAAAAAATGTTTATTTTTTTAACCTTCAATTTTATTTGCATTTAGAAATGTTTGTCCTCTAATTTTTTTTGCACTTGCAAGTTCTTTGATCAGACACTCAAAACTAATCTTACGTAACACATCTGATTCTATACTTAGTTAATATAAGGCATTCCACCTGCCTAATTGCTTTATTGTTCTGTGGAGATTTGTAATAAACTTAAACTGAGAAAATAAGCCTCCAACTGAACAATTTGTGACCATTAATATTGAAAATAGACAAAATCTAATGTCTGCATTTGAGAAGAAACACGCAACATTGTCTTCTAAAATTAGTTTATGTTCGGAATGAGTGAATTTAGTTTGTACTTTTTTTGTCGCACTGAAGTTGTGACGCACAGATGAGCGAAACTGCTGAAACTCAAATATGAAATTTGTGTTCAAGAAAATCCTGCAATGTAACAATTCTGTAACCTC
>NQII01000032.1:1451293-1462116 GCA_002778355.1 Clitarchus hookeri
GGGAAGAGTCGAGGTGAGTCACCCACCACAAAGACGGACCACGCATAATGAGACCTCGCGGCCGGTGCGAGCTACAGCACACAACAATACGTATTAAAAGGGGCCGCGGCAGTGTAGTGGTCAGATTACTCGCCTTCCACCTAGGCGAACCAGGTTGGATTCCCGGCGGAGTCGCTCCCGGGTATTCGCATGTGGGAATCGTGCAGGACGATGCCGCTGGTCAGCGGGTTTTCTTGGGGATCTTCGTTTCCCCCTCCCTTTCATTCCGGGGGTGTTCCATACTTACCCCGCTTCACCCTTATCGGCTCTCAAGACCTCGATGTTAAGAACCGCCTTGTGTTTTATGTGTTTTTTTTCCTACTAAGTGCTGCAAGAGGTTCCCTATTGGGTGGGCTGCGGGCTTGCTAGTAGGTCACCAGGCGCCGATTGGCAAACGGGGTCCCGAGATGTTGCTGGCGTGTGCGACTGAAGCTCTCGGAATAAGCGGCTGTTTCGCCTCTGTGTTATTAAGCATTCTGTGACCGTGGCTACTGTGCACGCGTGTGCGGAAATGACCCACTTGTTCACCAACTATCCTAGGTTAGTTTAAACTGCAAAAAAAAAACCCGCTCATGCAACTACTATTATAGGTTAGATTAAACTCTAAAAACACGCATTCGTTCGCTAGCCTAATTTATTTTCGAGGGTGTTATGATGGGATCATACACTGAAGATGAGTAATAAATAGTCTATTCATTCATGGATACTTTCTACTTTTGAGAAGCCTTAATAAAGTTATACTTCCAGGATATTCCTCCGCCTCATGCAAATAAGGCTTAACAAAGTCTTAAAAATTACGCCAAAGGGACAACGTACCGCATTTGTGCGCACTCATTTAGTATTTTGCATGAGAACTACTTCTTACTAACTAAGCATTGGCAACACACATATTTTCTCACTGTTCTTATTCATATTAATTAAAAATAAAATATCATAATTTATAAATAAAATATACAACGAATTTAATTATCTGCGCATGTCCCTCCACGTTGGCTGGCCCGTGACCAACACGACAGTAAAAATAGTCACATGGTCAACAGTGATAAACGAGTTTGTTTACATTTGAATTTTCAAAAGACCCACCCTTTTATATACCCAAATCAAATACTTTGGCCATCTTCAGTGTATTATATTTGTATTAAAACTATGTTAGAGGTGGTGTACACACGTCTCAAATCTCTTGTTTTCAGAAATACGCGTTCTAACCTCGTCTTTGATTTTAGTAGTGCCACTCGCTGAAAAGCAGTCCATTGCAGGGACACGGAGAGCGGCTACTGCGCACCTTGGTCAATCACTCTACCACCACACTGTACTACTTTTCTTGAACCACTTCCAACTTTGCTGGAAACATGCCAATCAGCGTGTTCGTAAAAATATATGCAGTAAACAGCAGGAGAAAATAAAACGTTTTGGGAACCACCTATAGGTGTGTACGTGTGTGTGCGAGAGAGANGTGTGTGTGTGAGAGAGAGAGAGAGAGAGAGAGAGAGAGAGAGAGAGAGAGAGAGAGAGAGAGAGAGAGAGGTTGGTAACGTGTTGGCGGCCCTGAGCGTCGCAGTGCTGCCCGTGTTTGCGCGCTGACTCACAGTTCCCCCCGCCCCTTTCTCCACAACGCGCCAAAGCCAGCTACTTACTGAATCAGCTGCCAGTGTCTGGCGGGCTTCGCGCCGCATAATCGCCGTAAATAGGCACGGACCGGCCCGCCAGCTCCCGGGGCGTGAATCATGCGCATGCGTGAACACCCCTCTCCCTACACCCCTCCCCATTAACGACACCTCGTTCAACACTCTTCTAACCTATCAGACAAGGGGTGGACATCGAATAGGGCGGACTGGACAACTAATTTCGGGGGCATCATTCACCAACAACCTCGCAAAACAAATAATTTTGTCGAAAAAAAGTGATTGTTTTATCATTATACATAATAAATAGCACACAATTTGATAATATATAAGTAATATAGTCACTAACATAAACTAATAATAATGTAAAAATATTATTAACACACAAGTTAAATTGTAGGCAATGACGGTAAACAATTGAAAAAAAAATGGCTAGCTCATATTTTTACGTCTTATTTTAGTAACTGAATAAATTTAGTACGGTTTAGCTCTAATAATTAGGAAATCCCGCATATATGACTATTATGCTATAAATGAAAGTTGATTACCTTTATTTCTATGCAGAAGATGATGTGCAAATGTATAAGTAGAGCGCGCGCAAGTTAATAAATTAATAATGGCTTAAAAAAATTATTTATAGATGCTTCTTCCAAACAGTTTCGTGGCTCAGATGGTTATATGCTGGCTTTATAACACAAAGACCGCCGGATCGAATACCCGTACCGCTACGATCTTCTGAGATCACTTAAGATCACTTAAACGTTCCTAAAATCGACGGTATTCTATGACAACGACACGATGCCAACGCATCTAGCAGGCAACGAGTGAAACGAGAAAAACCGACTGTTACGCTTCCTAGCATACGATGCCAGAAACAAAACGGCTGCCCGGTGGTCTAGACAACCTATAATTTTCAAATTTATTTTTACGATGTTGCCTGCCTTCGACGCCCCCATTTAGTAGTCCGTTGGTTAACATGGCAGTGTCCAATCTTTATATACCTTACTTTCTCTATGCTATCACGACTAGCCACCGGTGTCGTGTGATGAACTGTCACCAGGCAAGCTAGTGCTTGCTCACTGCACCAATAACCACTGTGGGCACCAATAACCGCGGTGGAGCCTAGAAAAAACTGAATGTATCTCGACCTCTCACAACGAGCAGGCAAGAGACCCATTACTAGGGGCAGTGATATTTCGCGAAAAGATTTCGAGACAAGATACAGTCCAAAGCACTGTAGGGTCGTCCAGCTTCTTTGATTGGCTAAAAAATGTTCTGGCTCGTGTTAACCGTTTGCGCACGAATCACGAAGGTTCAGTGTCGGAGTTACTTAGTCCCGAGTGGCTTGGTCAAAGACGGGACACGGCAACAGCAGCCAATGGAGGTGTAACAACAGCTGAGGTGTGTATATAGTATTGAAGTATACTGTGTGCTCCGGATTATTACGCGAAAAGTCACTGGCCCTACCCATTACACACTCCCTGAAGAATCACCTGCCGAACTACGTTCAGTTGTGGTAAGTGTGAACTAGTAAGCAACAGGGTGCAGCACAGAGGTAACACCAGCTTACCTTGAGCAAGAGTTCACCACACGCCACTGTTAGCCGCCCAACCTTTCGTTATCTCATCCCGACCCAGGTGCCTTATACGTTTCGCAACACCGTTCCCTTTATATTTTTTTTTACTCGCGGAAATGCGTCATGCATTACTAGACAAACAGGTGTAAAATCCCGGAAAATTCAGTATGTGAATCACGAACTCTTTTACCCCTACCCCAACACGTCTTTTTTTTTCTTCTTATCGGTCCAGCAGCTCCAAGTTCGCGGAGACAATTCGGACGAAATATGTACGCTACAAGCGGGTCGCATACAAAATGAAAACATTCCCAACTACTTGTTTGCAACAGCTAAACCACACGGGGCAATGGACTTACCAGAGGAATACAAGAAATGGAGTAAAGTCCCTATCACTCGGTCAGATTTTTCCGTCAAACTGCTTCAAATAAAATCGGGTGGTTCTGACATTACTAAAACGTCATTATCGCTACCATACTTGTCTGGGAGACTTGAATGACTGTAGTTTCTATTAAACATTTTGAAGATTACAGGGGTTCTAAAATTTCTTTGACTTTTGACGGCATCAGCCAATAAGAATCGTGCTTAACAAAAACGGCCGTTGCTGGCAACGAAATAAGGTTATGAGAATAATTAATTTATATAGGAATTCTCTCAGCATGAACGGCATTTGAAGTGATTAACGCACAACGCTATTAACAACTCAGAGGCATTACATTTCATTGTGCAGGAAATATCTGTGGTAAATAAAATTTAAATTAAGTAGAAAAGTCAAAATAAATAACAACGTTCGAATTTGATAGTGTGAAGGCGCTTTAACACACAGTACACACAGATGAAATTATGAAACAGCTCGTCTGATGTGGGTGTACCCATTCTCTAATTGGCTGCGCGAGGCCCTGTATCTGATTAGCTGCTGCTAGCTGCGTAGAAGATGTTCAAAATAAAGTGGAGCCCTTTTGAAATCTACCTTTGGGAAAAAAAAACTGCTCCTACTTGCACGGGTGCACTGAGTGACATGCGCCCAGTAAAGATGATAACGATGGAGGGAAAGTAGTTCCATGGCTTAACGTCAAATTTATAAAGTTAGGCAACCATGTATGACAAATATTGAATTATTTCTATCTCTTTCTGTTTTTTAATGCGTGTAAGTGTTAGAATTAGCGAATTTAAAAAATATTTACTTTTATAATAGTTTTACAGTTTCACTTGACGGAAGCATGAATAAAGGGGTAAGACCCATGGCAGTGGTTTTTTTTTATCTACATAAGGTGGAAGGCTATACAATGTGCATGCAAGTAGATCTTAAGCGGGGCTTTCAAAAGTGCTCAGTTTAACAAGAGAAGTGTACCTAAGAATACAGAGATGAAACGGCCGCTTGTTCCTCGAACTCCAGCAGCACACGCTAGCAAAATGGCGTCACCAGTCAGCCGGCAACATGTCCGGACGCCGACTCGCCAGTGATCGCCTGGTAACCTACTTGCCAGTCGGATAATGGGTGCGCCGACATCAAAGGAACCGCCACGCCATTTCGCTTCTGCATATTAATCTACTCTGTGGCTGCTGTAAAGTTCTTTACACAAGAGAAAACTTAAAAAATCAGTTCTGCGAGCTTCGCAAAAATGCGTATCTTGTTTTGTAAATCATTATTATATCATCCAAGAATGCATTTTACGTACCTGTTTTAAAACAGGCTTAAACATTTATATTAATAGTTCATTTAAAAACATAAAAACTCACTTGTTTACTCTATCAAAAATATAAATTCATATTTTATTCTCTTCGCATTATATTAGTTTGCCATTTATTTAATTTAGACGAGCATGGTTTAATATACCGAGATGAAAATCGCCACACCACAATAAAATAACACTAATTCCTAGGGCCAGTGTTTNTTCGCATTATATTAGTTTGCCATTTATTTAATTTAGACGAGCATGGTTTAATATACCGAGATGAAAATCGCCACACTACAATAAAATAACACTAATTCCTAGGGCCAGTGACTTTTCGCGTAAAAATCGGAGCACACTGTAGACTTCAATACTATATACACGCCTCAGCTGTTGTTATATCTCCATTGGCTGCTGGTGCCGTGTCCGTCTTTGACCAAGCCACTCACGACTTGTGCGTAAACGGTTAACACGGGCCAGAACATTTTTTGGCCAATCAAAGAATCTGGACGACCTTACAGTGCTTTTGACTGCCCCTGCTAATTCCACATAACTAGGGATTGGAAATTTTAGGGAATTAATTTTACAAGTTAGACTGCTAACACATGTGGATTTATCTCATGGTTGCAATTGGATGACAGTTCATTAGACTCGCCCAGGTGAACTCTGAGTCAGTAACAAACCTGCACGGAAACACGCACCGAATCCCTTACCACCTAATGTGACTACAGACTGGGGCAGCAGCCGGTGAACAGAAAACTGAGACTCGATAATACACAGGACAGTGGATTCTAGCCTGCAGGCGCGACATTTTTCTGTATCTACGCATAACCTCAGCTAAGATTCTCGACAAAACAACTGCTTGACTAACTTTAAATTTCAACTTTTCTAAATCGTAAAGTTAAGGGTGCTTGAGTTTACCTTTTGGACAGTTCAATTGTGCCAGGTTCCAAAACAAACATTTCGGAAAGTAAACGTAAAGTTAAATCGTAAAGTCGAATGTTAAAGTTTTCAATTGTGTAAGGGCCTTAAGGGCGCCCCCTACTTGGAGATTTTTAGTTCGTTTGAGGCTCAGAAACATGCTAGCGATAAGGGCGATACTGACACGCGTGCCTGGTGCGCCATCGCTCCTACGCGCAAGGCTCTGAACTGGCGTGCAGTCGTGCTGCATGTGCCTATGGGACTTTAAGAGACGACCCTATAATTTAATTGGTTGAAAGTCTGAAGCAAAGTACAATGCAGGTCCCTATAATAGTTTCGCATGTTTCTAATCAGTATATTACAAGATACAGCAGTGTGTAATAGCCGTTTTTAGCTGTGCTTGTAGGCTCGGGAATATAATTTATAATGTGTATGATGTGTTGAGAGAATTATACGTACCTCGTCTAAAGTGTGTTTTATTTTCGGGAATTGGTATCACGGGGACACGTTTAGTGGTTTCGGAAAAAAACGCGTATTTGAAATACACGGCAACGCAATTCAAGCGCCAAGAGAGTGCTTCACAGCAGGCCTGACTCTGCGGCCGTATAACATCTGCGTCTGTATGTGCGCACGGTCACGCCATAAATGGGAGTAAAAAAGGGAAGAATAAAATCAGTTTAGCACTCCAGTTTACGATACCAAGCGGTAAGTCGCTTCGAGCCATCAGTTTACAGCATTTCTGTGCCTGTCCAATATGCTAGGAGAGTGTGCAGTGCGCTCGTTCTCGAACGATTACTCGAAATCTTCCGCTGTGACGATGGAGGACAAAGCGACAAAGATTTTTGCTGATAAGGGAAGGTTGGTCCTATCACGACGGAATCGAGATTCGTGCACAACGCTTATCTGTAAAGCCATTTCAAAATGGTCGGGAAACTGCTTTTTTTAATGCAGTTTTTATGAATTTATCAATTAAATTTCCAACGATGCTGAACTCTAGGCCCCCTTCATTAACACTTTACCTCCGTTAGTGTTCGATCAGAAATGATGCACGTGCAGTAATGCCTGCGCAATCCTCCGAGTCCTGACAGACTGCATCGCTGATTTGCCTGTCATGCGATGCACGCTCTTGAGGCGAGACACGGGAGGTCACGGCGAGGTTGGCGGGAACATTTGCCTCTCCCCCCACCCCATACCACCTACTCATCTTCCACCTTCCACAGGTGTCGCCTTAACCGTGCGAGCCACAAACCACACCCGCAGAGGGACGTGCGGTTACCACGCCTCGCTCGCACTCGGCGGTCTCCGTGTCGGCCGGCTTACCGCTGTGGTTTACCGTCCTCCGCTGCAGGCGAGTAACGTGCTAGAAACCCCCTCCCCCCCTTCTTTTTTTCCTTAACCAATCAGTAGGGACAGGTGTTTTTCGCGAAAATACTTCAAGCCAAGTTGTACTCCAAAACCTTTAGTTCATATGCACTTTCGTGGTTGGATGATTTTAAATGTCCCGTACCTCAAGGTTCTGTCCGCGAATCATGGACGTTCAGTATCGGAGTACTTGAATTCGACTGGTTCAGTGAAATAAGAACATGTCTTCTCACATGGACACGCAGCCAATAACCCTAAGGAAGTTGTGGCTGTGGGCGTAGGATGTTGAAATCTAACATTGCCATAAATATTTTCGCGAAAAATACCTGTCCCTACCAATCAGTAGAGACCTGAAAAATTCGCGAGTTCAACGACCTCCAGGCTGAACTCTACAGTCTTGTGTACAAATATGCCGATGTCAACTGCACATTGGTTGTCTGCTGTCACAGCGGAAGGCGACGATTGGGCCAGCGTTCTCCAGTGCGTGTCAAACATCGTGTGGTCCAATGGCTGAAGTTATATGAACACACGTATTTTGAATTCTAGCTTGTCCCAAAATGAATCAGCGAATTTTTCAGGTCTCTACCAATCAGTCATTATTTACAAACACGGAGTGTCCGTCTCTCGGGTGTTGGCAGAGCCAATCACAAAACGACGGTGTCACCAAAAATTAACACGGTTTCTTAACACTTTTTGGATCAAACGTTTGTAAAATCACCTTATCTATGACGCGTGTGTTTCTTTCCTAAATATGTCGTGCATGTAGGGCCAAGTGTGTCTTTCGCGAAAAGATTTACGTGCAGGCTAGACTTCAATAACATATGTGCTCGCTTACATCTTTCCTTTGGTTAATGGCCAGGTGTCTTTGTGGGAAGACCTGAGTGGGCCAGTCAGAATTAAGTAACTTCGACACTGAATGTCTATGATTCGCGGGCACACACTTAATACAGGCGACAGTTGAAATCATCCAATCACGAATAATGTATCTGAACTAAAGCGTTTTGCTGTAAAATAAGTCCTGGAATCTTATCGCGGAAAACTGGTGCCCATACAAATATGACCATCATTTAGTACTTACTTAATGTTAACATTAAAGTATCTTATTTTTAGGATAAAATAAAATTTTACTCTTAATACCGCTATAAATTAAAATATTAAATTTATAGTAATTATTATTTTAAACAGAGATAGATTTGGTTGCTGGTGATGCCTGGCGGGAAATTGTTCTTACGTAAAACATAATTACACTGACTGCGCATGAACGCACTGCATGGTCCCTTTTGATGTAATTTTCTAGACACGGTTAAGCTTTGTTTGCATGAGACGGAGGAATATCCAGGAAGTAGAAATTTAGCAGAGCTTCGGAAAAGTTGGAAGTTACCGTGGATGAATTACACCCATAACTAGAGATAGAGATAGATTTTTAGCGGAAAAAAAAAATGAGTACACGGTAAAGTTTCAATACTATAAGCACCCAACAGCAGTTTGTATATTGCCATTGGTTGGTGTTTGCTTGAGAAGGCGTTTCCATATTTGACCGGGTCACTCGGAATTTGGCAACATCGGCATTGCTACTACGTGAATCGTGTGCAGACAGTTAACACAGGTCAGGAAGTAATTCAGCGTCAATATAGGTAAACGCCCCTGCAGTGTTTTGAAATATAACTTGTCTTGAAATTGTTTCGCGTAATTTCACTACACCCACACATAACTACACATATGCTACGGTACACATTGCCATGTAGATTCCTGGTAAAGTTGGCTCCAAATTAATAAAAGTAAGTTCGAAGACCTTACGTACTGAGGTGTAATGAACAAATTTATGCCTACTGAAGTTGTATGGTTTTTTTTTTTCGTTTTGTACAAATAAGAACACGAACTAGCACCAAGTCGAACCGGGTTCAATTCCCCTGCCGGTTCAATCCGGATTTTCGCAAGTGGGAATCGTGCCGGACAATGGCGCTGGTCTGTGGATTTTCTGGGGGTTCTTCAGTTTCCCCCGCCCATTAATTCCGGCGCTGCTCCATATTCATCTTACTTCACCTTCGTCGGCTCTCNCCGGCGCTGCTCCATATTCATCTTACTTCACCCTCGTCGGCTCTCAAGACCTCGACGTCAAGAGCCGCTCAAATCTATTAATTCATTCACTCACGAATTAGCATATCATCAAAACGTTTGCTTTCATAAATATTCCTTGATTGCCACTTGGATGACGCAGGAATAAAATTTAAAAGCCCGTGGCGATTTTCACCATACAAATGGCGAAATTATACAAAATGAGAGTGGAGTGGAAATAACGGCCTCAACGGAAATAATTGGCTCTCAACAACGAGATCTTGAGAGCCAATAGCGGTTAAGTGAGGTAAGTGTGCAGTGGTGCAGGAATTCAAGGGCGGGGGAAACGGGAGATCACAGGGAAAACCCGCCGACTAGCGACATCCCGGAGCGACCCCGCTGGGAACCGAACCCGGTTCGCCTAGGTTGAAGGCGAGTAGTCCGACCACTGCACCACCGCAGCCCCTTGGCGGTTAGGGCACTGTGTGTACCGCCAAGCTACGTGCTTGCCAGTAAGTATAGTCCATTCGCGATTACTTACTACTTTTCTGAAGCCCTGCTAATGTTCTACTTTCAAGATACTCCTCCGCCTCATGCAAACAAAGCATAACCGATTCTAGAAAATTACGCCAAAGGGACAACGCACCGTATTCGTGCACACTCAGTATAGTTATATTTTACAAAATAACTATTTCTTACTAGGCGTTACCACCACCTCTATTTTCTCCCTCTTTTTTATTCATATTAACTTTAAATGCAATATTATAATTTATTTATATAAAATATAAGTAAAAAAATTGATTAATGTAAATTTTAAATTTTTTAATGGTTTTTTTATTTTAACACGAGTTTAAAACGCTTGTGAAACATGGCATTAGAAAGCTACAAAATACGTCATACATAGGGTTGTGGGCGTTACCGAGATATTTCCCAAGGTCAGGCGTAGAAATTAGAAAAAGTTTCCTTCAGATGAGTGTCAGATTTACAACTCGGTTTTACCCTAAATGCATGCAACAAACGGCTTGTAATGTGAATTAATTTGTTTTTCGTTGGCAATTTATAATACAATATTACAATATCATATCAAATACAAATGCACAAACAAATATTTAAAAAAAGTAGTGGAGAAAACAGGAAGAACCCAAATACTCCTCCCAGCAGAGACTTGCATTTTGTTATAAAAATTGTTATTTCACATTTCATTTTACAAAAATACAGTTTCCGGGTGAGGGCAATGCCTCCCTCCCCTTGCCAACTCCTACTGGAGCCCATTCATGGGGAGTTTTTTTTTAAAAGAGGTTTGATTCAGTAAGTGTGAAGATGCAGCGAATGGACTTATATACTATACAAGTTTGCCATCGCAAACCGACCTCCACCCCCTGGAGATCGTGGCAGTTTGTGGAAAGAGGGGAGGGGGAGGGGCACGCGCGGTGCGGCCGGGGAGACACCTGGCCCCGCGACCGAGGGACAGGTTCTGGGGTCGCTGACGTCACGGCCGGCCGCGATTCGCCCACGCGAGCTCGGTCATCAGGTCGCTCAACCCGCCCGCAGCCTCCCTGGCGCCTCCCCGCCGACACC
>NQII01000032.1:1462598-1474814 GCA_002778355.1 Clitarchus hookeri
AAGCTTTCTGTTCAAACTTATTTTTTGTTAGGGCACAGAATACAATTTTATTGATTCCAAAATGTAATTAATGTTACATTGCTGATAATTACACGTACAGCCAGCTCTAGGAAGTAAACTCTTAAAAGTATTCCATTACAATTACGTTAACTGTAATACATGTTTTCGAAATGTTGTCAAAGTTAAAAAATAATAATAAGACATTTACTTTAGCACAATCTCTTTTAAACCGAACCTAGAAATCTAACAGAAAATTACTTCGATTTTGCGAAATAAAATTTTATAAACGCACCTGGAAATTCTAAAAAATAATACAGTATGTGTAGAGACCTGAAGAATTCGCGGATTCATTTTGGGACATGCTAGAATTCAAAACACGTGTGTTGGTTCACACGGTGTTCGACGCCTCCTCTGGAGAAGGCTGTCCCAATCGTCGCCTTCCACTGTGACAGCAGACAACCAATGTGCAGTTGACATCGGCATATTTGTACATAAGACTTTAGAGTCCAGCCTGCAGGTCATTGAGCTGAGCGAATTTTTCAGGTCTCTATCCCTGTGTCGTAAGGCAACATTATCTCTCCATANAGCCTGCAGGTCATTGAGCTGAGCGAATTTTTCAGGTCTCTATCCCTGTGTCGTAAGGCAACATTATCTCTCCATACTTAGTGGTGTAATCCTCAAAGCCTGCACTGTCTTCTAAAGTTCACCTCATCACGAATGCATAACATGAAAATATGTTAGCAATTGAAATGTAAGTAAAAAATATAGGCCTAGACAGACCTGGACTATGCTATTCTAAGATGTGGCTCGAGAGTTAGAGTAAACAAAGAACTCCTGTGCAAATAAGATTTGGAGGTCCATAGTGGTGATCGTAATTCCAGTGAGGTCATCGCCCCCACCAGCCCTGTGGATTCTACGTCCAAGGATGCATAGACTAAAGACATGGTAGACCGATTATAGTCCATTAATGGTTACTTCCAATTTTCCTGAAGCCCTGCTGAAGTTCTACTTTTCAAGCTATTCTTCCGCCTCATCTAAACAAAGCTCAGAAAAGTACACCAAAGGGACAGCGNGCTGAAGTTCTACTTTTCAAGCTATTCTTCCGCCTCATCTAAACAAAGCTCAGAAAAGTACACCAAAGGGACAGCGCTCCGTATTCGTGCGCACTCAGTTTAATAGTATTTCGCATGAAAACTATTTCTTACTAGGCATTACCAACACACCTATTTTCTCCCTGCTTTTATTCATGTTAGTTATAAATAAAATATTACAACATATAGATAAAATATGAGTAAAACCCAATTTAACCAAAAATAAAATAATATTATTTTCACAGAAGAACAAAACGATTGTGATACATAACACAATTAAGAAACAACCAAACACGTAATATATGGTGTGATTTTTCAAAGGTTTGATTCAAAAAGTGCGAAAGAAAGCGTGAATAAACTCTATCTCTGAGGTGTGCATGAATAATGCGCACATCTTCTGTTTTATTATATTTTATTTTTATTATTAGTGCACAGGAACATCTTTTAAAAAAATGCACCAAGAGGGCAAATACAGATGGGAAAATAATGTCGCGTGCTCAAAGCGTACAGCAATGAAATTCAAAAGAGGTTTTTTGTTTAACCATATCACTTCCCGCTTCTACGCCAAGTCGACAATTTTGAAATCAACCTTTAAAAAATGTCACTGCCTCTATCAGCATATATTTTAACGGGCACACTGACTGGCATGCGTCCAGTTAAGTTGGTAACGACGGAGGGAAAGTAGTCCCTTTTTTTTAACGTTGAATTAAGTGTTACGTAAATATTTGTGAGTACTTGAAATTATTTATGTTGCTAACCATCTTTTTTTTAATGCGTGTAAATGTAAGAATCAGCAAATTTGTCAAATATATACTTCTCTAATATTATAGCAGTTAGANTTTTTTTTAATGCGTGTAAATGTAAGAATCAGCAAATTTGTCAAATATATACTTCTCTAATATTATAGCAGTTAGAATTGATCGCCACATGAATACAGTGAGCAGGCCCACAATAATGTTAATTTTATACGCGGTGGAAGAATATACAATGTGCATACGAGTGCATAAGTGCAATTTGCATAAGTGTTCAGTTTACCGTGAACAGACTTTCGAATGCGACTAGGGCATCGCTGGAGTAGCAATAGCCCGACAAGCCAATGAAACGCAAGGTCGCTGTGACGTCAGTCCGACAAAATCACAACCCGGACATCCCGACAAAAGTAGATTCTATTTCTACTTTCCGTCGTGTTGGGGTCCTCGGGGCGTGCGAAGAATGGAAACACATTACAAAACAAAATTTCGTGCGTATTTCCCTTCTGTAGTAAATAAATTATAACTTGGCANCGAAGAATGGAAACACATTACAAAACAAAATTTCGTGCGTATTTCCCTTCTGTAGTAAATAAATTATAACTTGGCACCAAAATCACGTTCTGGTTTCATTTCAAGTATTTTTTCTAGTTTTGAATGGAAATATTTTCAAAGAAATAATAATAATAATAATAATAATTTACTGTATCGGAGTTTTAATTAGTAAATATTGGATATTACGCATAACTTGCAGTTGTAAGATTCACTAACAGCCAACTACCACACTTGGGCAGATTTAGTCGGGTTTATTGTTATTGTGTACACTGAATAAAAAACTATATGAAATTTCGTCGAGCGCTGACGTCGTGTCAGGCTGTCGAGTCGTGTTCGTCGGACTATTGTAATTCAAGCTTAGCGACGAAGCTTTCTGTTCAAACTTATTTTTTGTTAGGGCACAGAATACAATTTTATTGATTCCAAAATGTAATTAATGTTANTTCACTAACAGCCAACTACCACACTTGGGCAGATTTAGTCGGGTTTATTGTTATTGTGTACACTGAATAAAAAACGATATGAAATTTCGTCGAGCGCTGACGTCGTGTCAGGCTGTCGAGTCGTGTTCGTCGGGCTATTGTAATTCAAGCTTAGCGGCCAAGCTTTCTGTTCAAACTTATTTTTTGTTAGGGCACAGAATACAATTTTATTGATTCCAAAATGTAATTAATGTTACATTGCTGATAATTACACGTACAGCCAGCTCTAGGAAGTAAACTCTTAAAAGTATTCCATTACAATTACGTTAACTGTAATACATGTTTTCGAAATGTTGTCAAAGTTAAAAAATAATAATAAGACATTTACTTTAGCACAATCTCTTTTAAACCGAACCTAGAAATCTAACAGAAAATTACTTCGATTTTGCGAAATAAAATTTTATAAACGCACCTGGAAATTCTAAAAAATAATACAGTATGTGTAGAGACCTGAAGAATTCGCGGATTCATTTTGGGACATGCTAGAATTCAAAACACGTGTGTTGGTTCACACGGTGTTTGACGCCTCCTCTGGAGAAGGCTGTCCCAATCGTCGCCTTCCACTGTGACAGCAGACAACCAATGTGCAGTTGACATCGGCATATTTGTACATAAGACTTTAGAGTCTAGCCTGCAGGTCATTGAGCTGAGCGAATTTTTCAGGTCTCTATCCCTGTGTCGTAAGGCAACATTATCTCTCCATACTTAGTGGTGTAATCCTCAAAGCCTGCACTGTCTTCTAAAGTTCACCTCATCACGAATGCATAACATGAAAATATGTTAGCAATTGAAATGTAAGTAAAAAATATAGGCCTAGACAGACCTGGACTATGCTATTCTAAGATGTGGCTCGAGAGTTAGAGTAAACAAAGAACTCCTGTGCAAATAAGATTTGGAGGTCCATAGTGGTGATCGTAATTCCAGTGAGGTCATCGCCCCCACCAGCCCTGTGGATTCTACGTCCAAGGATGCATAGACTAAAGACATGGTAGACCGATTATAGTCCATTAATGGTTACTTCCAATTTTCCTGAAGCCCTGCTGAAGTTCTACTTTTCAAGCTATTCTTCCGCCTCATCTAAACAAAGCTCAGAAAAGTACACCAAAGGGACAGCGAGCGCTCCGTATTCGTGCGCACCGAGTTGAATACTATTTCGCATGAAAACTATTTCTTACTAGGCATTACCAACACACCTATTTTCTCCTTGATTTTATCCATGTTAGTTATAAACAAAATATTACGACATATAAATATAAAATAAGTAAAACCCAATTTAACCAAAAATAAAATACTATTATTTTCACAGAAGAACAAAACGATTGTGATACATAACACAGTTAAGAAACAACCAAACACGTAATATATGGTGTGGTTTTTCAAAGGTTTGATTCAAAAAGTGCGAAAGAAAGCGTCGATAGACTCTATCTCTGAGGTGTGCACGAATGATGCGCACATGTTCTGTTTTATTATATTTTCTTTTTATTATAAGTGTACAGGAACATCATTTTAAAAAAATGCACCAAGAGGGCAAATACAGATGGGAAAATAATGTCGCGTGCTCAAAGCGTACAGCAATGAACNTTTTAAAAAAATGCACCAAGAGGGCAAATACAGATGGGAAAATAATGTCGCGTGCTCAAAGCGTACAGCAATGAACAACTCGTACTTTTCTTGCAAAATGAGCCGTTTGTAACGTTCTCCAATCGAAACTAAGGCGGCTCACTATTTCTCCCGACATCCACATACTGTACATGCATTAGATGTTTGCTTCGTTCGCCGACGTAGGCGCAAATATTTGGTAGTTACAGAGAAGATAAATATGGCGGAGTCCTCTTTGATGTGCTCGTAGAGTGCGGTTCAAATGAGAAGATTCTCCTTGCGCAGGTTGGAGGGCGAAAGCGCTNCCATTCTTTTAATTAAACATTTGAAAAATCACACCAATTATGACGTGTTTGGTTGTTTCCTGATTATGTTATGTTATGTTTCACAAGCATTTTATACTAGTGCTAACATGAAAGTACCTTATTTTAGGTCAAATTAAAATGTTATATATATTTTTTATTTATAAATTATAATATTAAGTTTACAATTAATATGGATTAAAACAGTGAGAAAATAGGCGGGTTGGGAATGCCTAGTAATAAATAGTTCTATGCAATATATAATTACACTGAATGCGCAGGCATGCGGTGCGCTGTCCCTTTGGTGTAACTTTTTTTGTTTACATGATGCGGAGGAATATCCTGGAAGTAGAACTTTACCAGGGCTTCAGAAAAGTTGGAAGCAACCNTTTTTTGTTTACATGATGCGGAGGAATATCCTGGAAGTAGAACTTTACCAGGGCTTCAGAAAAGTTGGAAGCAACCGTGAATGGACTGTGGAATTAAAGCTTAATAGTTAAAAAGTTAAGTATGTAGTTTGAACATAATGCACAATACATTTAATTACACTGAATTATCCATCTCCTTAAAAAGGTGTCTATATCCGCCACTGTTATCAGCGGGTTACTCCGCACGCGCTACTTACCAATATTTTTGCCCAAGTCGATATACATCCGCAGAAGCCAACCAAGCGTCCTTTCTCGAGCGGAGACACGCAACGACTGGACTTCCTAACCCCCCCCCCCTTTTTTTCAGAGGAATGGACTTGCCCTGTCTGTTCGGTGCTTCTGCGCATTTCTTTCTCATTTGGATAGCACTACATTCACTTGCTGATTAACTGCGTAAGCACTGGGACAAGACGGGCTTCAACTCACGTATTACTGGCAANTAGCACTACATTCACTTGCTGATTAACTGCGTAAGCACTGGGACAAGACGGGCTTCAACTCACGTATTACTGGCAACTTCGGGCGAAGACGGTCAAGTTCGTCATTAAGCACTGCTTGGCTACTGACACGCTGCTGGAAGGCAAAGAGCAATGTCCTAGCTCGTGACGATGGTGTTACGGGAAACCAAAATTAGGTTCCTATAAATGTCGTTCTGCAGCAGAGTGTACTGTACAGCTAGGAACAAGTCTTCCTCAGGAAAATTTGACCCCTACACAAACACATCCAAAGGCCTGAAAAAATACGTGGATTAATTTTGTAGCAGCAAAATTTCTAACGCATAAATATTTGTATTCCTATCGCAATTGGGCTACTGCTCTTTTGCTCAGCCCTGTAAAATTCTGAGCCTAATAGTAAAGTTCACATGAGAAAATAATCTTCGCGAAGCTTTGAGTGGAGGGGGACGTAGGGGAGGCAGTGTAGGGGAGAAATCTACCGAACGCTCGTCGCTGAAGGAAAATAAAGCACGTGNCGGGAAACCAAAATTAGGTTCCTATAAATGTCGTTCTGCAGCAGAGTGTACTGTACAGCTAGGAACAAGTCTTCCGCAGGAAAATTTGACCCCTACACAAACACATCCAAAGGCCTGAAAAAATACGTGGATTAATTTTGTAGCAGCAAAATTTCTAACGCATAAATATTTGTATTCCTATCGCAATTGGGCTACTGCTCTTTTGCTCAGCCCTGTAAAATTCTGAGCCTAATAGTAGAGTTCACAAGAGAAAATAATCTTCGCGAAGCTTTGAGAGGAGGGGGACGTAGGGGAGGCAGTGTAGGGGAGAAATCTACCGAACGCTCGTCGCTGAAGGAAAATAAAGCACGTGNGGAGGGGGACGTAGGGGAGGCAGTGTAGGGGAGAAATCTACCGAACGCTCGTCGCTGAAGGAAAATAAAGCACGTGACACTGCTGGCTCTACAGGTCTACATACCAAACTGATAACATCGCTCTCTAGTGCCACAATGTCAAATACCGTTAGGTTTTTAGGCATGTGATATTTGTACAGGATCGGAGCAGCTCTCGCCAAACCGCACTCGGCCGCTGTTACTGTTTAAATGAACAACTTGACCCCTTCGCGCAGAGGCAATGGACTCTCTCAACTCGCCCCACACGTTAAGGACCTTTGCATATTTATTTTCTCATTTAGATTTCCCTCTACAGCTGTGACGAAAGAAGTGGCCAGTCATAGACAGCCAGGATTGCACTGTAACTTGCATCTCGCTGGGAAAGCAGTCAATAAAATAGTTATAGCGGCATAACTTTTTTTCCGGTACACCTGCTGAGTTGTGCGTAGATGACAGCAGCAGTCAACGAAATGCCCACTTCTTTACAAGCAATCATGGACGTTTCGCGTCGAGACTGTTGGAAGCAAAGATCCCCGTAAACAATTATGCCTGGGGTTGCGAGCGTTGTCACATAATAAAAAAATACACACGGATGAAATGGCGTGGCGGTTCCTTTGATGTAGGCGTACCTATGATTGGCTGCGCGAGTATCTGGGAACGTACCTGCGGACTGGCCTACTGTACGCTGCGAAGTATTTTTTTTTTTTACGTAGCCAATCAACGGCGGGACGCGCTTTCTTACCACCCCCGGCACCTGTGACCTTTCTGAGTTCTAGGGGTAAGATACGGTATGGAGAATTCTCCGTTTCCTCTTCCGGAGAATGTATCAATAATTACAGATCAAACTACTCTAATCTATTGATGACTTCCTTTGCAAATTCCCCAAAAATATCTGGCTGCCTTTTTCCGATATAAAATGCTTCTTATGTTTAGCTCTTCCATTTGCAGTTTTCTACGCAGTTATATTCTAATGTCCCATCACAGAATACTTGAAGTCTACAGAGGCGAAACCCCAATCGCACACGCTAGCAAAATGGCGTCACTAGTCAGCGATATGCCGGAAAGTCGCTTGTGATTGGCGACTTGTAACCTACTTGCCAGCCAACGGCCAAGTCCCCAGGGAACTTTCCGCGTCATGCAATAGCCAGTTAGAAGACCCGTTCCCAGAACTGCCGACAGGCGAGCAGGTTACCACGTGCTGGTTGGCAAGCGGTGTTCCGACATGTTGCTAGCCAGTGGCGCCATTTTGCTGGCGTGTGCGGCTGGAGTTCGCGGCACGAGGAGGCAGTTCCACTTCCGCATTCTGAAGTGCGCTGTGGCGTCGCGCGCCCACGCCGAGACGGGACGCGAACCCACGACCTCTCCGACAGCAGACGGGGAGGTACGACAGCCCACGTGGCAACGGGCCACGTGGGCGACGAGAAACGAACTCGAGCTGCTGTGAAGACGACAAATAAGGGGAAGGGGTTGATGTTTTATAGCGCGTAACTACAGTTTGGAAAAAATCACGAGTTGAACGGCTAGACGGCTCGGCTTCACTGTCTGCTAAATGCTCCAGCCACTTGCGTTAATTAACTTGTGAAAAGTTGAAGAACGTGTTCTTCGGCCCTCAGACGTGCGAAAAATGTTAACATTATTTTTTGTTTAAGGTGTTTTCCTGGCTGTCATGTGGGCCTTGTTGTAAGCAGTCATGCCTATTTTAATTTCTAAATATCGATAGAATATTTCAATGTGAGTCAGAAATGAAAGTCGATATTTTGTTGCCAATTCATAAATCTGGTCACGGGAAACATAAATGTGGCCTTAGATTAGTGCGCTGTAGGCATCGCTCTGTTTACAGTACTATTCTTCAGTAAAACAGCGTTTTAAACTATAGCGACGATGCTGGATCTTTTCTGAACAGTCTGTTGTATTTTAACTCTATAGTAACCGCTTAGAATTCTGAAGAAACAGAATACACACGAAGCTGGTTTATGTGATCTTCCATCACCGTCGCAATGCTTCCTTACGGTCGGACGTGACCTTGAGACGTTTAAAATGTTTTACTACGGGAGCCCATAAACCTGTACGGTTCGTAATTGTTTTATGATCTCAAGTGTTGCAATAATGTAATATTTTGGAGTGTGATGTACCTGTAATAAGAGTTCTTTCTCGCAACCAGTGAACAACATGCTGTGTGATCGGTGTTAATCAGTCATTAACAAGAGGTTCAGAATTAAAAAAAAAAATCAGATTACCCAAGAAGGAGACGCTCCAAAAACCGAGCAATGAACCTTCATCGTGTACAGTGCCGGCCACGAGTATCCTTCACGTGCAACTTTTACTCGATCGTGGACACGGGAATCGAACCGGGATGAAGAGTTGCACACGAGGATAATTTCGGACCTATCTGTACTTACACCTAGTGTGTATTTTAGTAACCACGATGAGTTAATTAATTTCTTGGCGATCTATGGCATTGGCATATATCTTTGGAAAACCAGAGCTGTTGCCAAGGTTCGCAAATGAGATGTCATATCGGCCACACAGTAGGTGAGTATGCAGACGTGATAAAAAAATGCTCATATCTAGAAATTATGTAAAATCGCGAAAAAAATTTTTGAGCCAACGTATATTCGTTAACACTACAGCTGGTTTATCATTTTACGATTGGATGACCAAGGTTTTGACTCGGCTAAGTTCTTTGCAGACCAATCACAAACTTTCTGCTTGAGCATATCAGAATCATGATTGGCCCAGTTAAATAAGATATTATCTTCATACACGCATGAAGGCGAATAAGAAAAGAAAACTGTTGAAAATATGTAAAGTACGTTGAATCCTAGCGAACAGTCAACTTTTCCTGCGATAAACCATTATCTCTACTCATACCACGAACTCCCGACACGCATGCCAACAAAATGGCGTCAATATTCTGCAAAATTTAGGAACGACGTTTGCCAATCAGCGCCTGGAAACTTACCTGTCAACTTGGGGCCGAGCCAATAGGAAATCTATTGCAGCTCTCAGAAGCCGAGCATTGTTCCTACCCATATTTCCCATGTAGAATGTAGAATTTTCTAATAATGCATGTAACAATTTTGAATTATTTCCTGTAGTTAGGGCTATTATGGTGGCTATGCCGGTCCCATTCACCTTCTCTTCTTAGTTCCAGGTTAACAATATGTAGGGACAGGAATATTTCACGTTCTAAGCTAACTGTATGCTAGACCCCATGGTCATGAGTAATTTCAAGACAAAGCTTTGTGTTCATTGGCTGCTGCCCCAAGGTGTAGCCTGTTTTACCTCAGACCAGGTGACACGGGATTCTGTGCTTATTTACTTGCGGGTCTGTAATTGGCTCAACGGGCGTGCCTGATAAACTGTGATCCAATTGCAAACGTAGCAGGAATGTACATGTGTGTGAAGTCTAGCTTGTCCTAAAAATGAATTAGCAAAATTTTCCAGTCTTTAACTACAGGTAGGGGCAGTGATATTTCGTGACAAGGTACAGTCTAAAAGCACTGCAGGGTCGTCCAGCTTTTTTGATTGGCGAAAAAAATGTTCTGGCCCGTGTTAACCGTTTGCGCACGAATCACGAAGGTTCAGTGTCGGAGTTACTTAGTCCTGAGTGGCTTGGTCAAAGACGGACACGGCACCAGCAGCCAATGGAGGTATAACAACAGCTGAGGTGTGTATATAGTATTGAAGTCTACTGTGTGCTCCGGTTTTTACGCGAAAAGTCACTGGCCCTAGTTATTGACTATTATTCCAGATGAGAGGGCTTTCAAAAGTGCTCACTTTACCGTTAATAGCTTATAGAAAGATGATAGAGCCTATCCTACCGGTACTGAACTAGCAAAATTTTTTAGTCCCAAATCATTGAATACCTGATTTCACAGAAAAAAACATGTTTACAAGTGCTCGAAGCTCAACCTTTCACATAATAAACGTGGGAGTATTTTTTTGCCGGTCGGTACAGCATAGCCGATTTGCAGCGTGGAGAGCGTGGGTAGATGCTCGGCTCGGTTGGCCGCCATACCCCTATTTGTACAGGCAGAACTGCCCAGCTGTGCCGGTGGAAAATGGTGCGATCACGTGGCCAGTTACACGGCATTCCAATGAAGGCTGCGATACAGATGCTAATGTGCTTCGCACTCCGCTGCCGCTCCCAGTACAGCTTCTCGCAGACACTCGTTGCTTTACATAGCAACCCGTGGCGCTCTCTCCGAGATCATTACAAAACTACTAAGGGCGTCGTCTACCTGCGTTTCAGTGTGTTTGAAATACGTGTTTTTTTTTTAACCAAACCTCTGAACGTGTCCCTATTAAACCAATTTACGCAAAGAAAACACACTTCAGACGAGGTACGTACAATACTCCCAACACTTCATGCATATTATAAAAGCTATTTTCGAGCCCTGAAGCACAGCTAAAAAAACGGCTTTTCAACAATGCTATAACAACAGGTAACAAATAAATATGTATCTTTTAAAGGCAATTATTTTATTTGGTGAATATATAACACATAAAAAGCGAACAAAGCTAAAATATCCTTTTGTTAAATTATATTATTATATGGCCATGACTATATCACCGGGTACCCGCGATCGCTTCATTTTAAATTATACATTACTACAAAAACAATTTTTGTTACGTTATTACTTTTTTTTAAATAAGTTAAAAAAATATTTTCAAGTTAAACAGTTTCAATAAATTATATTTAGTAATCAAACCACTGACGTCGCTTCAGAAAACCGAAAGTTCGGAGCACTCCCAAGCACATGCAGCAGGAAAAAAAAAAAAAAAAAAAAAAAAAATAGGGGTTACTTGGACGGCGAAAACGTTACAGACATTACTGCGGTGCTGGCCAAAGAAGTGGTATCATTGACCAAATCGACCACGTCATGAATTGGTGTGCGGTTTACGTCCCAATAAAGATGAAAATTTGGCCACGAGGTTAAGCCATCGTGCGAAACGGTGAACCGCTAGAAAATAACAAAAAAACTTGCAAAAGGATCGTAAACACAAAACACGATCATGTATGAATAAAAGAAAATATCCACAAAATTGAGCTGACTACAAAAGTCGAGCCATCCCGTAACTCTTATTCCAATAACCTCATTCTTCCTCGAGAGAAGTCAGTTTTACCAGATCATTCCAAGCCATCTCAGAAAGTTTCTATCAAATCTGGAGTCCTGATATCAACCCCCAATAATGCCATACCGTGGTTATTGCCACATCCACCATCGAAATCACACTTCTGTTTCGATCCTCTTTTGTCATAATAGTGTGATGTTTGTATATTCAGTCAGTTATTAGTCTTAATTGGAAATTGTTATTCAGCTACAGTGGCGTAGGCAGAAATTTAATAAGGGGGGNNNGGGGGGGGGGGGGTGTGTTTCCTTCATTGATCAAACAGTGCCAAAAAAAATTGAGCTGAAGTACAACAGCTGACGTAGACACCTGCTTTTTGTATTTTAATACGATTTTCTCTATGATTGCACTGTTTTATTTTCCTTACTTCACATTTTACTGATAACTATTTTTTTCTCCTTTTTAAATGCGTTTTTGATATACCGAAAGGGGAGAGGGTTGAGAATCCGGAATTGCCCTCCCTCCTGTGTACAACCCCACGTCGCCATAGTGTAATTCGTGGCTGCGCCAATATATATATATAAAGTGTTAGT
>NQII01000032.1:1474884-1484922 GCA_002778355.1 Clitarchus hookeri
GGGGGGGGGGGGCGCAGAAGAACCTACGAAAGGTCTTCAAGGGGGCGTGTTTTGTTCGCCATGGACCAACAACTGCACTGCACCAGAGGACTACAGAGGGTCCGGACCTCACACAGCTGATCAGCGCTCGCAGCTCGGCCTTGTACGCCGGTCGTCAGGGGGCGTGGCGTGGCGGTGCGACCGCCTTTCCAGTGGCGACTCCAGGCTCACTTGCCAAGGAAGGGCATGGGGGGTCGGGTCACCGCCAGGTCGGAGGCCGCCGCTCTCTTTCGCAATCTGTCACCACACTGCCGTTCTCCTCCGCTCTCGCACTCTGCTTCACTCCGTACTTGCAAGTTCTCGCTGTCCTCAAGTTAAACGTACATCAGCCACGGTAGAGACCACGGTATTTCGCGAATTCAAGTGATACAAGGAGAGACTTTAAACACACGCGTTTTTTGTCACTTCTGTGGTTGGGCCACTCATATCCTGACTCGCCCTGTGGCGAGAATAATCCAAATTGAATTGTAAACATTTAATTCCATATATCCTTTTAAACACGCAGTAATATTCTCTTGATATTGGTTTCCCTTTTTTTTTTTTTTTTTTTTTTTTTTTTTTTTTTTTTTNTGTATTGAAAAAGTAATGTAATTAGATTCTAACGGTTATGAAATATAAAGTAGATGGGTATAAAATAGTAAACTGTAAAGTATATCATGGAGAACATTAAAAACATCATACGTCATAATGGCCTTCAACTGGAGACTATAGTAGCGCCAATTTGGGCCACTTCTCCCCGGGAAAGGAAACAATTTGACGACGGTAGCACGGAAGGTGGTAGGCAGTGCATGCAGATTCGTCTGCCCGCCTGCCAGCTACCCATGGTTGGTGCTTTGCAAGTCGTTCTGTCTCTCTCTTTCACTTGGGTAGGAGGAGCCACGTCCGTTCTTAGGCCGGCGCGGCTATAGTTACATATAATTTTTTTTCTGTTTTGTTTTGTTCTGTAGTACCGTAGACACACACGTGTAAAAAAAAAAATTCTACCGCACCCTGTTAGGAGCCAGCAGTCATCGCACAGTTGACGAAAATAGTGATTCGTGAAATGTTATCAGTAGAGAGGAAGCGTGCCCGGAGTTGGCAGGGAGGAGTTTCTCAGGGTCGACACCGCTGAATCTCCGAGTGCCGAAGGGGCCGCGGTGGTGTAGTGGTTAGACTACTCGCCTCTCACCAAGGCGAACCGCATATACACAAATATCTATACTTTCTTATATGGTTACGCTTTTATACGATTATATAATGGAGTGTGGACTGGTGTCGTGGAGGAGGTTTGCTGTCCCGGACAGGCGTGGAGTCGCAACGAGTGAACAGGCTTGAGCTGTACCTTCACGGAAATGGCAGAGGTTAGCCAAACCCCGCCAAATAAACGCGTGCTGCTTCCGGGTGTCTCGCGGTGGGACCGCGACCGTGCGTGATCGCGCGTGCGGCTCCGAGGAAGAAAGTAGTTCCTAGTCGTGCGTGCGTGCGTGCGTGCCGTTGTCGGGGACCGACTGCATGTCTCCCCGACATGCCAGCTGCTGCCCAGGCCGCCGGCGACATTGTAAGTAGGGCAGCTACAAAACAATCGAAGCCCGTCAGCAGAATACCACAGCCGTCACGTCTGCGCGACTCGTTCGTGCGTACAACAAGTGCGTGAGGTTAAGAGGCACTAACTGTCTCTGAGAAAAAAAAAATGAAACTCGGAGCCCTGCCACAAGACACCGCCTTTACTCTTTCGCATTTAAAACGTCTAAGCTAAAAGAAATAAACAAATAGCCATTTCCATGTATTAGTTATAACTAGGGACTGGAAAATTTTGCTGATTGTTTTAAAGCTAGCCTTCAAATTTGGCTCTTTGAACCCTTCCAGACCTAATTTATTCGTGGTTTAAAGTGTTGCAAATACGAAATTTTTTGACGTGTGCTGTACTTAAGGTCACACAACACTTACTTCGTAATCACAACGAATGAGCTATATGCAGGCTTTGTGTTCTGCTGTGGTGATTTTAACCATTCACAATCTAGGACAGTAACACGGTTTATATGTCAGTTACGCAAAGGGAAAATAATTGGGGCATTCATATTCGCAGAGTACAGAGTCTGGCAAAAATATCCCTGTGCTTATTGAACACAGTTGTATACACTGGGTCAGAATGGGATAAGTCATTTTTGTATGTGTATCGCAGTTTATAGGCAGAGGAGACCTGAAAAAATCTCGGGTTCAATGACCTTCTAGTTACCTAAAACTCAAAAACATGTTGACCTTTCTCCATTGCCGTAGCTGATTACGTAAGGCGTGGGGAGCAGATAGAGAGGGGGGAGGCAACCAAAGGTAAAGTGTTTTCCAAATAAGAAAATTTGACTAAAAAAAATGAAAACGAAATACTTAATTTCAATTGAAAATAGTTATAAAAAAAATATACAAAAATTAAAATGCAGTTGTCTATTTATGCAAAAAAATACGAACAAAATATCACCAAAAATAATTACCGAAAAACTGGCAGCAACACACTAAAAAGACGACAAAAACCTAACAACAGACTGAATACACAATTTGTATCTGGAAACTACAATCCAAGATACAAAAAACCAAATTGTATATAAAAAAAATTCTACACAAAAGGACAAAAAAATTGATTAAGAAATAACGAAGTGACGATCAAGAAAAATGACCCAGTTGAAAAAAAAAAAAAAGTAGGGGCATTTAATAGACTAGACCAGAACTAGACGTCAAACACCTGAGAGTTTCAATTGCGGCTGTGACTGGGTGACTGGGTCACAATTTGACACACCATAGAGCACTCTGAACCGACAAGAAACGTCTGACAATGGACTGTTCGAATCACGCGCCTACAAGTGGGAATGGAAATTGCGTCCACCACGTTGCAGGCACCAATAAATTACGCGACGTTGAGCGTGTAGAGGACTGTAGAAACCAGTATACCTCCAGAAAATAACGCTGATTTTGCAGTTCTATAGACATCAGCAGACCAATATACTCATCACAGACAAAGATTGTCACAATTCTCGCACTGAAACACACACGGTGGTGGTACACTCCTCGTTATCTGCCTGTACGTTAGTGTCGCGCACATCCGCACGGTTTCCCCTACCCCCGCTCCCCTCAACATATCCAGCAGAAACTTCGACCAAACACCAGCCTGGATCGGCGCCTCAAGACCGGAAGAGGCACGAATAAAACAGAGGGTGAAAATTCGACTGCCTGAGTCCTGTCACCGTAACGTGTACGTGGCAAAAGATTACACATTAACCTTTATCTCGAAAATGTCTACTTTTAAAAGTTCTTTAACGTTTCTCTTTTGCTACGGAAATAAAGGCGCCTCATGACGCTACATCACTGCTTGCTTGAGAGAAGACTCGGTTTAGCTAGAGTCAGTACCTCGAAAGCAGCAGAAGGGCTCTTCAAGCACAAGGACGATTACCAGCAGTAACGAGTCGAGTTGAGAGATTTGGGCCGCTCTTAACAACGAGGCATTGAGAACCGATGAGGGTGAAACGAGGTGAGAATGGAGCCGCGCCGAAATGCAAGNCGGGAGATCCCCGAGAAAACCCGCCGACCAGCGGCATCGTCTGGCTCGATTCCCACGTGCGAAAATCCGGAGTGACCCAGCCCGGGGATTGAACCCGGCTCGTCTTGGTCGGAGGGGAGCAGTCTAACCGCTCAGTCACCGCGGCCCGGACCAGCAGTAATAAATGTATTGCATGTATTCTACAGAGGTACTTCGGCGTTACTACGGTTGAGCTTTACTCGTGTCAATAACTTCTTATCGTCGGCGGTGTGCGCTTCATGTTGCTACCGCACGTCTCGCGGAGTCCTGAAGACATCTCACGACGACTCACAGTCTGGTGGGTGACATGAGCTAGGGATTGCGACAGGCAGTAAACAGCGCGCGTGCACGACACCCTGGCGACACCACTCCGACCTTGCGGGGACGATCCGTCTGGAAGGTACTACGCGCTCGGCGTCTTCGACACGTCCAGCTTCAATGCGCACGCCATTCCACAAAGATGCTGTTGGCTCCGCTGGCGAGATACTTGGCACCGTTTCATCTGCTGCGCTGTCGAGCAGTGCCGTAGCGTCGTAAGACAACCAGATTCCTCGCTTTCTCTGCCCCTAAGTCAAATGTAATGACAATCCATGTTTGAGTCCAGATGGCGTCCAAATCTCCCTCCTTGACACTATGAGGAATACAGTCTCGAGCAACCTAGTGTAGGCTGTTCGCGGTAAGCTGAGCATTTTTGAAAGCCCTGGTTAACATCTATTTGCATGCGCGTTGCGCATTATTCCACCGTGTGTAAAATTAACATTGTCATGGGCCTCGTCACTTTATTCGTGAGTCGGTCAAGTGAAACTATGAAGTGATCAGAAAAGTAAATTGTCTACGCCTATTTAACTTTACTGGGAGCATGACTGCCAGTATGCTCGTTAAAAAAGCGCAGTTAGAAGCAGTGACATTTTTCAAAGATTCATTACGTATAAGTAGGGGCAGTGATATTTCGCGAAAATATTTCGAGACTAGAAACAGTCCAAAGCACTGTAGTCGTCAAACTTATTTGATTGGCTAAACAAATTTTCTGACCCGTGTTAACCGTTTGCGCACGAATCACAAAGGTTCAGTATAGGAGTTACATAGTCCTGAGTGGCTTTGTCAAAGGCGGACATGGCACCAGCAGCCAATGGAGTTTTAACAACAGCTGAGGTGTGTATATAGTATTGAAGTCTACTATGTGCTCCGATTTTTACGCGAAAAGTCACTGGCCCTACATATTAGTGCTCATATTACTGTGAATAGCCCTTATAGACATATATTTGTCCTTGACAACAAAAATCGCACGGATATAGTTTGCCCGTCCCGCTAGAGTTCAACAGTATCTTACAAGAAATAAGCGCCCAACAAAAACAATTACTTGTACAATTTTTTTTTTGTTTGTTGTAACTAGGGAAACCCGAATTTCGCGAAAAGATTTCTGCACATGATATATTTTATTTTGAATATTGGCGGCATGTTATTAAGAGATGACATTTTCTCACTTGAGTATGGCCATTCAGAATTCGGTTACTCCGAAACCGTACGTCTGTGATTCATGGGCAGACACCTAAAACGCGTAACACTTAAATCATCCAATGACGAAAGTCGATCTGAGCTAAAGTGTTATGAAATACAACTGGCAATTAAACCTTTTCGCGAAAATCGTGTCCCGCTAATAGTAACCACACCAAAGAGACTATTGATTGTAAATCCTTTTACGCACTAAAATAAATTTGCTTGCGGTAACAATTAACTCGGCACACCCGTGGCTGATGACTAGCCACTAATGAACGTTGTAGAAAAAGTAAGCATGTCCAGTTTGGCGTAGATCAATAGGACGGAGAGGGGCAGCGGTGGTTTAGTGGCTAGACTATTCGCCTCCAACCTACGCGAACCGGGTTCAACTCTCGGCGGGGTTGCTCCCGAATTTTTGCAAATGGGGTTCGTACCGGACGATGCCGCTGGTCGGCGGGTTTTCTCGGGTACCTCCCGTTTCCCCCGACCTTGCATTACAGCGCTGCTTCATCCTCACCTCGCTTCACCCTCATCGGCTCTCAAGATCTCTTCACTCACTCGCTCCACAAGACGGAGCTGATGTCCTTGCAGTGGTTGATATAGGCAACGTGCATGGGTCTGAAAACCGTACTGGTGGCGCCACGCCGTGTCTTACTGCGTAACTAATTGCAAGGATGCCACGGCATGCCGTCGTATTCATTGTTCAATAAACACGTTTGATATAGAATTGACGTGCGAGTTTCTGCCAGTGAAAGGTATTAACATTAGTGAGAACAGTTTATTAAAAGGGAAAAATCTTTGTATTAGTGATCATGCAAATAATTTTAAATAAATAAGAAAGGGCAATATTTCTTTAATAAAAGCAGAAGTGATTTGGCAAACTGAGGCACTGTCCTACCTTACAAAGTGCTCCTTGAGAAAAGTTTTTGTCTCGCATACTTTACGGTATTGCAATAATTTGCAATATGCTTTTATTTTTGGTATTCGTAATTGTCTTACGTTTTTTTTTTTCGCGCAGATTGGTGGTGATAGAAATGTTACTGCTGGCACATGTCCTTCCCCGGTAGGACTTGGTAAGTCTTGTAAACATGTAGTCGCGGTTGTTTATTACACAAACAATAAGAAAAGGCTGCTTCCGAGACAGACATCGCACAAACATGAGTGACTTGTTCCCGGAGAAAGAACTAAATTTTTCGGCCCAAGCATCTCCTTTAAATTTATATGCGGTAATTGATATGCCATGTTCCCTACGCCAGATGTTGATTGCAGAAAGAAGTTTTGAAGAAGAAACTGACTTTAGAAGAGTAATTAATTATTTGATACAATCAGTTGAAAATTCAGTGATACCGGATGAGTGTAAAAAGGTAACTGCAGAATTCTTACAAAATCAGTGTGACGTCAGTTTTCAGACCACGCAGTGAAGGTGAGCAGTCAGTTTACGAAAACAACGTTTGTGTTAGTGATGAGAAGGCACTTGAAATTTCTTTAAGAGCATGCAGCAAGCAGAATGTCCGGAATGGTTTAGTGCAAGGCGCATCCGCATATCGGCAAGCAGCAAGGCTCGTCGAATTAAAGTTAGAATACAGGATTTTGACACATAGGCGAGTTCCTTAATATACTGTAATGATCAGTGCCTGAAAGATGTTGCTGCGAGAAACGTGAAATACGGGAAGGACATGGAATCTGAAGAAATAAAAAATGATTAAAGAACACGCGATACTGAAGTTGTACGCTGTGGTTTGATAGGTCACAAATTACAGCCATGGCTGTGTGAAGGCCAGACGGCATTGTTGTCAATGAAGGGCGAACTCAGTGAGTTTTAGAAGTAAAATGTCCAATTAAATGCAAGGATAAGTGCATAGCTGATGAAGCAGGCAATGTTAATGTGAAATATTTTAATATTCAAACGAAAAGAAAAATATCAAATTACAGCTAAATCACATGTATTACACCCAGTGCCAGATGCTAATGTACATAACAGGTATGGACACATGTGGACGTACCCGATAGCTGATTGGTAGATACCTGAAAAATTCGCGAGTTCAATGACCTGCAGGCTGGACTCCACAGTCTTATGTACACACATGCCTGTGTCAACCGTGCATTGGTTGTCTGCTGTCACAGTGGAAGGCGACAACTGGGCCAGCGTTCTCCAGGAAGCGTCAAACACCGCGTGGACCAATGGCTAAAGTTATATCAAAACACGTGTTTTGAATTCTAACTTGTCACAAAAGGAATCCGCGAATTCTTCAGGTCTCTACTGATTGGTAGAGACCTGCAAAATTCGCGTTACTATTTGGGGACACATTAAACTTCAAACACACGTACTTTTGCAATAAATTTGTCATTGGACCATACCTTATTTGACACGCATTGAGTAACTCTGCGCCAATGAACGAACACTTCACAATTGTGTTGTCCAATCACGTGCAGTCTAGTCAAAAAGGGCGTGAATTCACATATATGCAGCGGCCAATGGTGAAACGACGCCGGCTCGAGTATAGACAGCACTGTGAAGTCTATCCTGTTGCCAATTAACGCAAATTTCGCAGGTCACTACTGATTGGGTAAGCGAGGCTTTGGAAATAAGTAAGAACGGGCGTCTTTCGCGAAAATATTTACGGTCATGCTAGACTTCAATATCCTACGTCCACAACCACAACTTCCTTTGGTTATTGGCCGCGTGTCTACGTGAGCAGACATGTTCTTATTTGACTGGGCCAATCATAATAAAGTAATCCGTTACTTAACGTCCATGATTCGCGCAGACAATTGAGGCGCGTGACATTTTAAATCATCCAACCACAAAAGTGCATATGAAAAAAGAGTTTTTTGGAGTGCAACTATGGTCTTGAAACCTTTTCGCGAAAAAACACATGTCTGATTGGCTATTGCCAGAGACCTGCAAAATTCGTTTAGTAATTTAAGGACAGATTGAACTCTAAGTCCCTGCGTGTTTGACCGACTTCAGCGATTGGACAAAACTATGTCTGACACGCCTCCGAGAATTTTCGAGCCAATAGTTTAAGGTCCAGTGGGTGGAGTCGCCGAGCTCAAGCAGATGAGACAGCGAGTGAAGCGCAGCGGTTAATGACGTCACGTACTGTGCTCGCCTTTTATAAGGCAGACTGAACCTTCGTGATTCGTGCGTAAACGGTAACACGAGCCAGAACAGTTTTTAGCCAATAAAATAAGCTGGACGACCCTACAGTGCTTTGGACTGTATCTTGTCTCGAAATCTTTACGCGAAATATCACTGCCCCTATATATATTGCATAGAGCGAAAGGTTCCCTACTGGCAGGACTGACGGGTGGCAACTAGGTTACCTGGCGCTCCAACATTTCGCTGACGTGTGGGGATAAGCGGCTCTCTCACCCCAGTATACTTGAGCACTATGTGTCGACGTGTTGAACAGCGACTGTAAAGCCCCTGTCACACTGTCAAAGTTTTTTTCCGTCCAACTGCTTCCAATCAGTTTGGTCAAATAAAGTTGGAAGCTTGTGACGTCACCGAAATGTCTTTATCGCCGCCACGTTTGTCTGGAAAAGTTATAAGTAAGGGCAGTGATATTTCGCGAAAAGATTTTGAGACAAGATACAGTCCAAAGCACTGTATGGGTCGTCCAACTTCTTTGATCGGCTAAAAAAAAAAAATTTTCTGGCCCGTGTTAACCGTTTGCGCACGAATCACGAAGGTTCAGTGTCGGAGTTACTTAGTCCTGAGTGGCTTGGTCAAAGACGAACACGGCACCAGCAGCCAATGGAGGTATAACAACAGCTGAGGTATGTATATAGTATTGAAGTCTACTGCGTGCTCCGATTTTTACGCGAAAAAGTCACTGGCCCTAGTTATGAGCAGGGATATCCGAATTTCGCGAGAAGATATCCGCGCATGCTAGATTTCAATACTATACGGGTGTACCATCAGTTTTCTTTTGCTTATTGGCGGCGTGTCTTGGTGTGAAGGCATGCTCCTACTTGACTGGCCAATCAGAATTAGGCACCTTAAATACTGTACGTTTGTGATTCGCGCGAAGACACCCAAGACGCGTAACACGGTAACCATCCAATCGCGAGAAGTAGATCTGAGCTATGGTGTTATGAAGTACAACTGGTCATGAATAATTTTTTGGCAAGAATCGGGTGTCCCTGGTTATAAGGGAGATGAAGGGACCACGCAGTTCGGTGAGGTCGTTGCTCTGCTGCTCTGGTATTTATACGCCCCACCCGGTCTCCAGGGGGAGTGAAGCCCGTTGTCAACACCCCCCCCTCCTTCCATCGTGGGCAGCGGGCGCTATGCCTCTGAAAGCCGACGAGGTGACGAAACCACAGAGAGGTTCAACGACTCTATCTAGGAGGCGGGCCTCGCTTCCCGGAACACTAGCGACGCTGTATTTTTACTGGTCGCGCTCGCTGACAACTCGTATCTCCCGCGAGCATCTGCGGTGCCAAGTGGCCGCGGTGGTCGAGCAGTTGGCCAGCTCGCCTCAGGTTGATGTGACAGTGTTGGTTTTGCAAGAGGTGGGAGGTTTCAGAATGAACAGAAAGTAGATCCTAAACAAGTTTTCCAAAATGCACACCTACCAGACAATGGCATACTGTGCACCAAGTAGTTTCTTAGAATCGAACAAACCTTTCAGAACAGATGATTGCAGGTCGGGACAGCTTGTACGTAGATACCACGGTATGTTCGACTCACGTACCCTTATAGCTAGGGCCACTGATTTACCCAGTCCGCTCGTCACGCCTTTCGTTTGATGTTGCGCAGCCGAATGTATTTCCTCATGCCGTCGCGTGTCTGGAGGTTGTGACGTCACTTCCGGCCGCTGCACGGGGCTGGTTTTTCCACTTAGAAAGCTGCTGCAGTTCCTGAACGTAGAGCCTTGAAAATTCTTTATCAAATTAAGATCCTAGTAGGTCTCAATGAACATATATATATATATATATATTTCGATTTA
>NQII01000032.1:1484944-1525349 GCA_002778355.1 Clitarchus hookeri
GGGGGTCATATTAAGGGTCGTTTTGGCACATTTTACTTTGCAATGGAGGAAGGCTATAATACTGTATAAACACCTCGGTTGTTGTCAGACCTACATTGGCTGCTGGTGTCGTTTCCGCATTTGACCGAGTCACTCAGGATTCCGTAACTCCGACATTGTACCGTCGTGATTCGTGCGCATACAGTTAACTCCTTAACGTCTTATTCAGAGTATAATCGTTCACATACGACGTGATGCAAAATTGGTAAAATCGTGGTCGGCGCTGTACTAACACCAGACGTTAGCACCAATAAAGACAGAGTTTTTTTCTCTGGTTGATGCTACTGGCTGTTGCTACCACAATACGAATTTTTATTGATTGTCGCAGTTGCCATGCACCAATATAAATTAATTTTCATAAGTTCCGTCGTGTAAGTTGCTGCAAGGATTTCGGAAGTACTTGTCAAACAAAAAGTATCCTCTTTTGCAGCACCTGAAAAGAAATATTATTGTGTAAGTTGTCGGGTTAACACGGACCAGAGCATGCTTCGGCCAATCAAAAAAGCTGGACGAGCCCACAGTGCTTTGAAGTGTATCTTGTCTCAAAATATTTTCACTTACTTAAAAAAAAAAATCCTAAATGGCTCCAGGTTAGTAGGCACCTTGTTTTTTTTTTTTTAACCTGTTCTGACGCGAACACTGGGACTTTCCTGCTGCAGGTTTGGCAACACTGAAGCACTGAAGGCGTCGACCGTCGGCAGTAATTTGTCAACGCAGGGTCTCGCTCTTCTTCGCCGAAGCATAAAAAAGAACTACTGTTGAGAAATTAGCGCTCGGGGAGGAGGGAACGAAACATCTCTCTCGGCGAGTCGTCGCTCAGGCAGCGCGCTAAGTGAGAGGTGACGATAACACCGACCTTCACGCCGCCGTTAAAAGTTTAAAAGCAAGTGCTTACATGTCCAACAGCGTTTCGCTTGATCGATCAGTTGCGTCACACTTTGGTATCACGCCGGTGCGAACAACACTGAAACCATGAACTTCAAGCAACTCAACGTACACTTACAGACTCTAGCATGACCAAGTTTGCTTTCCGTTTCATGCAAAGTTCTCATTTAGAATTCACTGCCAAAACATTTCTTTCGTTTTTGTTACCATAGTCTATTTACTTCNTTTCTTTCGTTTTTGTTACCATAGTCTATTTACTTCCAACTGTTCTGACGCACTAATACAGTTCTAATTTAAGGGCATTCCTCCGCCCAGTGCGTACAAAGCTCAAACAAGTCTCAGATTAATAATATTTTGCGTGAGAACTATTTCTTACTAGGTATTATCAACACCCCTATTTTATATGTTTTTATTCTTATTGATTATAAGTGGGATGTTATAAATTATGGGCACAATATAAGTAAAAGTCCAATTTAATAAAATAATACATACNCTTACAGACTCTAGCATGACCAAGTTTGCTTTCCGTTTCATGCAAAGTTCTCATTTAGAATTCACTGCCAAAACACTTCTTTCGTTTTTGTTACCATAGTCTATTTACTTCCAACTGTTCTGACGCACTAATAAAGTTCTAATTTAAGGGCATTCCTCCGCCCAGTACGTACAAAGCTCAAACAAGTCTCAGATTAATAATATTTTGCGTGAGAACTATTTCTTACTAGGTATTATCAACACCCCTATTTTATATGTTTTTATTCATATTGATTATAAGTGGGATGTTATAAATTATGGGCACAATATAAGTAAAAGTCCAATTTAATAAAATAATACATACNTATTGATTATAAGTGGGATGTTATAAATTATGGGCACAATATAAGTAAAAGTCCAATTTAATAAAATAATACATACTTTTATGCTAACAGAAGTATAAAACTCTTGTGATAGATAACATATTTAAGAAACAACCAAACACGTCATACATGGGGTGGTTTTTCAAAGGTTTGATTTAAAAAGTGTGAAGATATCGCGAACTGACTATAGACAGCTTGGCCGTACATTATAAGAGATAAAAATCATATTTAAATTTAGTGAGTTGCGCAAATATTTTCCGCCCAAGCGAGATAATGGGAACAAAGGTTTATTTAATACTTAGCGTTATGAATCTATTGTCTTTAGCGAATTCTATCCTATAACTTCCAGATTCGTTATTTTTTTGGGGGAATATTTTCATGGTCTATAACACTCTGAGGATTGTATATGTGTACTAGCATTCAAGACATGGTGGTAGCGAGTTGTCCATGTGACATTGTTGCTATCTGTATTCCCTATTACTAGGGCCAGTGACTTTTCGCGTAAAAATCGGAGCACACAGTAGACTTCAATACTATATACATACACACCTCAGCTGTTGTTATACCTCCATTGGCTGCTGGTGCCGTGTTCATCTTTGACCAAGCCACTCAGGACTAAGTAACCCCGACACTGAACCTTCGTGATTCGTGCGCAAACGGTTAACACGGGCCAGAATATTTTTTTAGCCAATGAAAGAAGATGGACGACCCTACAGTGCTTTGGAGTGTATCTTGTCTCGAAATATTTACGCGNATTTTTTTAGCCAATGAAAGAAGATGGACGACCCTACAGTGCTTTGGAGTGTATCTTGTCTCGAAATATTTACGCGAAATATCACTGCCCCCCACATATTACCACCTCATATTGTCTCACAATGCCCACAATACGCTTGCTGTACTGTACGGCTCTCAGTATTGGCTGGCCGTCGGCCCACAAGAGTGCAGAGCTGTCCGAGTTACCGTCGTCGTCTAAGGCAAGTATAGTGGAAAGGGTTTAAATTAAATAAATACAAAAAATTTGTTCGTTAAATTAGCAGCACACTCCGCCGGTGACTCTCGGAAACGAAACAGTTGAAAGTTATCGTTAGGGCGAAAATGCCGCACTTAAGACAACATTGATTGCAACCACATAAATAAGTACACTGTCTTGGTGAAATGGCCCGCCGATGCGCCTTTAAAAGTGTTTATGAGCCCACAATTTTTTTCCTATACATTTTTAAGATATTCGCGATTTTGTAAAGTAACTTAANTTTAAAAGTGTTTATGAGCCCACAATTTTTTTCCTATACATTTTTAAGATATTCGCGATTTTGTAAAGTAACTTAATATAAATTTTAAAAATCATTTTAAAAATAAATTATATTTTTTTACGATAATTATGAGTATTTAAGTCAATAATTATGAGTATTTAAGTCAATCACGTTACAATCAAATTTCAGAGCATCATACACGATTTCACGATTTAAGCTAGAGTATTCCTTTAAGTCACAGAAACGCTACGAAGTAATTTCTTTGGAGTCTAGAATTTTGTTCACCTGCAATTAGGGTTTAAACTTTGCTATTTTTATAATTAATATTTTATTTAAAAAATTTAAATAACACGATAGGCAAACCACATAAATAATTTCCATAAAATTTCTTAATGTTGTTCTGATGATTTAAACACTTCATTTGAATTGTAACCAAACATTATTATGCAAAACTCCGATGTTTGTATTGTGGAACATACAAATGTAAAATTCCCATACCTCTGGTAAATAACATTGTAATAATTTTTTTTTTAATTTGCCGCGGTATTTTAACTTTTAGCAGAATACCATTTGATGGAAATCAACAGAAACCTAAAATACGCTAAAAATTCAGAAACACTTTCCTGTTTACATATAACGTACGTTAACAATGTAGCCACGGACTTGATTAATTAGCTGGTTTATTAACGAATAAGCTAGATTTCAGACATCGTACATTTGCGTTAATTCCTAATTTAGGCCACAGCTTACTTCACACGCCAGAAGACTCTGAGCCAATAATAAAAATACGTCAAAATTCAGGCCTATTAACGGCTTCCAACTTTCGTAGCGAGCAGCTAATAAACAGAAGACGTCTGCTGGTGTAAAGAAACGACTGTGAAGTCTAACCTGAAGGCCACTAAACCTGCGAATTTTCCAGGTATGTAGTCNTCTGCTGGTGTAAAGAAACGACTGTGAAGTCTAACCTGAAGGCCACTAAACCTGCGAATTTTCCAGGTATGTAGTCCTGTTCACGGTAAATTGATCACTTTGAAATTAACATTTGAAAAATAATATCACTGCCCATAACTGCATATGTGGTAGCGCACACACTGGCATACCAGCTCCCAGTTAAGTTTTTAGCGAATGAGGAAAATAATTCCGAGTCTGGTCGCTGTACTGCGAATGTGATGTTTAAATATTTTTTCTTAAAGGAGGTCTAAAGGAAGATTATTCGGAAATATGTACAAATACCGCCTCTCAATTGCTTCTTTGGTTTACTGATACCAAGAGTTAGTGACTGTTCGCGAAATAATATGAGTACACGGTAGACTTCAACGCTATAAGCACCCCAACAGCAGGTTGTATATTGCCATTGGTCGCTGTCTGCTTGAGAACGCATTTTCATATTTGCACGGGCCACTCAGAAGTCGGCAACATCGCCACGGCTCCTACGTTATTCGTGTGCATACAGTTAACACGTCCCAAAAAGTAATTCAGCAAATAAAGATAGGCAAATGAACCTGCGTGGTTTTGAAATATAACTTGTCATGCAATATTACCACGGTCTTGTTTACAATGTTAATTTAGCTAACAGCACGCCTACAAACGGCACATGTATAATCTTCGGAAGGTGGCACTTAATCGATCTTGATGGTGGAAAGGGTTTAAATAAAATGATGATTGACATTAGTTTGTTAAATGAGCAGCACACTCCACCAGTGACCCAGGACGGGAAGGGTACCTCGTGGTTCGGCGACCAGCACTTGCCAACAGCGGCGCGCAGGCCCNGCTTAAAGGGGCCACTGTGGCTGAACGGTTAGACTGCTCGCCTCCCACTAAGGCGATCCGGGTTCAATACCCGTCCGGCTCCCTCCGAATTTTCGCAAGTGGGAATCGTGCCCGACGATGCCGCTGGTTGGCGGGTTTTCTCGGGGATCTCCCGTTTCCCCTGCCCCCTCATACCGGCGCTGCTTCATACGTATCTCACTTCACCCTCATCGCCTCTCAAGACGTCCATGTTAAGAGACACCCAAATCTCTTCACTCACTCCTTCTTCTCAAGGGGGTAGTAGCCACTCCATCTTCGAATTTTCTTATAAATCTTCGTAATGAAAATGTATGACCAGAAATAAAAAATCAAAGCTAGACATGAAATAGAGGATTACTTAAAGAATTTTTGGAAATTTGTAGGGTTTCAATTATACCTGTATTTTCCCATGTGGGATTGAAATTATTAAATAATTAGGTAATGTTTGATTACGGTTACAGATGTGAAACTAATCATGTAAGAAAAATAAATGGGATTTCGAAATAACTGTTATAATGTTCCCTGTGTCTTGAATAGCTTGGTTTTTTAATATTGACTCCAAAAATTAAGTTATGGACGAAAATACGTAAATCCAATATGGCAAGGGTACTTCCCCCTTAAGGAAACTGCGTAGGTAGGTCTTAATAAAGCGTTTTTTATTACCATTTTCACCAATTTTCTTCTCCATGTACGGCCACCTGATTTTCGCGAAAATATTGTACCCCAGAACACGTTAGTTCAGAAACAGCATCGCGGTTGGATCATTTCAACTCGCACGCGTCTTAAGTGTCTGCTAGCCGATCACGGATGTTCAGTGTCGGGGTAACTTAATTCCTATTGGCCCGGTCGAGTATACATTTTCTTCTCGCGCAGACACGCAGCCGACGGCCAGAGGAAATTTGGAAGCTTGCACTTAAGAAGTTGAAGTCTAGCTTGCGCATAATTCTTTTCGCGGAAAACAGGCGACCCTACTAATAAGTGACATTTCGCTGCATGCAGTAACCAATCAGACACAATGCCCGCACCAGAATCTAGTGCAGCCAATCGGAGACTGGGTACACCCACATCAAAGGAACCGCTATGCCATTTCGTCTCTGTGAATTTATCTACCCAGAATCGCGTAGAGGAAGTGTAAAGAGGGGAAATGAGAACTTTGAGCAGTTTTTGGAATCAAACGTTGATCACGTTTTCCTAAAATAGTTAGGTTTTTAATAACGTACTGAGACCCGGACATTTCGCCGGTTAGGTTGGCAACAAGCTAGGCTCCACAATAATTTTTGTAATTGAGCCTCCGTTAATTTTTCATTGGCTGTTGCTCCAGTTATACCACTGACCAGGTAGCACGGGATTCGGTCCTTGTTATCCCTACATTTTCGATATTGGTTGAAAGTCGTCCGGAGTGTGTCTAACAAACTGTGGTCCAATAGAAACGGAAACTCTAATTATACATGCCGATAAAGTTTAACTTGTCCTTAAATAAACTCGCGAAATTTCCGTGTCTCTACTAATGTACTGCATGTTATTGACACTTAATTATGCACGACTATAATAATAAAATTAATAATTTCTAAAAATTATGCTATACAAATTAATTAAGTATACCCCTTTCTAGCTTACCCAAAATGCGCAATTGCTTGGCATAAACGGAAGTTATCGAGCGTTTGAAGTCTAGGATGGCGTTGAAATAGTACTGTACTTACTATCTCCGGAATATTAGAATGAATGAACTGAAATAATAAATAACTTGGTACGCATGCCAAGAGATATACGTAGAGAACTAATAGAGGTTAGAAATCAGCTAGTTGGTTATAGCGATAGAGGTTGGTATCATATCGCAGCACTATACAACTGGGTCTCAGCAACAGNCCAGCAGGCCGGTCACCGGACCGATACCCATTCTCCGGGTCAGCAGTTTCACGAGCTGCTGATCGCGCCCATGGGCCTCCTGCTGTCGCCACCACCTCCCGCCCTCCGGAGGAAACGAATTGGCGGGGTCGACGACCTGGAGGCTGTTATTTCACAGCTCTGCGCCGGTGCCAGACTTAAGAGGAGTGTACACCTGCGCATTCAAGGTCAAGGAGCGAGGGAGCGATACGGGTGATGCTAACATGCACGCCTAGCGCCTCGTCACCCCTAAGCGCAAGGCGCGTGCAATGTTTCCGTCATAACGATCGTACTTTTCTCCTACTGCTTAAAGGGGCCACGGTGTCTGAACGGGTAGACTGCTCGCCTCCCACTAAGGCGATCTGGATTCAATCCCCGTCCGGCTCCCTCCGAATTTTCACAAGTGGGAATCGTGCCCGACGATGCCGCTGGTTGGCGGGCCTTCTCGGGGATCTCCCGTTTCCCCCACCCCTTCATACCGGCGCTGCTTCATACGTATCTCACTTCACCCTCATCGCCTCTCAAGATGTTCATGTTAAGAGACACCCAAATCTCTTCACTCACTCCTACTGCTTAAGGGGGTAGTATCCACTCCATCTTCGAATTTTCTTATAAATCTTTGCAATGGAAATGTACGACTAGAAATAAAAAAAATCAAAGCTACACATGACATAGAGGACTACTTATAGATTTTTTTTTTGGAATATTGTAGGGTTTCAATTATACCTGTATTTTCCCATGTGGGATTGAAATTATTAAATAATTAGGTAATGTTTGATTACGGTTACAGATGTGAAACTAATCATGTAAGAAAAATAAGTGGGATTTCGAAATAACTGTAACTGTTAAAATGTTCCCTATGCCTTTAATAGCTTGGTTTTTGAATATTGACTCCGAAAATTAAGTTATGGAGGAAAATACGTAAATCCAATATGGCAAGGGTACTTCCCCCTTAAGGAAACTGCGTAGGCAGGTCTTAAAAAAGCGTTTTTTATTACCATTTTCATCCATTTTCTTCTCCACGTACGGTCACCTGAATTTCGCGAGAAGATTGTACCCCAGAACACGTTAGTTCAGAAACAGCATCGCGGTTGGGTGATCTCAACTCGCGCGCGTCTGGAGAGTCTGCCAGCCAATCGCGGATGTTCAGTGTCGCGGTAACTTAATTCCTATTGGCCCGGTCGAGTATACATTTTCTTCTCGCGCAGACACGCAGCCGACGGCCAAAGGAAATTTGGAAGATTGCACGTAAGAGGTTGAAGTCTAGCTTGCGCATAATTCTTTTCGCAGAAAACAGGTGACCCCTACTAATAAGCAGGGCCACTTACTTTTCGCGTAAAAATCGGAGCACACAGTAGACTTCAATACTATATACACATCTCAGCTGTTGTTATACCTCCATTGGCTGCTGGTGCCGTGTCCGTCTTTGACCAAGCCAATCAGGACTAAGTAACTCCGACAATGAACTTTCATGATTCGTGCGCAAACGGTCAACACGGTCCAGGACATTTTGTAGCCGATCAAAGAAGCTGGACAACCCTACCTACAGTGCTTTGGACCGTATCTCGTCTCGAAATCTTTTCGCGTAATATCACTGCCCCTACTAATAAGTGAACTTTCGCCGCATGCAGTAACCAATCAGACACAAGGTCCGCACCAGAGTCTAGCGCAGCCAATCGCAGACTGGGTACGCCCACATCAAAGGAACCGCTATGCCATTTCGTCTCTGTGAATTTATCTACCCAGAATCGTATAGAGGAAGTGTAAAGAGGGTAAATGAGAACTTAGAGCAGATTTTTGGAATCAAACGTTGATCACGTTTTCCTACAATTGTTAGGTTTTTAATTTCGCCGGTGAGTTCGGCAACAAGCTAGGCTCCACAATAATTTGTGTACTTGAGCCTCCGTTAATTTTTCATTGGCTGTTGCTCCAGTTTTGCCACTGATCAGGTAACACGGGATTCGGTCCTTGTTATCCCTACATTTTCGTTATTGGTCGAAAGTCGTCCGGGGTGTGTCTAAAAAACTGTGGTCCAATAGAAACGGAAACTCTATTATACATGCCGATAAAGTTTAACTTGTCCTTAAATAAACTCGCGAAATTTCCGTGTCACTAATAATGCACTGCAAGTTATTAATACTTAATTATGCACGACTATAATAATAAAATTAACAATTTCTAAAAATTATGCTATACAAATTAATTAAGTATACCCCTTTCTAACTTAGCCAAAATGCGCAATTGCTTGGCAGAAACGGAAGTTATCGAGCGTTTGAAATCTGGGATGGCGTTGAAATAGTACTGTACTTACTATCTCCGGAATATTATAACGAATGAACTGAAATAATAAATAACTTGGTACGCATGCCAATATATATACGTAGAGAACTAATAGAGGTCAGAAATCAGCTAGTTGGTTATAGCGATAGAGGTTGGTATCATNAAAGGTGGGGGGGGGGGAGGTTGAAGAGGGCCATTTGCAATTCTTACTTAGAGTTGGAAGAGGCCGGGAGGAGGGGTGGACAATGAATTGTCTTACAGATACTCAAATTTCCGCCAGAAATGAAAGTTCATTTGGAGGTATGCATTACTTTGAAAATGCTTTCCATCAACTTATGAGAAAAGGGACAATTTTTTCGTACGTCTTTTGATCTGACGCCGATTAAGGATGAACGAGTTCCTATTTATAGGAAGCTTTCTTTAAGGACACAACTTGAGAGTGATCTAGCGATCTCATATTTCACAAAGAACTGTACCTGCCAGGTGATACAAAGGTTCTTAATTTTTTGAGTCAGTTATAAACCAAATTTTATTATTTGTAAAAACACGTCACTTGTATTTTCATACTGATCGCTGTGCCAGGATGTGATGTATGTAATATTTTCAGAACAGCTTGGTATAATCATGAATAGCTTGGAATAAATTTCCCATATTGAACTGATAAAATAACAAAAACTGGAAAAGCAGTAGGCCTATGTTAAGTTTTTTTTTTACTTAAAATCAGTGTTAAAGAGGTAGTCTTTGCCATGCTCCACCCAATAAGTTTAAGCAAATGCTACACACATACCGGACAACATCAGCAGAAGGGGCGAAGCCCTATCAATTCTCCGCATCTTTGGCGGTAGTTATTTATCTCGACGCGAGGTAGCGCTGATGTTCCCGCATGATCGGAAAGGCGATTACCACAAGCCGTAGTTTCTTCTCTCCGCCAAGGCAGACGCCAGTGACGTTTGTTTGATTCTCTTGGAAAGAGAAGGAGAGAAGTCTTGTGGTTTAGAGTATGTATAGACAGAGAAGCCTTTGCCTATTTGCTTACTGAGCTGTGCTGTGAAACCAAGAGCCCAATCAGCTGATGGGGCAATACGGCGGAATTCATCCATTTAGCGCAAACGGCTTCCTGGTCGTTTTCACGACAGCAGCAGTAAGACTTCTTTGGCAATGGGTTAAGGAACCTGGTGACACGCTTCTAGAAGTTTAGTGGCTACTACGTAGAAAAGTAAAGTATAGACTGTTCACGATTATTTAAGCATTTTTGAAATCAACCTATTTAAAATGTCAGTGCCCTTACCTTCGTGTATTTTAACGGACAGACTGAGTGGCTTGCGTCGAGTAAAGTTGGTAAAGACGGAGGGAAAGTAGTTCCGTGTATTAACGCCGAATTTTAAGCTGTAGGTAAACATTTGTGAATACTGAAATAATTGATTCTGCTGCATATTTTTTCATGTATACAATTGAAATAAATAGAAAAAATTGTAAAATTTTTACTTTTTTAATAAGCTCACAGCTTTCCTCGGCTGACGCATGAATAAAGTGATCAGGTTCATGACAATGTTAATTTTACATCTGGCGGAAGAATACACAATGTAGATACAAGTATACCTTAATCAGGGCTTTTAAAAGTGCTCAGTTTACCGTGAACAGCGTATAAATAAGTGAACACATATTGGTCACGATAAATAATATTTGCTTTCTACAGCTCTTCTCTAATTTCGTAACGGAGCTTAGTTTAAAAACGCACCTCGTATTGCTCCACACATTCAGTGCTAGGATGTAACATGCCCTCTGATGAATGTTCTACTCACGTCCTCTTCCGCCACGTGAGCTCGCTTTTACCTCCGGGGCTGAACAGATGGCGCCCGTGGTACGATCTGAGAGCAACGATGACCTCTGCCGGGTCACCAACTCTCTCTCTCTCTGCAGGGGGGCGGAGACCCAGCTACTTACCTGCAACAAGGAACACGAAGTGGAGGGTCAGGTAGGGAGGTACAATCACGACAACATGAAGATGGAGAAGGGAGGAGAGGGGTACATGAACTACCATCAACCAGGAACTGCTGGAGGCAAATCGGATGCTGGATACATGCTAGTTAGGCATCACGTAACTACATAATTAGGAACAGGAAATTTTCGGGAATTTATTTCAAGGAAAAATAGACTTCGAATACGTGTGCATTGCAGCCACAATTTGCAAGACTCTTAGTCAATAGTAGACCTGCAAGTAAACAAGTAGCGAATTCTCCACTGGCTGGTGTGGGGTAACGCTGGCTACCTTCTAGGCAGCATCCAATGAAGAAGCGTCTCATGCTCGAGTGTACAAGGGACTGTGGATTCTATCCTACATGCCAATGTACTCGCGAAATTTCCCTGTCCCTAAATACAAGGTGGCTTGAATAACATTTCTAAATTAAAACCACAACATATATGGGCTAATTAATATAAACCATAAATCCTAGTAACAAAACGTTTCGAAAGGTCCTCTAGTATTTTTAAATTTAAGTTGAAGTTAAGTCAAAACAACGCAGGCAGTCCGTAACTCTACGTACCTACGTGACAACTTGTTGCGTATCACAAAGGCGAACTGAACTAGCGCCATGCGGAGAGCGCCTGCACATGGGACACCGCAAACTCTCGAGGTATGTGGGCGCCGCTAGTGGTTGCTCGTGAGTACAATACTTGAACAATGGCGGATTAGCAACAGAGTAGTAAAGACTGCCAGAAGTGATTGCATTTCATTTCCGACAACACTCAAACAGTAGTATTAGGGACGTAGGGTTTTCGCGCATTTCGTGGTGGCCTATGTACAGGCGGTCACCACGTGACGTACCAGTTCCGTTCGCCTTCCTGATATGCAATTTGTTGGGCACGCAGGTATGTAAAGTTGCGGACTCCCGGCGCTGTTTTGTTTACTCAAATCTAAATTTTTAAAATTCCGGATGACCTCTCCAACAACTTTGCAACTAGGATTTGTTGTTTATATTAGTCCGTAGATGCCGTGGTTTGAATTTAGACGAGTTATTAAAAAAAACATCTTGTATAATTCAGTACCAAAGTAGACGGCAAGTTTGACGTGTATAATTGGATCTCCGCTATTCCTACAGGACTCTGAATAAATAGTAAACTGTCACAACTCTGACGAAGTTCCAGGTGGAACCGGCGCTGGCCTCACCAAACCTCCCCTCCAGGTGGCCGATACCTATTAAAAGGTCATACCTGGAGCACTTATTTCTACCATTACTTTATCTCCCGCAAGCTAAATCTAAATCGGCTCTTTTCTTTCGCAGGGCACCACCGGGAGCTTTGAATTTTGAAATCCGCCATGCTGGTCGAAATGAATTTAAAACACAAAAACCACACATAAACACACATTCATATCGCGCTCAAGCTTGTCCTTTCACGGAAGTTAAGCATGGCGGCATCCCTTATCACATTCGCGGCCAATGCGTCCGGGCAGTGTCTGGACTTAGATTTGGGGGACGACCGGTCACCAGAATTGTCCCCCGCCTCCTCGCCCACCAGGACGCAATGGACATTGTTCGATCCCACACTGCAGACACTCTACGCAAGTCACAATTACACTCACGTTCAACTACCATTCTCCGACCATTAGGTCAGTCCCTTCCTTAAGAAGCGGCGCTCCTTACATCATCCAAAATCACGTTCCTGTGGCATCGCTGGGTGTCGTTATCATCGAGGAATGTTGACACATCAGGGTCTGTTACGACCGTTGCGGAGGTATGCTAAGTTCAAGCCCTGAATAAGGAGTGTGTGTAACTCTTCTAAGTAATGGATTACGGTTGGTTTCTGGAACTGATAAAAAGCCGTCGCATAAATAACTACCAATTTACCCATTCAGTCCCGGTGTCCACGACTGCGTGCGTGTTGCATAGGAGGGAGGAATATGACTGGTAATGCGCACCACGAGACTCAGGGGCCAAACCTGCCTGTGTCTTCCCTATGAATGATCTGATTTGTGGACTTTTGCTACAGTTATGGGTTGTGAATGGTTCGCGCCAGAGTCACTGAGCAAGCACGAAGTTCACCGCTCGTGGTAAATGACCACTCGACTTTAACTTCAAATTTTCTTTTGGATTGTTGCACCAGAGGGAATTTTTTTGCGTGATAAGTACTTATGAACATTTGATAGAATCTTCCTGGATGCAGTCTATGAGAAACGTTTCTGTTGCTTTATTGCACAAGCAGCAGTCAGTTGTACATTCTGACGTGTCAGCACCTGTCAGTAGTATTACCCACGGAAAAGCTACGTCCGTATTGGTGTTATTTTCTGACAGTGAACAGCACTGGCCATAATTTGACGTACTCTGAAGCATCCCGGGAATGAACGACGTCGGGATAAAATGTTAGGTTCCGCAGTCAAACAAATACAGTACATATCCGGCATAGGTACAGCAGGGTTCTAAATTATTGAACCGCGGTGGCTGAGCGGTTAGCCTGCTCGCCTCCCACCAAGGCGAACCGGGTTCAATCCCCCGCCGGATCACGTCCGGATTTTCGCAAAAGGGAATCATGCCGGACGGTGCCGCTGGTCGGTGGGTTTTTGGAGATCTCCCGTTTTCTCTGCCCTTGCATTCCGGAGCTGCTCCATTCTAACCTCATTTTACCCACATTGGCTCTCTAGACCTCGCTGTTAATCCCTTAAGTACACGTTAATTATTCGTCCCAGGTGTTGCAAAAGAAGAGGTTTTTGATGTGAGAAGTACTTACAAATTCTTTAGAATACCTGACACTTTGGAACCAATGGAAAGGGCTTCGGTAGAGACATGGTAAAATAAACAACCAATTATAAAATAGTTGGTGTGACAGCAGCAGCAAATAGCATTGCCCAGGGAAAGTCAATGCCTGCAATGTGGCTACCTTAGAGACCTGTGCAGCAGCGACCATGATTTCATCTATTCTGCAACATGTCAAACGTGAACGAGCATACTCGGGGTAATATGTTAAGTGTTAAGAGCGGCCCAAATCTCTTAGCTCAACCCTTAATTGTTCTCGTTTGCGCCAAATGAAACCCAATCTTAATGTGGGTCTCAGATGGTTAACCCTTTTCCGTCACGCTTTGATTTGTTGGGACACATGTTGCAGCGACGTGAGATTCTCTTCCGCCCGTATGTATGCCGAGCCGATGTTTGCCGCTATCGACCAGTGAGCTAATTTGCTGGGCGGACGGGGGATACGAGCATTAACCATTCAATAACGGGAGGTCGCGACGAGCCGACATCGCCGTGCGTCATCGGCCACGCGCGTTCTGATTGGCTGTTGTTTGGCTTCTGCCGTCGCACATCGATGCCCCTGCTTCCCGGTTCCGTCCTCTCTCTCGACGGCTGTTTGCAGCGGTGACTCGCAGTGAACTGTTGCAAGTTATGAACATGCTTGCTCACGCCTGTACCTCAAGGTACGTAAGCGCGCAGAGACGAAACAACGTGGCGGCTCCTTTGATGCCGGCGGCGTACCCATTCTCTGATTTGCTACCGGAGTTCAGGGAACGCGCATTGTGCCTGATTGGTAGGGGCCACCTGTTTTATCGCGAGAAGATTTACGCGGAGGCTAGGCTTCAATATCCCATGTGCACACTTGCAGTCTTAATTTGTCTACTGGTAGCTTGTCTTTGCGTGAAAACTGTCTGTTACACGAGTGAGCCTATCAGAATTCAGCTAATCTCTAGAGGTGGATCTTACATTTGATTGGTAAACTACGCGATGGGGAAGCAGTCAGGTCACTCGCCTCCCAATGCGGTGAACCTGGTTCGGCACCCAGCGGGAAGAAAACCGGACTTCCGCATGCAAGAAACGTGGCGGACGTTGCCCTTGGATTTTATTTGGGGGTACTCCCATTTATTCCGGCACTGCGTTCCTTATCTGGTCTTTATCCATCTCAGTCCACCCGTTTCACTGCTGACAACCTTAGCTGTCAGGCACCTCTCAAAACACTAACTCAGGTCTGATTGGCAACGTTGTGTTGTACAATGCATCGTGTCGGGCCAGTAGGAATGCGCAAAGATCGCAAATACAACATCACAGAACAAAATGCCATACTTAACATTTTGCTACTGTAGTGAAATAACAAACAAACTATAACTAGGGGTAGTGAAATTTTGCGAAAAGATTTCAAAGACAATATCTCAAAACACTGCAGGGTCTTTTACCTATCTTGATTGTCTGAATTACTTATTGGCACGTGTTAACTGTCTGCACACGAATCACGTAGGAGCCGTGCCGAAGTTGCCGAATTCAGTGGCCAGGTCAAATATGAAAACGCTTTCTCAAGCAGACAGCGACCAATGACAAACTGCTGTTGGGTACTTATGGTACTGAGGTATACCGTGTACTCATATTTTTATCGCGAAAAATCACAAGCTCTAACTATAAACCTGATGTAAAAATCACCTTTCAGTTTATTTTAGAATTTTTTTTTTGTATCCACTCAACTTTAATATCGTTATCATTTAAGTTACTCTTTATGGACGTGTTTAACTGTTATAGGCTGTTCACGGAAAACCGAGCACTTTTGAAAGCCCTGCTTTAGATCTACTTGTACTCACATTGTGTATTCTTCCACCTTATGTACAATTAACATTGCCATGCGCGTGATCACTTTGTTCATGCATAGGTTAAGTGAAATTACGATTTTTATCATAGAAGCAAGTATTTTACAAACTTGCTGATTCTTATACGTGCGTGAATTAAAGAAACAGAAAGTAAAATTAATAATTTCAGTATTCCGGAATGTTTATCTAACACTTTAAATTCAGCGTTAAGTAACTGAACTACTTTCTCTCTGTCGTCGGCAATATCACAGGGCCGCATTCCAGTCAGTGTACCCGTTAAAATGCATGCAGGTAGGGGCAGTGACATTTTTCAAATGTTGATTTCAGAAGTGCTCACTTTAGATATGGACACAGATCAAATGAAAAAGAAAACATTATTTATTTTATCGTGATTTCAATGCCATAAATATTGCATGCTATGTGAACTTTTCAGGCATGGTGATCTATATATTGGACGCTGCAAGGAGAAGCGATGTAATGATTTACACTGTACACCGCAGGAAATTTCACGCGATGGGGAGTATCGTCCGTTATTGAGACAACATCCCAGCCTCATAAACAACTGCTCCCAATAACATAAAAAAACAAATACATTTTTATTGGTCCTGACATGTGATATAGAGATTTATAGTGATACTCGTACAGTTCCAAACAAAAAAAAATAACAGTTTATTGCAACACCTAAAATTATGTGTTTATCGGTGACTGAAACGGTTAAACGACTTGCCATCTCAGGGTTTTCCAGCAGACAGATAAAACATGCGTCGGACACATACTATATCAGTATTGTGAACACTGGATAAAATATAATATGATTTTATTTATTTATCGTATGGCAATTTAGACACTTATAAAAGGAACAATACATAGACATTAAAAATATTACAAACTTTAAGAGTTACAAATAAATGGAACAATACATAGACATTAAAAATATTACAAACTTTAAGAGTTACAAACAAACATCACGTCTATTGATATAATCTATCGATTCTTGGTGTTGCCAACAGGAAGTCGTCAGGACTACCGTTATAGGACCTTAATAGGACATTCTTCAATAATGTGTCTGATGGTTTGATCTTCTCCGCAGTCACATTGAGGGGAAGGTTGCCTGCCCCACTTGTGCAGAAATTATACGCATATGCCATGTTGGGTTCTAATTCTGTTGAGTGTGGACCAGGTTTTGCGCACAGAGTAATTAAGAACACATAGGTGAAATAGTGGCGTGTATTTAGAGCTACAATAGCACACGCCAGCAAAATGGCCTCACGGGCCAGCAAAATGGCGGTGCGTTGTTTTACCAGTCAGGTTTTGGACACTAATTTACCAGACGGCAGACCCAACCACAGTAAATACCCCAAAAACATGCAACGTCCATTTCCACAGCTTCGTGCGTCCAATGAGCGGCCGAATTCGCTAACATCAAAGAACCNCCCACCCCATGTTATTTCCGTTCTGTATATTTGCCTATTCTGTGTTGTCAAGCTGCAGTAACGTGCTCATCGTGACGTTGTGGCTTCAGTATTACAGAGTATCAGAAATGTGACTGGCCCAGCGAAAAGTAAAACTCTTCGCACACAGACGCCAAGTAGTAATTTCAAAAATCATGCATGAACACAGGTTACTGGAAAATCGCAACCAAAGTTTCCCTAAATAAATTACTATTTCCAGCTGTAACGCAACTTGAGCTACGTATTAGATAATACTGAAAACCCTCGCAGGGGGCGGCGTTTTTGTCAAATAGGCCTGTCACAAAGCAGTACGAACGAAATGTCGCAGGTGAAATATATTTGTCTGTTTCTAGTAGTTTGCAAGGTAGTGAGAGAGATGGGAATGTGTGGCGACTATAGTTACGGGGGAAAAGTGTAACTATTTTATAACGAAATAAAAGTGAAAAAAAATACGATGTTATAGCAGTAAAACATACAAATAGTTGTAATTAACGACACTTCTCAAAAACAAAATTCTGTTTTGATCCTTGTTGAAACAGATCTTATTGAACATAGCAGAAACCACAAAAGAGTAAAATATTTACTTTGTAGAAGAAAATCTAATTATTTTTACTTTAGCAAAAACTTTAGTTAAAAACCAGATAGTTTTTAAGTTAAATATAAATTAATATACTCGAGTATTACAAGCTATCAAACTTCTAACAATCTCCGTAAGATATTTAATTAAAATTAATTTAAAAAAATTGTTTGTATTATACATAATTATACTAATATAACGAGGTTTAATTGATAGTAAAACCGTTTTCATCTCGTCAAATAAAATTTTTAAATTGTGTTTCAAGACAACGGATTTGGTAGTATGGTGTGTTCGAAATAGCTATAAAGAATACGAGAATAACAGGATAATTAGTATGGTATAAATGACCTAATTGTGTGCCTTCCAAAGCATTTTTTTTACAGTTTGAATGCTAAACACAAAAAAAATCGTTTTTTATGGAAACGTCATTTTCGAGCATTCTACAATGCACACAAATAATTTAAATAATCAGGTTCGTTACGTCGCCACGGCATCTACTCGAAGAATAGACCCCGCAGTGAATCAGCAAAAGGCTAGAAAATGTGAGGACTAGGGTAAACTGCCCAGACAGCAAGGAAAATTGCGATTCCTTATTACGAATTTCCACATAAAAAGTTTGCTGCCACTACGGTTCTGAATGAACTGTACAAAACTTGAGCCTAAGCCCAGCACGTAGCCTGCTGGTGCTCNAGTTTGCTGCCACTACGGTTCTGAATGAACTGTACAAAACTTGAGCCTAAGCCCAGCACGTAGCCTGCTGGTGCTCAAAGCTTTTGAAATTTGCAAGTTCGTAATGAAGGAAAATTGCCCTGCTTCGGCAAGGGCGAGAAATAGGGTGGGGTTGGTAGTAATGAACACTGTNAGTTCGTAATGAAGGAAAATTGCCCTGCTTCGGCAAGGGCGAGAAATAGGGTGGGGTTGGTAGTAATGAACACTGTTCCTTCCTTAGCCTACCCGTAGGGATTCTGAAGTATGGAGATTAATATGCTTGCCTTGTTCGATGCCCAGCAAAAGAGTGGGTGGTGAGACGACTAGATAATAAATATATGTGTACGATCCATCTCCCTATGTAATGCTGAAATTTCCCTGCTGGCATTTTTATACGCAACAACACCCTTTCATCAATTTCTCTCTTTAAAACTAACGATTTTCAGATGTGGAACAAGGACTTCTAACTGCAATGCATCTGTAACACCATTCAAGTTCTTTGTAAACAGACTAAGCTCACAAGTCATTTTAAGTTCTTAATAAAATAATCTATACTTATCTAAGTTAAGCAAGAGTCTTTATCTTTCGTNAGCTCACAAGTCATTTTAAGTTCTTAATAAAATAATCTATACTTATCTAAGTTAAGCAAGAGTCTTTATCTTTCGCCTTCGTACACTTGCTAACACTGCATTTTAAAAACTGCATGAATTCTATCTTTTCCTTCCTGGCATTGAGAGCCCACCCAGCATGTCTGTCGTCGTGGGTTTCCTCCGGCGGCCTCACCGGTTTACCATGACCCTTCCACGGGTTTACTCCTAGTTTAACTGGAGGGGAGGGCCAGGCACATAANAGCTCACAAGTCATTTTAAGTTCTTAATAAAATAATCTATACTTATCTAAGTTAAGCAAGAGTCTTTATCTTTCGTCTTCGTACACTTGCTAACACTGCATTTTAAAAACTGCATGAATTCTATCTTTTCCTTCCTGGCATTGAGAGCCCACCCAGCATGTCTGTCGTCGTGGGTTTCCTCCAGCGGCCTCACCGGTTTACCATGACCCTTCCACGGGTTTACTCCTAGTTTAACTGGAGGGGAGGGCCAGGCACATAAACACTGGCTTGGCACTCCAAAACCTCACTTTGCCGATTGATGCATGTTCCTCCTACACCCAACTTTTAACTGTAGAGCGTATAGGCCTACGGTCTGGCACGCACCTAGAACCTGCTCCCCCTCCTAACTCTAGTGATTGAAAAGATTTGGGCGGCTCTTAACATCGGAGTGTTGACAGCCGATGAGGGTGAAGTGATGTGAGTATGGAGCAGCGTCGGGATGAAAGAGCGTGGGAAACGGCAGATCCCCGAGAAAACCCGCAGACCAGCGGCATCGTCCGGCACGATTCCCACTTCCGAAAATCCGGGAGTGACCCGGCCGGGGATTGAACTCGGTTCACCTTGGTGGGAGGCGAGCAGTCTAACCGCTCAGCCACCGCGACCTCCTTTAAAATGTGGCTAATTTAATCGGAATTTATTTTTGCATCATCAGATGAGAGGTAAACAACTCTTCACTGTTTTGTTGTGTCAATTCAACCCACTTAGTGTTTCTAATATTAAAGGGGAAAAAAAAGCTATATTTCTTGCTTGGCGGGATAAAAATATGTATGCAGCTAAATAGAACTTTGAAAAAGCTATACTGGCAAACTCTGGTCTCCAGGAGGAGTCAAGAAGGTTCTGGCGCATATACCAAAGATGAGGCAGACCGCTTATTCGTCTTCTGCGCATGTACCCAACACTGACCTACTTCAAAGGAACACAACTGTCAAAGTGACATGGTCAACTGCAATGGACGTGTTTGTTTATATCTTAATTTTTAAATGACAAGCACCATTTTAAATTTAATCAAACTGCATTACAAATAGGTTAGAGGAAGTGTAAATACATCTCAAAGCACTTGTTTACTAAATAGCATTGTAACCTGAAATACAATCCACGCCGTTTTTGCTATAGCCCATTCACGGTTACTTCAACTTTTCTGAAGCCCTGCTTAAGTTCTGCTTCCAGGTNCCCTGCTTAAGTTCTACTTCCAGGATATTCCTCCACCTCGTGCAAACTAAGCTTAAATAAGTTTAGGAAATTACACCAAAGGACAATGCGCCGAATTCGTGCGCACTCGGTTATAGTAATATTTTGCATGGGAACTATTTCTTACTTGGGGCTAACAACACACGTGTTTTCTCACTCTTTTTATACGTATTTATTATACTTTAAATACTATAGTCAATAAATTATTGGCAAAACTTTAATTTTACGAAAAATAAGATACTTTTATGTTAACAGAGGTACAAAACGCTAGTGATGATGACATATTTATAAAATAACTACACAAAACGTACATGATGTGATTTTTATAAAATAACTACACAAAACGTACATGATGTGATTTTTATAAAATAACTACACAAAACGTACATTATGTGATTTTTATAAAATAACTACACAAAACTTACATGATGTGATTTTTATAAAATAACTACACAAAACGTACATTATGTGATTTTTCAATGGTTTGATTAAAAAAGTGTGAAGAAATCGCTAATAGACTATAGTTAGGGCCACGTATTTCTCGCGAAAATATTTATGCTCATGCTATGCTTCAATATCCTACGTCCACAACGACAACTTCATTTTGGTTAATGGCCGCGCGGTCACGTGAGAAGACACGTTCTTATTTGATTGCGCCAATCCGAATAAAGTACTCCGATACTGAACGTCTATGATTCGCGGGCAGACACTTGAGGCACGCGACATTTAAAATGATCCATCCACGAAAGTGCATACGAACTATTTGGAGTGCAACCGGTCTTGAATTAATATTTTCGCGAAAAAACACGTGTCCCCCTAACTATAGTCGTGTTGGCCGAAAAGCAGTTCAGTGTTGGGGCACGGAGATTGATTGTGCGCAGTCAGCGAGATCGGACTACGTCATATTTAGTCTATGGTCTGGTGTGCGGTGACGTGACCTTGAAGCGTGAGGTGCGGCGCACCGGAATGGAAGGCCCTTGGTCTACGGAGAGGGAGGGGGCAGGGGGGGGAGGGTGTTCGAGGCTCGTCGGTTTGCTCTTCGTCTCGTCAACTGAGGTGCGGCGCGCACACACACGCCTAACCGGAGACTGACGACGTGTCCACACGTCATGCTATGACACTCCCGCCGAGTGGCCCGTGCGTCTGCGTGTCCACCCGCCTACACGAGGCTATTGTCGCCCTTGAGGCCGAGTAGTGCGGGAGCGATAAGGGCGACAGAGAAGCGCGCATCTAGTGCGCCATCCGCCGCTAAGAGCAAGGCTCTGAACTGGCCGTCGCAGAGTCTTGCAAATACACGATTTCCCACGAAACTATTATTAGACGTGCGTCCAGAATACTGATCTGCGAAAAGATCACACACTTCAGACGAGGGCTGTTGAGTGCTTTTTAAGACGCCACGCACATAAGAAACACCATTCTATTGTACTTCATAAAAGCTAACAACGGCTTTTCCAAAGCGCTGTATCTCAGAATATATGCGTCAGATACTCAAGGGGTGTGCATTGAACCTTCCTGCAGAGTTTCCACCAGTAAAATAATAGAAACACCGCTGAAAGCCCCACAGGTACACGCAGTGCGACGAGAACACTGCACGCCAGTTCAGAGCCTTGAGCGTAGAGGCGATGGCGTACTTGATGCGCGAGGCAGTGTCGCCCTTATCGCTCCCGCGCTTCTCGGCCTCAAACGAGAGCAAAAATGCTGCAGGAAGCGGGGGCCTTAGAGCGGTTACCCTATCATTTCCTTGGTGGAAAGTTTGTAAGGAATGTTCAATGCAGGTCCTTCAAGTACGTTCGTGTGTATTTGTGGAGTGCTCTGAAACGGCGATGTTTCTAATCTGTGTGGCGTCTTGAAAGCCTCGTCGAAAATGTTACGTTCCATTCGTACATCAGCACGTTGGACGCACGTTTAACAGTTTCGTTAAAAATGACGAATATTTCAAACTATAGGTAGGGGCAGTGATATTTCGCGAAAAGATTTCGAGACAAGATACAGTCCAAAGCACTGTAGGGTAGCCCAGCTTCTTTGATTGGCTAAAAAATGTTCTGACCCATGCTAACCGTTTACGCACGAATCACGAAGGTTCAGTGTCGGAGTTACTTAGTACTGAGTGGCTTGGTCACAGACGGACACGGCACCAGCAGCCAATGGATGTATAACAACAGCTCAGGTGTGGTCCTATTTTTACGCGGAAAGTCACTGGCCCTAACTGTAGGCTATTGACGGTAAAGTAAGCACTTTTAAAGAAAATGCTAAATTTTTCCTGCCAGCCAATTTCTGTCGTTATGCGTCCTTTTAATATAAACACTGCCGTGTGACTAATAAACACCACTTTCAAAAGTTAACGTCTTGGGCTGCAGTAAAATATATTTATTAGCTGTAGGGAGGGCTTAAGTACTCACTTAACCGTTAATAACATATGCCTGCATTGCAGTTCAATAGCCATGCAGACGAGCCCATAAATGAGGATTAATCTCTTGTGTTTTGGATTAGTAAGTTCTTCATTTTGCTCTACTACTACTTTAGAAAGAGTATCGAAATTGAACGCAGCTTCAGCTGAGATCCATTTCTGCCGTTATATGGTCCTTGCACGTATCTTACGAGTAGAGGCCCTACAATTTCGGGTGATAAGATGGCATCAATCAAGACTCCACAATCCTCTACACACCCGAGGATAGGTTGCGCGTTTGTCGGCTGCCGTTACACACAGATCTCACTCTCTTGCTCCACCCGGCCACACGGATGGAAGCTGCCGAATTGATGAATGTTTACTATTGGTTCTGAATTCTGCTGGGAATGTCGAATCCGCACAGATGGACAATATCACAGCAAACGTATTCTGATTGGTGCAGTCGTGCACCGCAATTTCTTTTCACAAAAAATTCACAGCCAATAACTAAAGAAAACTATTGGAGCGCTCGTGGGGCACTGAAATCTAGTTTGCGTGGAACTGCAAGCGAAAATCAGGCGTCCTTAATAATAATGAGTCACACTGAAAGAAATACTTTGTGGCTGCTAGAAAATGTTTTGTTGTTATACACACAGCCAAATAATTTCGTGGTGAGCAGAAAATATTTTGTAGCCACCACATAATAAATTTCTGGAGGTGACCACAAAAAACATTTTGTGTGTATACCAATAAAAGATTTTTTAGCAGCCACAAAGCATTATTTTTTTTTTCAGTGCACATAAGGTGCTGGTCTCAAACCTTGAGAGCTTGCTAGCGTTCACGGCCTGCGAGAATCCTAAAAGAACCCAGCATGCACAGAGATGGTCATGCCCGTGGGAAATTTACATCAAAGCGGCAATTTTCTGGTGGCGGCGACGTGCACATATATGGCCAGCGTGTATCGTCGACACGTCGCTGTGATTCATTCATTTTCGCAACAAGCGGGTCATATATGGAACAGTGATTGTTGTGGTGTGGCCCGGTAATACACGACTGCTGGGAGCACGTGGCTTATTACCATCACTACCCGTGTCTGCGTCCACAGCACGCCCACTGCACGTGCCTAGCAAGAAATTTTCTTTAACACAGTTGTGTGCACTGGGCACGTGTAGGTAATTTTTGGTCTGTACTTCACACTGCAAAGCTCGATGAAAAAAAATGACCTTACCTGTGGGTAAATGATTCGCAAACCGTCTTACTGGCGTAGGTCATAATTGGTTCGTGTTACTGTAGCCGAACAAATAGCCTATACAGCCCATTGGCTGTGACAACGAAACAAGTGTTTTTTCGACTGAAGTACAGCTCGAATCATAAAATTCTTTATTTCCAACACCCGAAACCGTAAATTAAAGTAGGTATAAAAGGGTGAAGGGAGAAAAAAGTGATTTGCAATGGATGACTGCGCTCGACAGTGAAACATGTAGAACTCATTAAAAGATAGTACACGCACTAGCAAATTGTCAGTAAAGTACGATTTATGCTGCATATGAAAGAAGAATACCTATACTTTTAACATTGTAAAATATATTGCTAGACTTCAATTATTTCAAAGTTGTTTTTTTTTTTTAATAAAATCACGAGTTGATTGTTAATTGATATTTGATCATATTTCTATTCCTGATGCTTCAGAAAACACATTTTGCAAAAAAAAACTTTCATAAAGCAAGACAATTATAATAATTACTCTGATTCTATGTAATATAAGTAGTAATATGTTCCCAAATGTTTTAAATTATTGATTTTATGCACATCCATTTTAATAATTTTTTTATGATAATCTTGCTTTATGATAATTTTTTTTTTGAAAAATCGAGATTGGGAATACGATTAAAATTTAATTTAGATTATACTCTTATTAGTTAAATTTTAATAATTTAAAGAGGTAAATTGTAGCAAAATATTTTATTGTGTTATAAAATATATGCATTCATCTTTCATAAGCAATATAAATCGTACTTTTCTGACTATTTTGGTAGCGTGTGTACTAATTTTCAATTAACTCTGCATATTGTACAGTCGGGTTCAGTGGTACATCGTATGCCATTCAACTCCACCTCAGCAAGGGACGCCGGAAATCCAATGACACCCATGAATATCACTTTTGATACGCGCAAGCCGTTATATAAATTTAACACGAAGTGACAAGAGCCTCTGTGCGTTTTCAAATGTGAGTACAGATGAAAGGCGAGTGTAACAGCTTTAATAATCATTTTAATAATATTAGGAGATAACGCACCACAAAATGAAGCCCACCTCACAAAGATCTTCACATTTGGTAAGGATCAATGGCGTACAGGAAGAACGCCGTAATTAGGAGACGAAGAAGGAAAGTTGCTCTGCCAATTATACGTGGGAAATATAGTAATATCAAGAACAACCGATATCCTGCTAGTAATTACAACCGGTTACCTCTTTAAGGTAGCAACGTATTGCTCTCTCGGCAACTTGCCTGAACAATGGCTCCCGTCCACAGCGTAAAACACGTGTAAAGAGTGACACAAAAAAAAATAGTTTGTGCGTTAAAATGACGTATAAGCCTATTCACTGTTTCTCCGCACTTTTTGAGTTAAACATTTTAAAAATCACCCATTTATTACGTTTTTGATTATTTTCTAAATATGTCATTATCACTTTATACTCATGTTAACATAACAGTATTTAATTTTTGGTTAAATTAAACTTTTAACTTACATTTCATTTATAAAATATAAAATGTAATTTATAGTAAATATTAATAAAACAAGAGCGAATACGGGTGCGTTGATGATGCCTAGTAAGAAATAGTTCTTATGCCAAACATTATCAACGTAATGAGTGCGCACGAATGCGGTGCGTTGTTCCGTTGGTGCAATTTTCTAGACTTGATTAAGATTTGTCTGCATGAGGCGGACGAATCATACATATGAGGTGGGCCGATCTCGCTGGCTGCGCACAACCAATCTCCGTGTCCCAACATTCAACTGCTTTCCTGCCAACACGTCTGGCGAAAACGGCATCGCTTGGATTTTAGGTCAGAAAAATTATTTGTAAACAAGGTGCTTCGAGATGTATGTATGCTTCCTCTAACCAATCTGTAGTGCAGTTTGATTAAATTCTAATGGGTAAAAAGTGTTTTATTCATTTAGTAGTGCTTGTCGCTTAAAAATTAAGATATAAACACTTGCATGACTGTTGACCACGTAACGTGGAGAGCTGTGTTCCTTTGGGGTAGGTCAATGTCGGGCGCATGCGTGGAAGAGGAATGAGCTGTCTACACTCATCTTCAGTCTATGGGGAGAATAGCCTGAAAGGAAAGTAGTACTCTACTTTAGCAGGTGTTCAGAGGAGTTGGAAGTAATCGTGAATGGACTGGAAGTGACATGTCACGGTGATTCCTTCGACGAGGGTGTACCGACCGCTTGATTGGCTGCGAATAAGCCTTTTGTCTGATAAGACTACTGCGCGCTGCGAAATACTCCCTGTTGATTGGGTTATCGCGTGGCAAGTGTGTTACCAGGCGCTGATTGCGGAATGGCGTTCCGACATGTTGTTGGGCAGTGCGGCTGGAATTCCGTGTACACGGGGCTGATTCACTTCCGTAATCTCAAGTATTACATCGGCTCTCAAGACCTCGATGTTAAGGGGCGGCAAGTCCCGCCATCTTGGAATTTTTTATTTTCGGCTACTAACTGCAAACGTAGATTTTGGATGGATTTCTTCGGACGACATGACATAGGGTATAACTAGAGCCAGTGACTTTTCACGTAAAAATCGGAGCACACAGTAGACCTCAATACTATATACACACCTCAACTGTTGTTATACCTCCACTGGCTGCTGGTGCCGTGTCCGTCTTTGACCAAGCCGCTCAGGACTGAGTAACTCCGACACTGAACCTTCGTGATTCGTGCGCAAACGGTTAGCACGGGCCAGAACATTTTTTTTAGCCAATCAAAGAAGCTGGACGACCGTACAGTGCTTTAGACTGTATCTTGTCTCCAAATCTTTTCGCGAAATATCACTGCCCCTAGGTATAACATAATGTGTTTTTTTCTTAAATATGTTCTGTTCGACTGCCGTAGCTATCATGACCTCTGTAGTCGATCCCACAAAATAATAAATTATTTTACCTCAGCTGTTTCAAGTTAAAAAAATATCAAATGCAGAGAAGCTGTATCAATTCAAGAACATAAGGGAAGACATTATTCATGCTTTGTCGAGACAAAAATTGTAACGCACCTCTTGAAATCGAATTTGTGGCGGATAATCCACAAAAAATAATTCGACGGGGACTGGTCCTCCTTAAGAGACGCCCAAATGTATTCACTCACTCACTTAAGTATTATGTGCTACTGTATTGCAGTTCGTAGTTTTAGTACTATTTTGGCTTCGAACCACGTGAAAAATTACAATTGTTAGGTAATGAGGAGAAAATTATACCTCTTTGAGTGCCCGACATTAGTAAAGGTACCATTTAGTTAAAGATTACTTAATTTATGTATAATACATGCAATAGACCGATTTCCTTGCACGACAAGCTTCCTAATTATTCCCAAACGCACGCTGCCGTATGGTTCGAAATACAAATACCTTAAACGCCCCTGCAGAAATATTCGTTCATAGTAAATAACTATCACTGCCCAAATTTCGAGAAGCAACAATATCTTGGTGTGCTGATGTACCGAACGCCACTTTCTTGTAGTGGTGTGTTTTCTTAAATCAGGAAGACTTGCAGGCGAGGTGCGCGGAGGCAGTTGGTGCTAGAAAGGAGCGGTGAACTCGCAGGCGTGTGCTTCGGTGCCGGGGACAGCGGTGGCGCAGTGTCCAGGGGCGCTCGCCTCCCACCACGGCGATCCGGGTTCGATCCCCGGTGGGTCCACTCCCGGATTTTCGCATGTGGGAATCGTGCCGGACGATGCCGCTTGCCGGCGGGTTTTCTCGGGGTACTCCAGTTCCCCCGCCCCTGCATTCCAGCGCCGCTCCATTCTAGGGTCTCATTTCTGTCATGCCCGGGGATGACGGTCACCTACGGGTCTCAGCTGGAAAGACCGTCACTCGGAGGGTGTTGCCTTGCCCTGGGTGCACTCCCCACACGCCATTATTATTATTATTATTCGGTGCCGACCACTGCACACACTTGGAACGGTAACCAGAGTGGAGTGTAGTTACCAGACTGGTTGCAACCACACACCGTCCAGTGGCGAGGGCCCTCAGCGCGCACGTATCGCCACGTCAGCTGCACGGCCACCTCTCATTGGCTAGATGCGTCAGCCGGGAGAACTTCTCGGTACAGTTCTCAGCAGATGGTTTTACAAGTTGCAACTGGTTACCAGCTGCCTGGCGCTTTAAGGGGGTACAATCCACTCCATCTTCGAATTTTCTTGCAAAACTTCGTAATGAAAATGTATGACCAGAAATAAAGAAATCAAAGCTAGACATGACATAGAGGACTACATTACGAATTTTTTGAAATTTGTAGGGTTTCAATTACACTTGTATTTTACCTTGTGGGATTGAAATTATTAAATAATTAGGTACTGTTTGATTACTGTTACAGATGTGAAACTAATCATGTAAAAAAAAAGTGGGATTTCGAAATAACTTTTAAAATGTTCCCTACGCCTTGACTAGCTTGGTGTTTGAATATTGACTCTGAAAATTAAGTTATGGAGGAAAATACGTAAATATAAGACGGCAAGGGTACTTCCCCCTTAACTGCATTGCAAAGTGTTTGAAATAATGTTTTTTTACGGAACTATTAAACGTGCTCCCAGCATGTTACCCGACGAAATACCATACCACAGTCGAGGAAGGAATGGTACTTTAAAGTTAACAAGCATGATGTAAATATTATTTTGGAGCCATCCAATACAGTTAATAATTGCTTTACCAGACAGCCATATCTTAAAACATACTAGCCCGACACGAATCAAACTACGGTATAGGCTATTCACGGTTAAGTGAATAATTTTGAAAACCCGATCGATTATAATAATAGTCAATAAGTAAATTTCATTTTAGCATTAGACGTTAACTTCCGAGTGCGGTGGAATACAAACACTGTGTTTATTACTTACTTGGCAATATTTATTTAAAAAGGTGGTTAAAGGATAAAAAAATGGCTGCAAGGAAAAAGTAACTAGGGTTTAAAAGTGCTCACTTTACCGTGAACTACCTATAGGAGACTGTATTGAACTTTGCTACAGACTTTTCATCAATAAAATGCCCCGTAAATACACACAGCACTACGAGAACACTGCACTACAGTTCAAGCCCTGCGCGTAGCGGTGATGGCGCACTTGTAACGCGTGCCAGTGTGACCCTTATAGCTCCCGCGCTTCTCACCCAAAAACAGGAGGAAAACGATGGAGGCAGTCGGGACCCTTTACGGTCTGCTCTGTGTACAGCAGAAAACAACGCCCAATGAAAAAAGTCCCTCGTGTTTGCGATATGGTATTCAGTGCTGCTACTTAAGATCTACTTGTGCATTCTTCCGTCATATGTTAGATTAACATGACCATAAGCCCGATCACTTTATTAATGCGTCGTTCAAGTGAAACTATGAAATTAATAGATTAATAAATACTTTACAAATCATCCAATTATTACACATATATGCATTAAAAAAAACAGAATGCGAAATAAATAACCTCTGTATTCACAAAAGTTTACTAAACACATTACTTTAGGTTTCGGTGGAAGCGTAAAAGAGGGGAGGGGGTGGTTACTATTTCTTCAAGTGTAGGTCTGGAATTCTGATTCATGTAATTGTAGGGGGACATGCCATCATCATATTGTCACGAAACAACATTATNTAATTGTAGGGGGACATGCCATCATCATATTGTCAGGAAACAACATTATCAATTAAAACGTTATTTTGAACAATTCTGACATTACTTTATTTCAGTTTTAAAACATTCATATGACATGTCCATGCTGATGTATGGATTTTGAGGGGGGGGGGGAGGTCATGACCTCTGTAGGGCCCCCCACCGTTCTGGATCCGTCCCTCCGTATAGGCCTACTTTTGTGAAGCCTTGCGGTTTACGGCATTATAGTATCTCCGCGGTTTCTTCACATTTTTAAAATCAAACCTATCAAAAAACATTCTATGCATGACGTCTTTGGTTGTTTCTTAAATGTACCGTGTGTTACAAGCGTTTTTTACACGTTTTAACATAAAGTGCCTTATATTTTAGTCAAATTGAACTTTAACTCATTTTCTATCTATAATTTATAATATTTAATTTATAGTAAATATAAATTTAAAAAAAAGGAGAATATAGGTGCGTTGGTAACGCTTAGTAAGAAATAGTTCTTATGCAAAATTATATTAAATTCAGTGCACACGAATCCGGTGCGTTGCCCCTTGGATGTTATTTTCTCTACTTGGTTATAGTTAGTTCTACTACAGGGTGGGAAGACCAATGTTAAAAGTTTAGCAACCAAAAATTTTCGCCACTAGGTAAGCGCTAGCGTCGGCAATATACCAGATTTTCGCTATTTTGTACGTTAAATAACAGGACAATTGTAATAATCATAAATCAAATATAAAATAACTCCGTAGTTAAGTAAAATCTTTCTCTTTTATTATTCGCGTAGCTTAAAATTGTAATTAAAGGTTCCCATTTGGAACACTGCCTACCAAGCCGCGGAAATTTCCCCTATGCGAAACTCTCCCATTATAAATCACGTTTTATTCCTAACCTTAGTAGAATACGCCTTGATTTGGTTAATATTTGTTAGCACGTGGCGGAGGAATACTCTGGAGGTAGAACTTCAGCAGGGATTCAGGAAAGTTGTAAGTAACCACAAGCATGCAGCCCGTACAACGCAAAATGATAGAGCCTTGGCCCACATAGCACTTCGAGGTACAGCAGTAGGAATCAGCGAGTAGGAAATCGCTGGCGAACTTGCGAAACGACCCAGCGATTCTTGGGGAAGCTCTTGGGTGTCTGCCAGTCCCCCCTTCCTCAATGAGGGAAATCGAACTCAACGCCCGCGCAGTTTAAAATAAACAAGTGTATATCAAGCGGCAAAAATAGCACGCAAAAAATGTTTGCATCGACAAGCTCGACTACGCGAGGAAGCGAGTTCCGTCAATGGGGAGCAATAATTTGAACAGGTTTCAAAAATACTTGTGTTTGAAAACACCATGACCTGATTTTTCGTTTAAGATTTTAAAAAGCTGTTGTTAACTCAGCTAGGATACTGAACCAATTACATACAGAGACGTTCAAAATTCGCGTTATTATTTGGCGGCAGACGAAACTCCCAGATGTTGTATGTTTTTTTTTTTTTTACTGTTGTCATTGGAAGGTTACTTGTGTGGTTCGTCTCCCAAGGATACTTTCAGCCAATAGTAAAAGCTCAGAGGTTGAGCAACCAATTTACGTAAAAGCGTTCGCACAGGTATATGACACCGTGCAAATGCCAGTAGCCAATGATATCACGAATTGACGATACATGTACAGGGCAGTGAAGTCTAACGTGCTACCAAAGAATGACTCGAACTTTATAGGTCTAAATATGCATTACAATTATTTCGCGTGTGAAATATAATTGTTAAATGATATTGAGCAACAGTTTCCTCCTTCCCCTTTGTTTCAACGCCAGCAGCCATGTAACACGGAGGATGTTTGCAAACTCAATAAGAATTACAGGTTATTTTGCGGTGAAAAAATAAACAAAGCAAAAAAAAATAAACACGACTCGTTATACCTTAAAACACTTCAGTTCAGATTAACTTAATGATTGGGTGATTTTAAATGTCGCGCATCTTAGGTGCCTACCTGAATATTCTCTTTAGTGACAACTACGGCCAGTGACTTTTCCCGTAAAAATCTGAGCGCACAGTGGACTTCAGTACTATATACACGCCTCAGCTGCTGTTATACCTCCATTGTCTGCTGGTGCCGTGTCCGTCTTTGACCAAGCCACTCAGGACTAAGTAACTCTGACAGTGAACCTTCGTGATTCGTGNTGGTGCCGTGTCCGTCTTTGACCAAGCCACTCAGGACTAAGTAACTCTGACAGTGAACCTTCGTGATTCGTGCGCGAACGGTTAACACGGGCCAGAACATTTTTTAGCCAATCAAAGAAGCTGGACGACCCTACAGTGCTTTGAACTGTATCTTGTCTCGAAATATTTTCGCGAAATATCACTGCCCCCCTAGTGATAACCAAACAAGTAGAGGCAGCATATAGCCAACATAAATCCACTAAGCACTCCAGCTACTTTACGCTTTTATGATTGGATGACGATATTTCCAACTTGGCTATGTTCTTTGCAGACCAAACACAAACGTTCTGCTTTAGTGTGTCAGGACTCTCATTAGCCCGATCAAATGTGGCAGCAGCTTGGTGCGTGCAACAACGCCAACAACGACAGACACGTGTAGCACATGCGTATAGTGCGTCGAATATTTGGTGTCATTCAAATATTCCTGCGGTAAACCACAGTCTTTACTTACAACAAAGGTTTTCTTTGCAGTCAGGGAAATTCGCAGCTTCAGGGTGTTCTTATAAGATTATATTAAACACTGGTGAAACAATGACTCCACATTGAGAGAACAGCCAGCAAAATATTGGTTTTTATAGGGCCGAAAATAGCCTCTGCTTTTCGCGAAAAGATTTACGCCGAGGCTAGACTTCAATATCCCATGTGCACACCTGCAGTTTTCATTTGGGTATTGGCCAAATAGTGTTAAAATAGTCTGTTACATGAGTGAGCCAATCAGAATTAAGTTTTTCCGAAACTGACCGTCCGTGATTCGCGGACACACAGGTAAGACGCGCAACGATTCAAATGCTCCAATCAACAAAGTGCTTCTGAAGTAAAGTGTTTTGAAACATAACTTGTCTTGAATATTTTCGCGAAAAACAGGTGCCGTACCTATGTTTAGTTACCCTAACAAAAAATTTTNAAACATAACTTGTCTTGAATATTTTCGCGAAAAACAGGTGCCGTACCTATGTTTAGTTACCCTAACAAAAAATTTTTCTTGAGCAAACAAAACTTGATAAACAAGAAAATAAATTTTGTTCATCTAACAATATACACGCTTGAATGAACAAACAAAACCTTCTGTTTTGAGTTGAGTTGAGTTGAGAGATTTGAGCGGCTCTCAACAACGAGGTCTTGGAAGCCGATGATGGTGAAATGAGGTGAGAATGGAGCAGCATCTTAATNAAACATAACTTGTCTTGAATATTTTCGCGAAAAACAGGTGCCGTACCTATGTTTAGTTACCCTAACAAAAAATTTATCTTGAGCAAACAAAACTTGATAAACAAGAAAATAAATTTTGTTCGTCTAACAAAATACACGCTCGAACGAACAAACAAAACCTTCTGTTTTGAGTTGAGTTGAGTTGAGAGATTTTGAGCGGCTCTCAACAACGNGAACAAACAAAACCTTCTGTTTTGAGTTGAGTTGAGTTGAGAGATTTGAGCGGCTCTCAACAACGAGGTCTTGGAAGCCGATGATGGTGAAATGAGGTGAGAATGGAGCAGCATCTTAATGCAAGGGCGGAGAAACGGGAAACACCTGAGAAAACCCCCGACCAGCGGCATCGTCCGGCACTATTCCCACTTGCGACAATCCGGGAGTGACCCGGTCGGGGATTGAACCCGGCTCACCTTGGTGGGAGGCGAACAGGCTAACCGCTTAGCCACCACGGCTCCAAAACCTCTGTGTTGGGGTGAAATAATTTAGACTGCTAACAAAATGTTTGATTGAATACATATTTGTTTGGCCACTCATTTGATTGCCTTCATTCAAAAATACAGTTCGAGAGTTTTTATTTTGTGACAAATAGGTAGGCACGTGCAGAATTCACGTTATTATTTGATAACATGCTAGACTTCAGTGCCCTGTATCTACTTGACCATAATTCGAGATTCCATTGCCTTCTGACAGCTATAGTCACAAGTGTATCGAGTGACATATCTGTGGAGTCCTATGTTTAAAATGAATTGAAATATGACATCGGAATTAGCGATTACATACCTAAGGCCATCACCATATCGAATTTACATATGCATTAAGAGTTTTTGAAATAAAATTATAGACATATCACATTTTTTTCCAAGTGCGAATATGTCATTAATTACCAATTAAATCACCTGCTCCTTCCAATCAATACTAGGTTCGATTCCCGACGAGGTCACCAGCAATTACGTATGTAAGAAACTTGGCGAACGTTGCCATCGGCAGAGTGTTTTGTCAGGGCGTCCCTATTTCCCGCACCCTTGCATTCCACCACTTCTCCATCTTTCCTTCATTTCACCCTCACCGGCGCTATTATTTCAGAGTTAATGCCGATCCAAACTTCCCACCCCATCTCCCACTTTATTTATGTAATATCAAATTTTTTTTAGGTATTGATATGCATTATGATTTTTTTTAAATGTAATTATGGCGAGTAGTGTATTCCCGGCCGTCTTTTTCGGGAACAATTCGGATTTCGCGTCAGAAATACTGATAACTCATGCTTTTAGTGGTGACATATTAGAATTTTATAAGAATATATTAAATATTTTATTTGAAATCCTATAGGGCCTCAGCATATCTATGGATTCATCATGAAAAAACTAATTAACGTATATATAAATTCCTTACTGTAATAANTCCCACCCCATCTCCCACTTTATTTATGTAATATCAAATTTTTTTTAGGTATTGATATGCATTATGATTTTTTTTTAATGTAATTATGGCGAGTAGTGTATTCCCGGCCGTCTTTTTCGGGAACAATTCGGATTTCGCGTCAGAAATACTGATAACTCATGCTTTTAGTGGTGACATATTAGAATTTTATAAGAATATATTAAATATTTTATTTGAAATCATATAGGGCCTCAGCATATCTATGGATTCATCATGAAAAAACTAATTAACGTATATATAAATTCCTTACTGTAATAANTATAGGGCCTCAGCATATCTATGGATTCATCATGAAAAAACTAATTAACGTATATATAAATTCCTTACTGTAATAAGCATTTTTACAACCATTTTCTGAGGGCACTAAGCGTTGTATTTTAAACGCATGTAAAAATAATAGTCAAGAGAGGTTAATCATGACACGTGACCACGAGAGAATGCTGCAGCCAGCACATCGGATGGCTTCCACGCTGGGTCAAAATCAAATTAGAAAATACCTTTTATTTAATAGCACGTGTAAAATTGCTGGCAGTCCAGGTGTTCGGGACGAGTCGGGGGAAAATACGCAACCTGTCGCCGTGGCACTAATATAGAGACGACAAAGTTACTACTCACGTATTAAAAGAATATGGCAACAGTCAGTACGCACGTACACTTCTTTCCTTTGCAGCATCTCAGTTGAAAGTGTTTCGTTTTCAGTTAACGGCTGCGCTCATGGTAATTTCAGTCCGACATGTTGTAAAGAGATTGCACACGTGTCTTTCCAAACACATTCCATTTGAAGTAGGTGGCAATGTCATTCACTAGCAGTCAGAAGCTGGAGCAAGTAGATAGCCTTCGTGAACGAGGTAAGTAAAAGTTTGCAATAAATCTTAATTGGTTTTTTATGTTTTAAGAAATAATGTGGTACCGGTGATAATTTTTCTTATAAACTACAGCTTTCAAAGCCGATTGCAAAATGCAGTAATGTAGAATCATCGCCTGACAAAATATTTCATTTCCTCTATGCAAACAATTAGTTTTGGCGCGCCAAACAAACTTTGTTTTAGTCAACCAAACCTCTTTATCAGTGTATCATCGTGCGAGTTCTGCTTTCACGGGCAGAGAGAGATTTTCGAAATAACTTTGATCAAGCTACACTCGAGCCGAATCTTCAAAGTGCTCAATGTGCGTAAATATCTCACGAACTCATTCAGGTTGACAGCCCAGAGTACATAAATACACAAAGCGAGACGGCTTGGCGGTTCCTTTGATGTGAGCGCACTCGGTCGCTGCCTGGTAATACGAGGCCTTGGGAACGGGCCTAACGTCTGATTGGCTACCGCGTGCTGCGAAAGGTTCGCTATTGGCTGGGCTGCCGGGTGGCGAGTGGGNTCCAAAGTTTTGCCAGCCAGTGACGCCATTTTGGTGGCGAGTGCGGTTGGAGTTCACGGTATAAGCGGATGTTTCGCCTCCGCATTATTTAGTAATCTGTGGTGGAAGTACGTTAGGTAGATTCGGATGTGTTGGAGAGCAATCTGCGAGCAGAGCAAGCATGTTCTCGTGTTTCCGACGAGCAGGCAGCTCCGACGTCGGATCAGGGACGACATCCGGAGACTACATGTGGTGTCAGGATGACCCGGCGGTGGGTTGGTTACCGCGAGCAGCGTCCAACACGGCAGTGGGAAGGGAGAACACGATTAGTTTGCAAGTAAACGTACGATATGCCAATTCGAAAGTCATTCAACGTGTCATAGGTAGGGGCAGTGATATTTCGCGAAAAGATTTCGAGACAAGATACAGTACAAAGCACTGTAGGGTCGTCCAGCTTCTTTGATTGGCTAAAAAATGTTCTGGTTCATGTTAACAGTTTGCGCACGAATCACGAAGGGTCAGTGTCGGAGTTACTTAGTCCTGAGTGGCTTGGTCAAAGACGGACACGGCACCAGCACCCAATAGAGGTATAACAACAGCCAAGGCGTGTATATAGTATTGAAGTCTACTCTGTGCTCCGATTTTTACGGGAAAAGTCACTGGCCCTAGCCATAGGCAATGAGGCGAACTAATGGAATTAACGGTTCAAATCATAACTTGCGAACGTTTCTTTTCATTCAACCAACCGGGAGAATAAGTGGTTCGCGCATACTTTCTGTACCTTCGTTGTTTGCGAGTTAATATCCTGGGAATATGAATTTTTTGTCAGAAAATACAAAAACCAATTATCTGAGCTCTTACAGTTTTTTTTATAATCACAAAAAGAGTGTGTACAAAAAAAACGTGAAAATGAAATGGTAAAAAAAAATTACATTCTTTAGAGCTTGGAGAAAAGTGAAACCGTACACTAAAATCGAAACAGTTATAAAACTGTTCCAAGTCGGTGAATTTCACTGGGGACAGTGACGTGTGGTGAAGTGTTGCATGGTAAGCTGACGCTTGCTCAGTGCTGTAGACGCTCGGCGCACGCAGCAGGAAGCAGTAACCAGAGTGGAGCAGGGAGAAATGGACTGTACTGCGGCCACTCACGAGAGAGCGGCGAGGTACTCATTGCAAGCGTGCTGTGACGACAAATGCACTACTACGTTTAAGTGGCCGAAGTGTAAACTAGCGAACGATTGGGTACATAGCACAGAGCAAACCACAGCTTACCTTGCAGTAGTTCACCACACGCCGCTGACTGCGGACCTGTTGGAATTGCTCCGCCTGAATCAGAAAAACTCTACTGGTAATTTTAGTCGCTGGTACCCACTTATTAAACAGTAATTTCTACTCATTCCTAGTGAACTGCACTGGACTGGCAGTTAAAACCTTGGTGCATTCTANATTTAGTAATCTGTGGTGGAAGTACGTTAGGTAGATTCGGATGTGTTGGAGAGCAATCTGCGAGCAGAGCAAGCAAGCATGTTCTCGTGTTTCGGACGAGCAGGCAGCTCCGACGTCGGATCAGGGACGACATCCGGCGAGTACATGTGGTGTCAGGATGACCCGGCGGTGGGTTGGTTACCGCGAACAACGTCCAACACGGCAGTGGGAAGGGAGAACACGATTAGTTTGCAAGTAAACGTACGATATGCCAGTTCGAAAGTCATTCAAGGTGTCATAGGTAGGGGCAGTGATATTTCGCGAAAAGATTTCGAGACAAGATACAGTCCAAAGCACTATAGGGTCGTCCAGCTTCTTTGATTGCCTAAAAAATGTTCTGGTCCATGATAACAGTTTGCGCACGAATCACGAAGGGTCAGTGTCGGAGTTACTTAGTACTGAGAGGCTTGGTCAAAGACGGACACGGTACCAGCAGCCAATGGAGGTATAACAACAGCTGAGGCGTGTATATAGTATTGAAGTATACTGTCTGCTCCGATTTTTACGTGAAAAGTCACTGACCCTAGTCTTAGGCAATGAGGCGAACTAATGAAATTTAGGATTTAAACCAAAGCTTGGGAACGCTTCTTTTCATTCAACCAACCGGGAGAGTAAGTGGTTCGCACATACTTTCTGTACTTTCGCTGTTTGCGAGTTAATATCCTGGGAATATGAATTTTTGCCAGAAAATATAAAAACCAATTATCTGAGCTCTTACAGTTTTGTTATTACAACAAAAAGTATGTGTACAAAACAAATTGTGGAAATGAAATGTTAAAAAAATTACATTCTTTACAGCTTGGAGAAAAGTGAAACTCGTACACTAAAATCGAAACAGTTATAAAACTGCTCCAAGTCGGTGAATTTCACTGCGGACAGTGACGTGTGGTGAAGTGTTTGTTGCATGGTAAGCTGACGCTTTCTCAGTTCTGTATACACTCGGCGCACGCAGCAGAAAGCAGTAACCAGAGTGGAGCCGGGAGAAAAAGGACTGTACTGCGGCCACTCACGAGAGAGCGGCGAGGTACTCATTGCACGCGTGCTGTAACGTCAAATTCACTAATACATTTAAGTGGCCGAAGTGTAAACTAGCGAACGATTGGGCACATAGCACAGAGCAAACCACAGCTTACCTTGCAGTAGTTCACCACACGCCGCTGACTGCGGACCTGTTGGAATTGCTCCGCCTGAATCAGAAAAACTCTACTGGTAATATTAGTTGTTGGTACTCNATTTTAGTCGCTGGTACCCACTTATTAAACAGTAATTTCTACTCATTCCTAGTGAACTGCACTGGACTGGCAGTTAAAACCTTGGTGCATTCTACTGATTCGCATGTGGGTAACCGCTCGTTAAATAAAGATTCAGTAAAAATAATATCTGCTGACTGAAATCACTTATTCTTGTTTATAGTCCATTCGCGGTTACTTCCAACTTTTTTGAAACCCTGCTAAAGTTCTACTTTCAGGATATTCCTCCGCATTACGCAAATAAATCTGAACAAAGTATCGAAATGCTCACCAAAGAGTCAACGCAACACACTTGTGCGCAATCGCCTTAATAATATTTTGCATGAGAACTTTTTTTTTACTGGGTGTTGCCAACACACCCATTTTCTCAGTTTGCACTCATATTAATTAGGAATGAAGTTTTATCATTTACAGATAAAATATTAAGTAAAAGTTCAATTTAACAAAAAACAAGGGAGTTTTAGGTTAACTGGAACATAAAACGCCTGCGACACATGGGNAGTTCAATTTAACAAAAAATAAGGGAGTTTTAGGTTAACTGGAACATAAAACGCCTGTGACACATGCGGAACGATCAAACACGTCATAGATATGGTGAATATTCAAAAAGTGTGAAAATACCGCGAATAGACTATAGATAGGGCCAGTGACTTTTCGCGTAAATCGGAGCACGCAGCAGATTTCAATACTATATACACACCTCAGCAGTTGTTATACCTCCATTGGCTGCTGATGCCGTGTCCGTCTTTGACCAAGCCACTCAGGACTAAGTAACTCCGACACTGAACCTTCGTGATTCGTGCGCAAGCGGTTAACACGGGCCAGAACATTTTTTAGCCAATCAAAGAAACTGGACGACCCTTCAGTGCTTTGGACTGTATCTTGTCTCGAAATCTTTTCGCGAAATATCACTGCCCCTAACTATAGAGTGTACTCTTTACTGCAATATAAAAGTGAGAAGCACTATAGATAGGGCCACCTTTTTTCCGCGAAAATATTTTTCCTGCAGCGGACTTCATCTTACGTGCGAACTTGCAGATTACCTATAGCTATTGGCTGCGTGTCTGCGTGAGAAGACAATTCCTACTCGACTGGGCCAATCAGAATTAAGTTACGTTGAGAACGAACGTCCGTGATTGGCTGACAAGACACTTGAGACGCGTGTTGGTTAAAAACATCCAATCGAGACATTGGTTCTCAGATATAGTACCTTCGCGGTTTTTTCACACTTTTTGAAAAAACACCCCATGTATGACACGTTTGATTATTTCTAAATGGGTTATCTATCACAGGCGTTTTATATTAGTGTTAACATAACAGCATCGTATTTTTGGTAAAATTTAACTTATCCCTATATTTTATCTACATATTATAATATTTAATTTGTGACAAATATGAGTAACGACAGAAAGAAAATATGTGTGTTGGTAATGCCTGATAAAAAATAGTTCTTATTTAAAGTATTAGAACACGTAGTGCGCACGAATGTAGTGCGTTGGCCCTCCGGTGTAATTTTCTAGGCTTTGCTTCTGCGGAGTAATATCCTGGAATTAAAACTTCCAGGGCTTCGTAAAAGTTGGAAGTAACCGCGAATGGAGTACAACGTGTTTTTTTGAGTACAACTAGTCGTGGAATCTTTTCGCGAGAAACAGGTGGCCCTGACTGTAGACCAATACCATTTTCGCAGAGCTGCGACGATTATTTAGGAAGGCGACGTTAATTTGTTAGTGCAGGGTGAAGGTGTGTGTAACACGCGGCGTGCGACAGAGGAAGGAGGCGTCGGGCAGCAGCGGGGTGTAGTGTTCTGCCCCATATCTGTCCCGCGGCGGGCCCGGGCTATAAATAGCCAGCGCGGGCTTGAGTTAT
>NQII01000032.1:1534379-1552290 GCA_002778355.1 Clitarchus hookeri
CCCCCCCCTCCATCACCCATGTAGTTGGCAGGGTTTTATTTCAGACGACAAAATTTTGGTTTCATGTTCCGAAATGCTTTTACGCTCCCTGCGTGTCAGTTCTGTAACTGGACAATTTTCGATAATTGACGTTCATTTTAGACCTGTCGAGATGGGTGCAAATCTTTTTATGTGTGCACTGCGAAATTCTGCACTACAGAAATTTTACAATCCGTATTAAGATTCTGAACCGCCCACTTCTATTTATTCTTTGTCATTCCTTAAATGGTTTCATTTCCCCAATTTTTAGGAGTTGCCAGAGTCATATCGGCCCTCCCCTTAAATACCCCCCCCCCTCCTAAGCAATTTTCAAGTGTTTATGACTATCCCTTAATTATTCAGGACGTGTTCATAATGTGTGGCACAGTGAAAAAATTTTAACAAGCGCACGTTGAGCTGCAACGAACGTGTGACCAATTTTAAGGGGCACCCTTATTGTAACAGCGTTTGAACAGTGAATTAGAATTTTTAACGTTGTTTACAACGTGGAGGGGAAATGGTTGCGCGAGTGGTGAGCCTGGAAACGTCACGAATCCTGGAGGTCACGTGTGAACCGAACTCGGAGATCGTAAACTATCAACAACCAGTTTTATAACGAGATTCGAGAAGTCTTCGACAGGCCTACGCGTCACTTAGCATATACTGTACGTGTGAATTTACGCATACAAATTTTTGGTACTTTTACATTTTGTATGTGTAATTTGTAAAAACAACTACAGTACGTGTAAATTTTACACAAATGTTCTTAATATTCCAGAGAGTATCACGTGCCTTTGGTGAAAATACATGAATGTATGGATCAATAAACACAATGTTGGTATCAACTGACACATTTTGAAGTATGTATTAAAACCTTACGTTCGGTATTTTTACTGCTACATACTCGTATAAACACTAAAAATCGTGTATATTTACTGCTATATGGTCGTTTTATGAACACTCGATGTCAGTATAGCTGTACATCTTAAATAGTATAATTTTACAATGACCGCGTGTGTGTAAACTTGCATTACATTCTGGAATATCTGTGAGCGTATATTTACACATGCACATTTTTGGTAATTTTTCACTTTAATATGTAATTTACTACAAACAAATACAACATTTGTAATTTTACATTAATGTTCTTATGAATTCATATATAACCACAAGTATTTGTTTAAATCATGCGTTCTAGCGGTAGGGAGTATAACTACTTCGTACTCCTTGTGTGTGTTCAAAAGGTAAACTTAACTCCCGTTGATGGAATATGCTGACTTCTGTACATAACTACCTATTCTATATCTGAATTCAATTGTTACCCGCATTTTGGAGGGAACTTTTTCATAACTATGTTAAACCATGATGTTACCAAACGGAGTAAAATAATATAAAAATCGTAACAAAATACATACAAAGTATATGAATTAACATGACACGGTTGTAAAAGAACTTATGCTGACGGTAAAATTGCTTGGTAAAACAGGGTAAAATGTTCAGAAATGGTGTAATTACAAATATGGTAAATCTGCGATTTTACTTTTTTGTAAGTGTGAAAATACACATGCACAGTGGTGAAATTACATTTGCGATGTCTGTGTAAATTTACTTGCCGGTGTAAATTTACTTGTCGTGGAGAGAAGATACACGAATGTTACAGTTTACTTTTTCCTACATAGAAATAGTAATTTTCCACCATTCTATGTAAATTTAGTTGTACAATGCGTGTGTTATATTTCTAATATGTAGGATAAATTTACTTGGACGTAGAGTAAAAACCATTGCCATATGTAGGTGTAAAATTACACCGATGTCAGAGGAGACACTGCTGCCACATACATCCAGTGTAAAAATTACACTACTTTTTTTTTACAGTGTACCCAAGCTTGAAACACTTGAAAGGTCGTGATTTCACGATCGCATACGCGTGTAACTGTTTCACGGAACTGTGAACGCTCGTTAGCCAGAGGGGCGTGCGCAACGATTTCCACCTCTGGCGTCATTACCTCGGAGGTAGTCAGTCGGCGGTGAAACGAACTAACGAGCAGCCGCGTGCGTGGAGAACGGTTCTTACCTCCGGCAATCAAGTTTCAATAAGCCTTTATCGCGCCCAACCATCGGTTCCCCGAGCCGGGCGTAACCACCAGGGACCTGTCGAACTCACGCCGTAATCTGGTTACCGCCGCAGACTTCAGGGAATCGTACTTCTACTCGAGTGATTGGAGCCGGGCGGCGTTAATTCGACGTGCCGTGGTTACGAGCGGGAGCGCGAGAGTGACGCAAGGTAGAGGAGGGGGGGGGCGTAGAAACAAGACTGAGAAGTCTATCTCGCTGCTACTGGGACAATTCGTGGCGTCATTGCCCTGTAGGTATGAAAACATGACTACCGTGGGATAACACCCCGGTAAAGTCCACTTCCTGAGAATCTCCTCGAAGTAGAGTTCCGGTAATTCGTTTACAGAGTAGCAGTCCGCTCACGGTAGCACAACAGAAGTCAAATTACTGTTTTAAACCTTGGTACCTCTAATGCTGCCAACGTTGCTTGTGCTGTACGGAAGTTCGCCGTAACATTACGACACCCCCCGCAACCTTAAGGACATGGGCGAAGAAATTTTACTTCGCCAGCGGTTTTCATCAGATTCTCTGCAACGTAGTGTTACGTTGGCGACAATCGAAGCGTGACCTTCTCAAATGAGCAGGACGAACCGTATATTTTTTTCTGGAACAACTTCAACTCGGCATAACNAATCGAAGCGTGACCTTCTCAAATGAGCAGGACGAACCGTATATTTTTTTCTGGAACAACTTCAACTCGGCATAACACCGGCAGAGAACCGGCCAGTAAAACGTTGTCGAGTATAGAAAGAGTGTCCGGTGGTGTCTGAACCAATTGGAACGTCGCGGATGGGACAACAGGGACCATAGGTAGGGCCAGTGACTTTTCGCGTAAAAATCGGAGCACGCAGTAGAATTCAATACTATATACACACCTCAGCTGTTGTCAAACTTCCGTTGGCTGCTGGTGCCATGTCCGTCTTTGATCANTACCGGCAGAGAACCGGCCAGTAAAACGTTGTCGAGTATAGAAAGAGTGTCCGGTGGTGTCTGAACCAATTGGAACGTCGCGGATGGGACAACAGGGACCATAGGTAGGGCCAGTGACTTTTCGCGTAAAAATCGGAGCACGCAGTAGACTTCAATGCTATATACACACCTCAGCTGTTGTCAAACTTCCGTTGGCTGCTGGTGCCATGTCCGTCTTTGATCAAGCCACTCAGGACTACGTAACTCCGACACTGAACCTTAGTGATTTTCGTGCGCAAACGGTTAACACGTGCCAGAACATTTTTTAGCCAATCAAAGAAGCTGGACGACCCTACAGTGTTTTGAACTGTATCTTGTCTCGAAATCTTTTCGCGAAATATCACTGCCCCTAACCATAGGAACTGATGGCCACACGGTCGTGCATATAGGTGATTCCCTTCCAGCGTGTCTTAACTGCCAGTACATCTGTACCGTATACAAAATGTTATAACTTTGCACAGTATTGTCGTAACTATTGCATGCCGTACTCATGCTGCGGACAGATTAACCCGCCGGTGGCTTTGACTCTGTCAGTGCCGATGTTTACCTGTGCTGCGACACTGGACCAGATAAAGTACAGGACTGCCCAACACAGACTGCCGCACTCTACAGGCCTGTAGAGTGCGGCAGGCAACCAACCCAGAAGTTTCTGGGTCAAACTTCGTCAGGCCTGGCACCCGCTCCGGTGAGTTTATACGTACTGGAGGGAATGGGTTAGCTGACTTAGTTGGTCCAGAGGCTTCATCTTGTCTTTTTCTAGTGTGTGGGGCGCTACCGTGCGTGCGCATCAGGTACCGTAACGTACCTGGTCCACAGTATGTGTGGCCGTCTACTTTGTTGTGTGTGTGACGTACACACAGTCCTGGTTATGGGCTGCCCGCAGTTCTACTGTCGGAAACTCTTGCAAATTCGCGGTCCCCTGCCGCTCCCTTTAGGGTGACTTATACTAGGTTGGGGAACTAAAGAACGATATTTATTTTTTATTGTAAAAGTGTTTTAAACTGTAGCCACAATGCTGTATCTTTTAAGAACAGATAACTGAATTAAAATCGTGTAGTGACCGCTTAATTGAAATTCTGAGGAAGCAGAAAACACCCGAAGCTAGTTTAAGCTATTTTCCATCACCGCAGCACTACTTCTTTACGACCGGACGTAACTTCGAGGCGCTAAAAATTGTTACTAGGGATGCGCCTTTACCCTTTCATGCCCATGGTAGCCAATTGTCTACATGTTGCAAAGGAGGGTTATATTTGACCGGCACTGTACACTACTAAGCTCGGTGCACAAGGGGCCGCGGTGGCTGAGCGGTTAGACGGCTCGCCTCCCACCAAGGCGAACCGGGTTCAATCCAAGGCCGGGTCACTTCCGGATTTCCGCAAGTGGGGATCGTGCCGGACGATGCCGCTGGTCGGCGGGGTTTCTCAGGGATATTCCGTCCCCCCCCCCTTGCGTTTCGGCGCTGCTCCATACTCACGCCTCATTTCACCCTCATCGGCTCTCAATACCTCGTTGTTAAGAGCCACCCAAATCTCTCAAATCAACTAGACTCAACTCAATTTTTCAGGTCTCTACTCATTGCCAACTTAAGTGCAGCAAACGTAAAGAGGCTTCTTGTTTGCAACACAACAGACCATAAACTAATACAGAAATGAAGCGGTTACAAAGTACACGTGTCGATGGTATTCTCAAGTCGGAGCGCACACAGTTGCGACACTCATCGCGGATCTCCAACTGCAGTGGGCGTTCGCATCCACCGTTAATTGAGAACGTTTTAAGGCTGCCAGAGAATCGCAGACGGATGCGTAAACAAGTGGCTCAAAGCCGCCGCCAGCGAAGTCCAAGACACGGGCTGATGAGTGGTGTCGCGTGCCGCAGGGAAGGCAAGAGTAAACATTGCCACGAGCGAGTGACGAGCTGACATTACGGATCTAATTGATTGATGACAGAAAACTGCCTCTTCCGATTTGATCGCCGGCCGCGCAAAGCCAGCCACATTGCGCGCAGGATATCTGAAAGCTTGGGTCACTTCACAAGACTACCAGATGGGAAACACGCGTGGCGAGTAGGGATGTCAATATCGGAAAAATTAATCTATATTATTTATATTGGTTATTTATAAAAGTATCGTTTTACGAAACGATATATATTCTATGAAAAATATCGATTTTCGGTACATCGGAATCCGACATTTTATGTAGTCTATTAAAAGACAAGATACATGTCAAATTGCTAGGAATGTTACATATTGAGGGCACGAGGCGTTGCAGAGAAATGTGGCGCCTGTTTTTGGTGCACGCTGCCAAAGTAAACTCAGCCATTTTTAAATTCAGTTTTTGTATTCATAACAGAGCTTATTAAATAAAAGAGCATTTTAAAAAATATTTATTTCCGACTCCTGGGAAAAAAATATATTTTATCTATAAATTATAACATTTCATTTATAATTAATATGAATAAAAGCAGAGAAAAAACTAGTGTTTTGTTAACGCTTAGTAAGAAAAAGTTCTTATGAAAAAATATTATTAAAGTGAGTGCTTACCGATGAGGTGCGTTGTCCCATTGGTGTAATTTTCTAGACTCGGCCAATATTTGTTTGCATGAGGCGGAGGGATATCCTGGAATTATAACTCTGGTAGGGCTTTAGAAAAGTTGAAAGTAACTGCGAATGAACTATATCCTGCGTGCAGGCCATATTTCTACAAAAAAATAGTGTTAAGTTTTTATACCCTGAAAATTGCCTGTAAATTAAGTTTTATAGACACAACAAATACACAAAACACAAAATCTTATCAATTAAAACTCCTATACCTGCTATCTTGTAGCATGGTTCATCTTATAAAATGACACACACATTTTCGTATTGAAAGACGAAGCGAATTCGACTTGGAAACTCATGTATTTTTTGTCGACTAGGAATAACAATTTGGCCAGGTCTGCCTGTAAAAAAAAACGGGCTGTAATTTAATACAGTACACTCTTCGTAGATGAATTCTTTTCCAAGTAATTTTTTTCCCCCTGTATGTTTACGTCACAAACCGATCTCGCCAGCATAACCCGTTACGTAACAGCAAATTCCAACAAGTGCGCCATCAATAATTCGTGTTGTTTGTGTTCATTTCGGGAGAGAGCACTGTTATTCCTACCATCCTCCCTGACCTCACAGGCCTGCCAACCAAACTAGCAGACAGCACACGCGGCACTTCGAGGCCGCAAACGTGAACAGTGGCTGTTCACTGACTGGGAAAACAACATTTAAACTGCAGTTAAGAGTATTTTCAGAGCAGGTCCCACGTCGTTGCCAAATCCAATCGCCTGCACAGACAACTCTCAAGGCAGGCGCTGCGGAATGCTTTGCACAGGCAGGCCACTGTTAACACCTACAAAAACACTACGACGGAGTTCAACTCCGGCTACACAAAAAAAAAAATATATATCTCTGCTACTGAAAACAAGCTTCTCGTGGATGTGGCTACATTGTTTGTCATGATCTCGGAAGAACATTACACCACATAAGCACTTGTCATATTTGTATAACAACTGAAGTTAAAAATATAAACTTTTGGTATCGCCTATTAAAGGCTGATCACGGTGAAGTGAGCACTTTTATAGCCAACCTATGAAAAATGTCACTGCCCTTAATATTTTAACGGGCACACTGACTGACATGCGCCCAGAAAAGTTGGCACAACGACGGAGAGAAAGTAATTCCATGTGTTAACGTTAAATCACAAGTGTTAAGTTAACATTTGTGAATACTGAAATATTCTATTTAACTTTTTTATTTAATGCATAAGTGTAGGNTGGAGAGAAAGTAATTCCATGTGTTAACGTTAACTCACAAGTGTTAAGTTAACATTTGTGAATACTGAAATATTCTATTTAACTTTTTTATTTAATGCATAAGTGTAACAATAAAACATTCGTAAAATATTTATTTTTCTAAAAACTTTACAGTTGTCCATGAGCGACGCACGAACAAAGTGATCAGGCCCATGGTAACGTTAATTATACGTATGGCGGAAGAATACACTACGTATATACAAGTAGATATTAAGAAGGGCTTTCAGAAGTGCTCATTTTACCGTGAATAGCCTATACGTATGAAATGATATTTGATTGGGAGACTATCAGCTCAACACTCCATTTATAACATGCAGCTAGTTGTGTCAAATGTGGTGTGAACTAATTAGAAAGCAGATACCAACAGAAATATCGTTCCCAAAATTGTATCTGTAAGCGATACAAGTAAATTTTGTCTTGAATGGCAGTAAATGTCCACAGAGTACAGAGTGATGACGAAGTTTATGAATTTTTGTTGTCAAGAGTATTTTAGTGCTTTTAGACCGACTCGTTTCAGTTGATCCGACTGAGACATATTTAGATCAGTGCTGTACTAAAGCAAAAACATAATACTTGTTTCGTTGTCGCAACCAATGAACTGTAGGTATTGTGCTCGGCGATAGTGATACGAAGCAATCACAAAGTAGAGCAGCGGTACGGTTTACGAATGAGTAGAGACTTAAACAATTCGCGTGATTATTTGGTGGTAAGATATACTTTTAAACACATGTACCTACATTGGCACGGCTTTTGTCATAGGANAATTCGCGTGATTATTTGGTGGTAAGATATACTTTTAAACACATGTACCTACATTGGCACGGCTTTTGTCATAGGACTGTACGTTTTCGACACAACCTTGGGCAAACTCTACGCCAATAAATGAACACTTCATATTTGTGTGCCCGAATAATGTCAAGTTCATTCACACGGGAAAGGTCTTTGTGCCTTGGGGGGTATGGGGCCGCAGTGGCGCAACGGCTAGGGTGCTCGTCTCCCACCAAGTTGAACCGGTTTCAACTCCCGNTCTCACCTCGCTTCACCCTCGTCGGCTCTCGAGACCCCGCCATAGAGTAGATAAGTACGCAGAGGCGAAATGGCGTGGCGGTTCCTTTGACATCGGCGTGCCCATCCTCTGATCTGGTTACCTGATCCGCGGGAACGGGCTTTGTGTTTGGTTGGCTACCGCTTGCTGCTAAAGGTTCCCTATTGGCTGGTCCACCGGCTGGCAAGTAGGTTACCGAGATATGATTGGCGAACGGCGTACGGACATGTTCGCGGAATGAGCGGCTATCTCACCTCTGTATTCTTGACTACTCTGTGGCTCACTACGTTAAGAGCCACCTAAAAACTCCCCATTCCATTCATAGTTTCTTCAGGTGTAAGCGCAGCACTCTAGTGCTTGCACAAGGAAACAACGTCGTACAGGACAGAACAAACAGCCAGAACTTCTTGCAGCCGCGCACCGCTGCACACGAGGCCTGCACAACAGGCTCGTAGGCGCAGCTACCACGGCACAAAAAATATATATATAGACGGACAGTCAGTCAGTTTGCAGTTCTCATCGCTATCTCGGCGTCGGTCGGCCGCCTGACTCAGCCCTCGTCAATATTGGCACGGCCTGTTTGCGCGCGCAGAACACGCCGGTGTACAGAGGCGCAGAAGGCCGCGCACATTCGCGAGGTGACTCAGCCGTGACGACACGCCCCGCCCGCCAAAGTCACGCGGACAGTCGGCGCCTCGACAAACCGGACGCCGTCCTAAGAACGCCGCGCCGGCGCAGTTATAGGCTGTGCATGGCAAAGTGAGCACTTTTGAGACTCTAGTAGCTTTTTTTTTTCCTTTTCAGCAATTTTTAACTCTTTAACCACCTTTTAAATAAATATTGCCATGTAAGTAATAAACACAGTGTGTACATTCCACCTCACTCGGAATTTAACGTCTAATGCTAAAATAAAATATATTTATTGACTATTATTTCAAATGAGACGATTTTCAAAAGTACTCAGTTTACCATGAATAATAGCCTATAACTAGGGTCAGTGACTTATCGCGTAAAAATCGGAGCACACAGTAGACTTCAATACTATATACACACCTCAGCTGTTGCTATACCTCCATTGGCTGCTGGTGCAGTGTCCGTCTTTGACCAAGCCACTCAGGACTAAGTAACTCCGACACTGAACCTTCGTGATTCGTGCGTAAACGGTTAACACGGGCCAGAACATTTTTTTAGCCAATCAAAGAAGCTGGACGACCCTACAGTGCTTTGGACTGTATCTTGTCTCGGAAACTTTTCGCGAAATATCACTGCATCTACCTATAACTGATTCTCCTGAGGACAGGGCAATGTATTATGTAGCCCTGGATAACTCAGAGCCAATAACAAACTTGCAAGGAACCAAGTAGCGAATCCCACACTGCCTGGTATACACACAAAGCAGTTATTCGCAAATTTACCCCATCAGTGTACACGAATAGTGAGAAAGCGCAAATGGTAGAATTTTTGTCCCATACATTAATGGTAGCGTTTCTAAGTTTGCTACGGAAGTAGTCAAACGTATAGGAAATTGAGTAGAGTGGGGAGATTTGGGAGGCTCTTTAACATCGCGATCCTGAGAGACGATGAGGGTGAAGCGAGGTGATTATGGAGCAACGACAGAAAGCAAGGGAGAAGGAAACGGGAGAACCTTGAGAAAACCCGTCGATCAGCTGCATCGTCTGGCACGATTCACACGCGTGAAAATAAGGGAGCGACCCCGCTGGTAATCGAACCTGGCTCATCTTGGTGGGAGGAGAGAGCTTTCAAAAATTGTACAGTAGCTACGCTCAACATTCCTATATTTGCAGCCTAATGTGTTGTATTATTTCCGTACTACAAATATGTTTAAAATTTGCATTACACTTCAAGACGTTTACTACCAATTTGCTTTACAGTGTAGGGTGAAACTGGCTACTCACTGAGTAGCAGCTAATTAACGTGCAGCTGAGACTCGACCATATACAATACTGTGGAGTCCAGACTACAGCTTATTCAATTCTCGCCATTTTCCTGTCCTTTTCAATATGTTCAGCTCATTCGCGGCAACTAACCAATTATGCCAACCTCTGAGAATAAAATATCCATATATCTATAACTGCTTGCGTTTTTACCGAACTCACTGACTGGCGTGCCTCCTGTAAAGTTGGCAGCGATGTGAAGAAAAATAGTTACTTGTGTTAATGTCGTATTACTACGCCCAAGTGTAACTCGAACTAAACTTTAAAAAAAATTCTGACACTGAAAAAAATCCACATGGATGTAATGTCATTGTTTTGTTATTTGGTATACTAATATGAAATGAAATTAATAGGACGAGATTGGAACCATAATGAACATGAAGCGTGCATACTGTAAATTGTTTGCTTGGTATTTAGTTTTCTAAATTACTCAATACATACACTCCGATTAGACCTACTGCACGAATATAAACATTTCTGTTTCACATGCTTCCATTTTCTTTTGCCACTTTATATTTAAATTAAGCACTTGTAAACAAGAATAAAATTAACAAATTCTCGAATTCCCTATATCCCCATTACAAATCCTCATTACCTCATGAGGAGGTCACGAAATGAAACATACATAACTCAAGGCGCCAAAATCAGGTTCGTTTATGATTGGCTGTTGACGATAAAATGAGAACTTTTGAAATCAATCTTAGAAAACGTCACTCTCCTGGCGCTGCATATATTTTAACGGGCGCACTGAGTGACATGCGCCCAGTAAAGTTGGTAACGGTGGAGGGAAAGTAGTTCCACGTCTTAACGTCGAATTAACAGTGTTAGGTAACCATTTGTCATAACTTAATTGTTTCTTTCCCTTTTTGTTTTTTTTTCTTTTAATGCATCAAAGTGTAGAAACTAGCAGGTTTGAAAATTATTTAATTTTCTAATGCTTTCACAGTTTCACTTGACCGACGCATGAACAAAGAGACGAGGCCCATGGCAGCGTTGATTTTACATAACGCGGAAGAATACACAACGAGCATACAAGTAGATCTTATGCCGGGCTCTCGAAATAACTCCACATGCAGATGTTGATATTCAATGCATATAATCATTTTCCACCGTGGACCAAGCTTCACGGGCGATGACAGCTGACCAACTCCAAAACCTGACCTTGGGCAAGCGACCACTCGCTGGCCTCGTGACGATCCTCCCTCCTCGACGCCTACGCGTCGTAGCTACAGAAGGGCGCGGAGCGGGCCGCGAATACTCTCGCGATGGCAAAACAAACACCGGAGGCGAGCGCGCGTCATTTGTTCCCCGCGCCGAGCTGCAGTCGTGAGAATAACAAACCTGGCGTGCCCTTGCTTCCCGGGGTCCCCTCGCTCTTCTGCCGAACAGCGAGCCTCTGTTCGCCGAGACGCGGCCGGCCTTTTACAAGCCAGCAGCAGACGGCCGGGCCCGCCCTTCCACAACACTGCTGCATTTACACTTGCGTGTTTTTTTTTCCTTTTGATTCCCCGACAAGAAAAATTTAAACCCGTTCGGTCCTCGTGTCGACGATCGAGGACATTGTGGCACATGAAAGATACTTTATGTTCGGCANCCTTTTGATTCCCCGACAAGAAAAATTTAAACCCGTTCGGTCCTCGTGTCGACGATCGAGGACATTGTGGCACATGAAAGATACTTTATGTTCGGCACTCGGACACTACACGGAACCCGGTGGCCGGTGTGTTGAGTTGAGAGATTTGAGCGGCTCTTAANTTTACAAGCCAGCAGCAGACGGCCGGGCCCGCCCTTCCACAACACTGCTGCATTTACACTTGCGTGTTTTTTTTTTTTCCTTTTGATTCCCCGACAAGAAAAATTTTAACCCGTTCGGTCCTCGTGTCGACGATCGAGGACATTGTGGCACATGAAAGATATTTTATGTTCGGCACTCGGACACTACACGGAACCCGGTGGCCGGTGTGTTGAGTTGAGAGATTTGAGCGGCTCTTAANTTTATGTTCGGCACTCGGACACTACACGGAACCCGGTGGCCGGTGTGTTGAGTTGAGAGATTTGAGCGGCTCTTAACAACGGGGTCTTGAGGGAGCCGATGAGGGTGAAACGAGGTGAGAATGAAGCATCGCCGGAACGCAAGGGTAGGGGAAACGGGAGATCCCGAGAAAACCCGCCGACCAGCGGCATCGTCCGGCACGACTCCCACTTGTGAAAATCCGGGAATGACCCGGCCGGGGACTGAAACCCGTCTCGCCTTGGTGGGAGGCGAGCAGGCTATCCGCTCGGCCACCGTGGCCCCTTCGCTGTGGGAAATCAGTTTCTGTGTCTTTCAGTAATGATTGGTTAATGCTGACGTCAACGAACAACTAGTCAAAGAGGTACACACAGGGTACCGTCCTTTCTTGTGGAATACACTCTTTGACACATCGGTTCGTGAAAATCTTCTAGGAGGATGTAAATATGTGCGTATGCAGATGATGCGCTGATTGTAATACGAGCATGGAACAGGAAGGAACTGAAAGGAACTGGAGGCAAAAACAGAAGAAATCCTAAGAGAGGTAGAGGAATGGGGAAAGAAGGCGAAACTTATTTCAGTACAGAAAATTAAAGTTATGATTATGAAAGGGAGTCTGCAGAGATCCGCTGTCGTAAGGTTCAAGGGAAGACCTGTTAAGTTGAAAAAGAATGACACGTATCTTGGAGTTATACCTACTTGACAGAAACCTTAGATTTCAAGACCACATTGCATACCTGATGGATAAAGCAAGTAAGTCTCTTCACTAAGATCAGAACAGTGTCTAGAGCAACTTGAGGGTTCTGCTTCAAGACAATGAATACAAAGGTGATTTTTTTTTTTTAGGATTTGCATAATATTGTGTATGTGTCTGGTATCCCAGTGCCATATTGTTACAGTCAAAGAGACACAGAAATCTCACAGATTAGCCTTACTAGAAAGAACAAAGACATAAAGAACATCAGACCAAGGCCTTACAAGTATTTGCAGGGGCAATTCCACTGGATATCTTAGAAAAAGAAAGAGTTTCTCTGCTGGAAGAAATGTACGGCAGGCCATCATCTTTGACAATAGAGAAGAAGAGAGAAGCTTCCCTATAAATCTGGCAGGTTCAGAGGAGAGGAGGGTAACTTACAGAATATTTCCAGATATTAAGGAAAAATATCGCCACCATTGGCTGACAACTGATCATCAACTTAGACAAAAGCAATAAAAGGACACGGAAACTTCAAAGTATAGTTACATGGATTTAATTTAGTGGACTCTTCTACTTTTCGGATCTGCAGAGCTGAAGATACTGTCCTGCACGTGACTTTTAAATCCTCAGCAATTGAAGGCATTAGAATATATATACGCAGGAAACTGCAAATATAAGATGAACAGCTAAACATAAGAAGTATATTATCTCATAAAGAGACAGCAAGATATTTTGGAGAATTTGTACAGAAATATGTCAACAGATTAGAGGAATTTGAAGCATGGTTATTGATGAACCCTCCGGAAGAGGAAAAGAACACATTTCCCGGATTTTACAGTGTGTCAAGCCGCTATCGAAAAATTTAAATGGGCGCTGTTAAGCTACACAGCTTNTGAAACAGCAAGATATTTTGGAGAATTTGTACAGAAATATGTCGACAGATTAGAGGAATTTGAAGCATGGTTATTGATGAACCCTCCGGAAGAGGAAAATAACACATTTCCCGGATTTTACAGTGTGTCAAGCCGCTATCGAAAAATTTAAATGGGCGCTGTTAAGCTACACAGCTTCGTTAAAACCCCGAAGAAAGTTATCGAAGCCCTTAAAAGGATTTATCAGCAGGCAACTGATAGTTGCTTTGCCCCCCCCCCCCTCAATCATCATGTACTGAATATAACACATATGACGACCTGGCAATGAACAAGGAACTGATGGGATGAAGAAACAAATACCAAGGTGGGAAAACAGGAAAATTAACCAGGTATTATGCAGACAATAGAAATTTAAACGGAACATGATTTAGAGAAGAGGAGGAGGGGGATCAAAAATATGTCCGGAGGCCCTCTTCTCCACCGCATGTCGGGGATTGAGCTGAAAGAAGAATATTAGTTACTTTGTTAAGCAGTGAGTGCCAATATATAATGGCATAGGTATTAAGTAGAATTGATTCCGGGAAGTGTGGGGAGCTGGGTGGATGGNAGTTAAATAGTGAGTGCCAATATATAATGGCATAGGTATTAAGGAGAATTGATTCCGGGAAGTGTGGGGAATTGGGTGGATGGCCGGTTAATCGCGCCAGACCGCTTCTCTAGACTACCTGGATGCAGATATAATAGAATAAAATCAAAGGGGTGGATCAATTTCGTTGCCCCGATCGTAAGCCACAGGCCAAAAAAAATTTGGGAAAATTAACACGGAAATTAAGGGGATACTCTTACAACCCCGCATTACCCAGAAAGGTTGCAGGTACGGAGTGATAAGAAAGCGTACCTGGCCTTTGGCTGGTCACATAAAAAAAAGTGTACGTTTTCACTGGTTGCGAGAAGCACGCGCAACACAAGTACAGCGTGCATCAAAATGTTGAACGATTGCAACAAATTGAGATAGTAAACGAATTCGGGACAGAACGGGTTAACCCGTTTCGGTTTCGCATTGATTTGTGAGCCGAAGTGTTGCAATCGTGTAATACTTTGATGTAGCTGTACTTGCGTCTAGTGTAGTGGTATGGAACTAGTGAACAACGTGCTGCGTACTCAAAATACGTTACCACAAACCGTTCACAAACGATATGTGTGGTGAATCTTGCTGGTCAGATTACCTTCGAGAAGTCTCTCAAAGCTCGGGTACTGATTCCTCTTGTGTGCACTACTGGTCATAAATATCCTTCATGAGAAATCGTGTCCACGATTGTCGACACGATGACTGAACGGGATAAGACAAAATACCACACTCAAGATAAGAAATCAGTCATGCTATCACTAGAAGGGTGCATGTCAGTGGGTGGATGATTTCCAGGGACAGCTGATTTTCGTGAGAGTTCCAAGCAATTAAAGGCTGTTCACGGTAAGCTGAGCACTTTTGGAAGCCCTGCTTAGGATCTACTTGCGTGCAAGTTGTGTATTCTTCCGCCATATGTAAAATTATCACTATCATGTGCCTGATCAGTTTATCCATGCGTTGGTAAAGTGAAACTGTGAAAGTGTAACAAAAATAAATATTTTGCAAATGTGCTAATTCCTAGACCTACTGTACATGCATTTCAAAAACAGAAAACAAGATAATTTCATTTCTGACAAATGTATTTTTCATCCAATGTTAAGACAAGGAATTGCTTTCCTTCCATCACTACCAACTTTACTGGACTCACGCCAGTCAGTGTGCCTGTTAAAATACGTGCAGCTAGGAGCAATGACATTTTTCACAGGTTGACTTCATAAGTGCTCAATTAATCGTGAACAGCCTGTATCAGTGTGTGTGTGTGTGTGTGTGTGTGTGTGTGTGTGTGTGTGTGTGTGTGTGTACTACTTTTTATTGATCCCTGCATGTTGTACAGTCGGGCTCAGTGCTCCATTGAAACTCACTCTCTTTCTACTTAAAGTTTTCNTTTATTGATCCCTGCATGTTGTACAGTCGGGCTCAGTGCTCCATTGAAACTCACTCTCTTTCTACTTAAAGTTTTCATTTGTGTGAACTACCTTATACTTGTTTGATAAAGGTACCATACTTATGTTCCAACGCCTACTATTACGGTATACANATTTGTGTGAACTACCTTATACTTGTTTGATAAAGGTACCATACTTATGTTCCAATGCCTACTATTACGGTATACAACAATTCCTATACATTTGTCAGGTAAGGTTTCCATTCACGTGTACCACACCTACAAATATCGTATGTAAATATTCCTACGCGTATTTCTGGTAAAGATAGCTTACTGGGTTTACTGCGCCTGTTAATATAGCAAGTGATCATCTAATAATTTACATATATAATGTACCATATTTGCAACAACTACCTGTGCTAATGTGGTATGTAATCGTTTCTATACACATAGCTAGTAAAGGTACTATACTTGTGCAACATACGTACTAAAATGGTATATGATCATTACTATACTATAAGTACGTCTGATAAAAGGTGACATACTACAATACATCTGCAGTAAATTTANTCTGATAAAAGGTGACATACTACAATACATCTGCAGTAAATTTACGAGTCGCATGCTATGATTTATACAAATTTGGCCATGTTACCATACATGTGTAGACCGAAAAAATATTCTGTGGCGGCCACAAAATGTTAAGTTGGTATATATTTCCCTTGCCAAACTTTTTTGTGATGAACACAACAATTTTTTGTATCCACCACAATTTAATGACCACAAAATTCTAGTGGTAACGACTAAAAAATTACGAGTTCACTACAAAAAAAATTGTCAGGGTGAATACCAAACAAAAACACTTTGTGGCAGCCACACAGTATTTTTCCCGGCGCATTTTTAATTTTTACATTTGGGCATTTGTGTCTTCACACGTGTAATAGAGTGACACTTGAAAAAATCGCGGATTCATTTCGGTACAAGCTAGAATTCGAAACACGTGTGTTGATAAAACTTCAGCCATTGGTTCAAACAGTGTTTGACACCTCCTGGAGAAGGCTGGCCCAGTCGTCGCCTTCTACTGTGACAGCAGACAACCAATGTACAGTTGGTATCGACATATTTGTACATAAGACTGGAGAGTCTAGCCTGCAGGTAATTGTACTCGCGAATTTTTCTGGNCGAACAGCAGGCCCGCGTAATTAATTTGTCAGTCCCAGCTGCAATTAAGGACCTTCTTCCGTTCATCGCCGTGCCGGGCCGGTCTCAGACCAGTCGCCCCTCGCCATTGAAATTCCCCTCCTCTTGCGCGCGGAGAAATTGGAAAATTCGCGGAAATTATTCCAACCGACATACATATTCGATAAGCGCTACAGCACAGCTTGTTCATACTTTTGTGATCGGATGGTCAAGGTGTTGACTCGGGTTTAGTTACTTCCCGAACAAACACGATCGTTCTGCTTTAAAGTATCAGCATTTTAAAAGTGAGGGGTTGTCTGCCGTGCCCTGCGAAACAAAACGATACATGAAAGAACACAAACACATGACTTCCCTGACACTGAGTTACTTGCTCAACAAAAGCATCGTCATTTTTTTACTATCGTCAGTATCCGTTACATAAAAAAGCTGCGTGTCCAACCAGGACTCCTTGTTGGCAAATACAAGGTCCACGTGGTGCCGAGTCGGTAAACTTAAGTCTATTCGCGGTTTCTACACACTTTTTGGATCAACCCTTTGAAAAACCACCCCGTGTATGGCGTGTTTTGTTGTTTCCTAAATATGTCATACATCAGAAGCGTTTTATACGTCTGGTAACTTAAAAGAATCTTATTTTGGGTCAAAATAAACTCCAACTTATATATTTTTTCTATAAATTTTAATATTTCATTTATAAATAATACGAATGAAACCAGAGTAAAAATAGGTATGTGTCTAAATGCGCAGTAAGAAAAAGTCACCACACAAAACAACATAAAAATGAGTACGCACAAAAGCGATGCGTCGTCCCTTTGGTTAAGCTTTGTTTGCAGGAGGCGGAGTAATAGCCTGAAAGTAGAACTGCAGCTGGGCTTTAGAGAATTCGGAAGTCACCACGAATGTACTACATATACTGTCGAAAACGTGGTCAGTTTTTTTTTTTGCAAAGGCACATATTTTCACGTTAAAATGTTTTATTGAGTAGTTCCCGTCCATGAAGGCGCAAATCGTAAATTGAAGATTCAATTATATGAGATTTTAAATACGAAATATGCATATATTTAACCATATTCGCCACAGTGTACACTGTGTTAAACCAACTTTTAATTATTGGTCGTTTCAAACACGCAGATTACCTAGTGAGAATACGAAATATTGGCAAGCTTCATTTTTAGTTTAC
>NQII01000032.1:1552312-1592520 GCA_002778355.1 Clitarchus hookeri
GGGGGGGGGGATAGTAAAATACTCTGCAAACCGCTCCCGCTTTAAGGGCACTGCCTACCAGCTGGCAGCTGCGAAATTTAAATAGGAAATCCCATGTTAAGAAAATTTCGCCTCAGTGCGTTAATTTTAAAGATGGGCGTTTCAAACAAAAATGTATTAATCACGAATTTTTTTAGGAGAAGTTCCCTGCAGCGGAGATGTTTCCATAACATTTACAGATGGTTTGCAAGGAATTTCTAAAATTTACGTTCTACAAAAAAGTACATACTGTCTACCTATATAGAAAACATACGCTTGTATCTTGTCCTAAATATCCGTGAAGAATTTGTTTGGATTTATTATTGGTTGTCATAACTGAACAAGTTTTATGTTATTTTAAGGACTACACGCATTAAAAAAAATTTTAATTTGCAACATTTTAAATTAACCCTTTATGTCTANTAAGGACTACGCGCATTAAAAAATGTCTAATTTGCAACATTATAAATTAGCCCTTTATGTCGAAAATAAATATATGATTTTAGGCGTTGCAACAAGCGAATATTTTGTTTGGAACTACGCTGATACCCAGACGACGCTTTGTCTTACATCGGGACCAATAGAAGTCTATCTGTGCTGTGGCTACGGAAGACACGAGTCTCAGCAGCGAGCGATGTCTCAACACACGTAGGGAACCTTTCTCACTGGACGGCACGTTCTGACCGGGTACAGTGCAGCCCATTCACGCCACTGCGCACGCAACGTCCCGGACAGAGGACACTGTGACTGAAAGTGTTGACGTGGGGAATGAAAGGATCACCTCATGGTCGACGAGACTCGACCCCGGCCAGGGGGAGAGAGCAGCTCCCGTATCAGCCGGACGTTGACGTATTACCTCGGAACGCGATAGCCCCCTCGCGTAATTGCGGCCGTGCAAAAAACTGCGGCGCTCGACAAATTGCCACACATTACGCAACCCCTCCCCCCCCTTCCCCATCCATCTCGCCAGGCCCATCCGCCAACCAGGCTCGTCGTCCAGTAACAGCTACACTTGGCAGCCTCGCCGCACGGAACAGTCGGTAATCACAGCGCGCGCGGCTGATTGATTGAGTCCGTCGGAGGGCGATAATTTGATTGGTGATTCGGGAACACATGCGTGACGAATACGCTCTGCGGTAAGTTCAGTGTTGCAGGTAACACTAGCACTAACGATCCGTCCGTTCCAGACTTACTTCTGTTCGATGCTCTTCGAGGGCTTTTTTTTTTTTTGTCTCGAAGATATTATATAGCTTCCTGACTTGCTATCAATGATATGTTGACAAAAAATAACAAATCATTAAAAAAAACGTTTATAATATTATTTAACGTAAATATGAATATTTAATATCGCCATGGGACTCATCGCTTTATTCATGCGACACACAAATAAATCCGTGGATATGTTGGGAATGTAAACGTTAGAACAACTAACAAAAAACTGGTTCGTTTATAGCCAGAAAATGTATTTAATTACCGCAACAAAATATTTTGTTGTGTAAGCAAAAGTTGGAAAGCAACAAAAATTATTTAGTTAAATTACAAATACATGCTTGAATTTACAAAACCTCTGTGTAAGCCAAAATAAATTAGACTGTAAACAAAATATTCGGTTGAATCGACTGTGCATATTCAATNCCCCTCCTGTTTCCTCCCCTCATTTCCCTCCCTTGATTACCCCTCCTCGGTGACTCATCGTAACGTTACCGAGCGTTACACTTTTTCATAAGTGACTCCCAGCCGCAACCTAATTTAAGACGTTGTCACGTCAATAAATTAGACTGTAAACAAAATATTCGGTTGAATCGACTGTGCATATTCATTTGGCCACTAATTTTGTTTGTTTGTATTTTTGTAACAATTACGACAATATCAGAGTTTGTCAAGGAATTTTTTATGNTTGGCCACTAATTTTGTTTGTTTGTATTTTTGTAACAATTACGACAATATCAGAGTTTGTCAAGGAATTTTTTATGCTTAGTAATGGTATAGATGTCACAATAAAACAAGTTAAACAGGAAACTAAAAAGTAAAGCTGTAAAACTTGGAATATTTATTTGCGGACGTATTTGAACTGTACGAGGGTGTATTTTTTTAAATCCTTGTTTTATCGTCAAACACTTCAGCTGAAGTTACTAAGGCGTAGCTGATCTAGGTCCGAATCTCGGACAGACTTCAGTTTATTTATTTTTTAACAGTAACTGTTAAAATTGCGTAGAAATAAACAAATGTTTAGTTGCACCAACCAGATCTTTGTTTGGGGCAATAAAATAAGAACATAATAATTTGGTTTCAACTACAAAATATCTCATTGCCCCTTCACAAACAATTAATTCAATTGCGCCAAACCAACTTTGCTTGATTCAGCAAAACCTTTTTCTCAGTGCACTAGTACGCATATACACACTCTAAAGTGTATAGAACAAGAAACACTAACTTCGACGTTCATAGATTTTAATATAACGCTCGCAATGAAACGTCAAATGTTAAGGGGGCCACCTACTCGGGGCTTTACAGCGCGCTTGCGGCAGGGATGCGCGGGTGCGATAAGGGCGACACTGACACGCGTACCTAGTGCCCAAATCACTCTTACGCGCTAGGCGAGGAACTGGCGTGCAGTATTTTCGTCGTGCTGCGTGTACCTATGGGACTTTAATGCCGTGACCTTGTCATTTTATTGGTGGGAAGTATGCAGCAAGGGTCAGTGCAGATACCTATAATTAGAGACCTGAAGGATTCGAGAATTCATTTTGAGAGAAGCTAGAATCCAAAACACATGCGTTTATATAACTTTATCCATTGGTCCACGCGGTGTTTGACGCCTCCTGGAAAAAGGCTGGCCCAATCGTCGCCTTCCACTGTATCAGCAGACAACCAATGTGCAGTTGATATCGGCATATTTGTACATAAGACTGTAGAGTCTAGGCTGCAGGTCATTGNGCAGACAACCAATGTGCAGTTGATATCGGCATATTTGTACATAAGACTGTAGAGTCTAGGCTGCAGGTCATTGAAGTAGCGAATTTTTCAGGTATCTACCTATAATAGTTTCGCATGTTTCCGACCAGTATAGTATGAAATACAGCAGTGTGAAAAAACCGTTTTTAGCCATGTTACAGAGCTCGGAAATAGCATTTATAATGTGCATGATGTATTGAGAGAATTACCCGTACCTCGTCTAAAGTGTGTTTTCTTTTCGTACATCGGTATAATGGGGAAACGTTAAGAGGTTTCCTAAAGAAACGCGGATTTCAAACGCACTGTAAACGCAATTCAAGCGCCAGGTACGCAGAGCCCATAAGAAATATTTCCGTAAATTCGCTGCCAATTCAAATGACAGCCTTCCTAAATGCCATTGAAGAAAAAAAAACTGGTATAGGCGCGCGTATGCAAATAACATAGGTATGGAACCAATCAGAGTAACGCGATGCGGTCGGCAGCTAGATCGGTTACTGCTGCTACAATGGCAGGTTATCCAGATATAAGTAAGTTTGAACAGGTATTTAAGTCGGCGCACGAGAGATGGGACATAGCATCTCCGAGGTAGCGATAACATGCGACACCCCACGTGTCGAGAGTTGCTACCGAGTGGCTCCAGGAACACTCTTCTGACTTTAGACCCTTCCATTGGCTACCTAAATCACCAGACATGAACATTATTGAGCATATCTGGAACGCCTTGCAATGTGCTGTTCAGAAGAGATCTCCACCACCTGTGGAGATCTCCTCCACGTGTGGACCACCCTGCAGGATTCATGGTGTGAATTGCCTCCTGCATACTTTCAGACATTAGTCGAGTCCATGCCACGTCGTCTTGCGGCACTTCTGCGTGCTCGCGAGGGCCCTACACGATATTACACGATATTAGCAGGTGTACCAGTTTTTTTTGGCTCTTCAGAGTAGTTACGTATAGTTATTTTTTTCTCAAATGTCTGTCACTTTACCGTGAACAGCTTTCAGAGAAAATCACTCGTCGCCGATGAAGCTTGACGGAGGAGTGGGGGTAATGAAGGAGGGAACTCAAGTGGGAGTATTCATTAGTCCTGGATGGTGGCACATGACGGTGATAGGCCTTATCAAATACCGATCACTCTTGGCGACAGGTAGAGGGGGGAGGGAAGAAAGACGACGTCTTGATTACAACGCATTCCTGACGTGACAAGGCTGTGTAGGTCCCCCGGACTCCCCCCCTCTCCAATCCCCTCCAAGGGATCAGAACTCGGGCAAGGTCTAGGCATTTCAGGGAAGATCCTCACTGAGAAAAAACTCCTTCGCACGTAGGGTTGTCAGACACACTGGATAAAAAATGAGAACATTCACTCTAGAAAAGTATAGCACAGTGCAATTTCATTAGCTCCGCCATACTGAAGAACCATACATTAATTTTTTGTATCTCGTCTATTCGCGGTTTCTTCGCACTTTTTGAATCTAACATTTGAAAAATCGCCCCATGTGACGTGTTTGGTTGTTTCCTAAATATCTCCAAGTATCACAAGTGTTTTATACTTCTGTTAACATAAAATTATCTCGTTTTTGGTATAATTGAACTTTTACTAATATATCATCGACATATTATAATATTTTATTTATAATTATTGTAAATGAAACTAAAGAGAAAATATGTGTGTTGGCAATGCCTAGCAAGAAATAGTTCTTGAGCAAAATATTAAACTGAGGGCGCACGAATGCGGTGCGTTGGCCTTCTGGTGTAATTTTCAAAGCTTGCTTTGCATGAGGCAGAGAAATATCGTGGAAGTAGAACTTTAGCAGGGCTTCAGAAAAGTTGAAAGTAAACGTGAATGGACTCTATAACTTTAACTAATGAATAAAAATTTAGTTGCAATCAAGTAATTACTATTTCAAGCAAACTATTTTCAAAAGTTATATTAATAACATAAAATATTGTGCTCATTGTCAGATAACGAATAACACATGAATGCTATGTGCCAGGGAAATAAACTTGTATGCTTACAGTTATTTTCACAAAAAACATTTTAATACTCGCACAACAATATAAATTTAACCTAAATGAAGAATTAAAAAATAATATCGAATAACATATAGCTAAAACAAGTTTTGTTAATCAGAAACTAATGACATCAAAATAATGAGTACACAAATTGTTAATACTCGAAAAATCCGGCCTGATACACAAATAATGCTAAATAAGAGAGCGTTTGGTATCCTTTTCACATGGGAAATTTTCATCCATTGAGTAAAGATGTTTTAGCACACTTACTCAGTTCCCCTTTGAACACAGCTAATCGACTTCCGAAGGGGGCTCCGAATCCCTTAGCCGTATCCAAAATTGCTACGAGACCAGTATTAAGTTCATTAAATATACCATGTGACCAACTTTCGGCCCTAAATATTTGGGTGTTTAAAGGGTTTAAATTTGCTGAACTGGAGAAGCGCGGTAAATCCCCAAAAACCTCCGTGAAAGCCATAATTTCTCAATCCTTTACGTACTCGGCCACAATCGTCTATGCATTGATTGCTGCCATGGTGAGTTGCTTCTATTTTTACTGGTTGTGCATCATAAGGTCGCGATATGTATTCCTGTACATTCCTGACTCAAAATCGTCTCAATCGTGTCATAACTAATATGGTCACATTACAAAATTATACTGTAAAAATTTTTCTGGCATACTTCCTAATTTGTAATGGAACTTTTTAACCTATACACTGTATGGGAATAATCCCACACATCAAACTGCAGATATAGGAATGTTTAGCGTCGTTACTATACAAAGTTGGGAACTTCCTTACGCATTTGACTGTTTCCTGGGCAAATGAAGGAACACTACAATGAATGTATTGAGGAAAAAATTACAATTACCGCTTTTTCACTACGAGTATACACTGGTATTGTAAATTTCCGAATAATTTCTTACAGTATAGCACTGCCTGAATGGATTCCATAAATTCACGTACCCGTAACTACGGGTTAAATGACATAGCGTAACCCTATGAACGGCGTCTTTTGTCAACGGGGGAACCGGCCCAAGAGGACGTCTGGAGATGGGTGTGTACGGCCGTCGCTAACCGCCTCCTTAATCAGCTTACGGGGCCGCGGTAAGCGAGCGGTTAGCCTGCTCGCCTCCCACCTAGGCGAACCGGGTTCAATCCCGGCCGGGTCACCGTATTTTGGCATGTGGGAATCGTGCCGGACGATGCCGCTGGTCTGCGGGTTTTCTCTGGGATCTCCCGTTAACCCCGCCTTCATTCCGGCGCTGTTCCATACTCACCTCAATCACCCTCATCGGCTCTCAAGACCTCGTTGCTACGAGCCGCCCAAATCTCTTCACATCACTTAATCGGCCTACGGCAACATGAGCAAAATAGGGACTCTCTAATAAGCTTTTAAGGTGGGCACCTGGGCAGGACGCCGAACGGTGTGCAGAGCTTCAGCAGAGAACGTTTCATTTAAAAAACCTTCCAACGTGTATGAGTGAGGTCTGCTTACAAATAGCATTTAATAAACGTTACACTTCTGCATACGTTTTTTAGTTCCTCCATTTCTCTCCAAAGCATATTTTGAGATAGTGAAAATGGCTCGAAGGGGTGTTTCAACGGTCATTTTTAAGTATGAACATTCCGGTGCAAAACATTTAAAAAAAGGAATAAGGACGCGCATCAAACCTTTATTTTTATTATTACGTCATAAAATGGTAGGATCTCTGCTGAAAGTCTCATAGAGGTGCGTTATCGGCGGCAAGACAGCACGCCAGTTCAGTGCTTTGCGCGTAGAGGCGATGAGAGGTGTTGATGCGCATGTCTCGGTCGCTCCTAACGCTCCCACGCTTTTAAGCGTCAGACGTGCAAAATTCCTTTAACTGGGCGGCCACCTTAAGTGGCGTCTTTCCTTTGCATAATTAGTTATAGGTAAACTGAACACTTTTGAAAGCCTTACTTGTATGCACACTGTGTATGCATCGACTGTACGGAAAATTAACATTGGCATGAGCCCGATCACTTAATTCATGCATAGGTCAAGTAAAAATGTAAAATTATCAGAAAAATTCATATTTTACATATTTGGCAAATTTTAAATTTATATGCATAAAAAAATATAATTAATCATTTCAGTTATCACACATGGTTACTTAAGACTTTTAATTTTTTAACGTTGATACATGGAACTACTTTCTTTCCACAGCTGCCAACGTTACTGGTCGTATGCCTTTCAGTGTCCCTGTTACAATATATACACGGGTAGAACCAGTGATATTTTTCAAAGGTTGATTTTTAAAGTGCTCAAATAAGCGCGTACAGCCCATAGTATCCTGTTATTTATTTCAAAGCTCCCTCTCCCCCCGGGTAATGTTTGTAGATAAATATTTATTGTATTAGCTTAAATATTCAATAAATTCCATCTTTTACTGTTGTGCTCAACATAACTCTGTAATATATTGTTACAAGACGCCCGAGGGGCGTATCTGAGTTCGTGAGGGATGGAGATCTTAATAAATATGAAGGAACTAAATTTTATTTCCAATTTATTCACACAGTTATTATTTACAGCATTAAATTGTCTATCTTCACTATCACTATTTTGCATTTCCCAGTGAGCGCAATATTTAATGTCCACTTTCACTCCAATTAACGTCCTTCTTAATGCCTCTGTTCGGTTATAGTCAATTAACTCATACTCGTCACTAACACACTTTTAGTCTGTCTGTTGCCATCGTTTGTAATGTCTTTCACTCACGCATCCAGTCCACTAGTCCAGTCAGCCAGTCGCACTATTCGTTGCGCCGATGCTCAATTGTCCTCCTGCTGGTCACTTATCTCGCCGCGCGCTTCTCTTCTCGCTCTTCGTCTATCGCTCGATACCGTAGCGACTAATCCACTCAACAATTACAACTCGGAAGGCCCGTCGCACTATTTATACCCTGCTGGCCTTGACCTGGATAGTTCGAACACCCCGAGTCCAGCTGAGAGAATTCTTCAGATGTCTCAAATACACCCGATACCCAAGGTAGGGGAGAGGCACGCGCGATCTGATAGGCGTAACAGGCGTGCTTTGCAAACATTCCTTTGTCAAACGCCGCTGCGTCTCCGGTCGCAACTGACAGCGCGCGGGTGTCAATAAATCACCCGTGCCTCGCACACTCAGGAGCGGCTGCCTGTTAACACTGTTCAACTACGCCCCTGTAGCTCCTTTCAGGTACGAAAGAATAATAAATAAACCACTTCATAACAACGTGTAATGGCAACTGCACGTTACAATTAATATTTGCGAACGGCGGCCTGGGGAGTTTGCACTACCAAGCGTGCCAGTTTCCCACCGGAGAGGTCCAGGCTCGATGCCGCAGTGGCACCAAATTCAGGAATCTTCACACGTGGGAAACGTAGACGACGTCGCCGGCAAACAGGTAGAATAGACTTCCTCGAGGCATTGTCGTAAAACACAATGAACGAGCACAAATTTACAAGTCTCGTAAGTCCGCGAAATAGCATTCACGCATTATGGAAAATATTAATTGAATAGTGACTAATGTATAAAAAGGCTACAGTGGGCTTATATATATATATATATATATATAATTAGCACTTCCTAGCTGATGAACCGTTCCGCTCACACACAGTGTCGTACAAATATACCAGACAGCAACTAGCGCCGTGGGTATGCGATGAGTGACAAGCATGCCTGTGGCTTCTTAGTATATCCGGGATGCTTAACATTTTGGTTCCCAGCAAGCAGTTTGCTTGTATTCACAACCGGCAATGTTTTAACAAGGAACACAGCTTTTACTAGCCAAAGTCTTCATTCAAACTGGCTAATTGAAAACAAAAAATAATAAGAACTGAATTTAATACGTGTTTCCATAAAAAAAATCTTGAAATAAATACAACAAAAATAAACCGCACTTTAACATAAAAAATGTAAATTAACCTTCATGAATATGAACGAATGCAAGCACTTTGAAACAATGCCAGGGTTACTTTGCGGTATTAAAAGTTTCATGATTGTTACGTACATAAAAATACATGTTTCGTTTGTGCACGTAAAATTTCCGATCGTGAATACGTCACACGGGCCGTCGATGTCAGCATTCGCAATTCGATTAATTCGACAGTTTTCAACAATTTCAGAAATTAAATGAATGTGGTGAACGATAGAACTAATAAGAACATTTCCTTAAAGTGAGAATAAATAATTATATCCTAAACATTTTCTATGTAAAAAGAAACTTCTGCTTGTACAATGGTCCCTGTAAAAAGGAAAATTATTCTGCGTAATTCACGCAAAAACAAGGAAATGCTGGTTACGTGTATTCAAGATAATGATACCCTAATGTTACCATAAATTTAGATGTTCATGTAGTTCTTATCGAAAACACGTTTTTTTTCCAGAACTCACTATCACTCTTGAAAATAGCTGCAATTATCTCAAAATACCCTTATGGCGTTATCTGTGGCTGTATACCTACAGAGATGAACACGGTAATGCAATATCATTAGGAGAAATGAGACATAAACTACATCAGGCACTAACAGCTACGACAAAGACCTGATGAGCCGAGGGCGCGACGCATAATAACGATAATGAGTTAATGCCCAATTACAGAGCAAACTTCCGTACTTAATGAAAACTCCAGGGAAATGGCGGGTCTAAACGCCCGAAGTTCCACGACGCTGTAAATTTTCGCAGGGCAAGAAGATAAATGCGTACGTGATGTGTACACGCACGCCGAAGTTATCGAAGGTGCTATATCACGCCCACCCCCCTCCCCCCTCTCTCTCTCTCATTCTTCCCTCACGTTCATAATTACAACAACCAGGCAGAGGGCGGAAGTTTTGCTCAGCGACGAACTCAACTCCACGGCATTTCCGAAGGTCTGTTGCGTTGGGAATGTTGTTTGTTGTGTGGGTGTACTACACTGAGAAAAATATATGGCTGTAGCCTGTAGGAACTGTCTTAATATTGTTAGCATAATTATATAGTAATAGCAACGAAACAGTTTGTTGTATTCCTGCCCGTGTTTGTATTTGCTACTGTGCATATCGCTGCTACAGCAGAGCGCTGCGTTCCTACTAAAAAGAAAAAGTAAGTACCTCCATCAGATAAAAACTTCAACGATATTCGGACTGTTCCAACAACAATAACAATTGTGATAACATAACAGAATGTTCTGTTTCTAGTTCTGAACAGTTCTATAATCGGGTTGAGGGTAAGTGCAACAGACTATTCTGATAGGTTTATTTCATTAGGAAAGTGCGCTAGACTATTCTGCTAGGTTATTTCATTAGGAAAGTGCGTTCCATTGTAGCAACCATATACAGTAGCAAATGTAAATGCAGATTCAGAACCAATGTCGCAGTTGGATGATTTTTTAACTCGCGCGCATCTTAAGTGTCTGCCAGCCAATCACGGACGTTCAGTGTCGTTATTCTCATTGGCCCAGTCGAGTAGAAGAAGTCTTCTGACATAGACACGCAGCCAATAGCCAAAGGGAATGTGCAAGATTGCACGTAAGGAATTGAAGTCTTAGCCTGCGTATAAACCTTTTTCGCGAAAAAACATGCGACCCTACAGATGGCTGTGCGTATATTAACAAGTTCATACAATATTATTTTTGTCTCAGAGATGGTAAGAGACACGGAAATCTTGCGATTTCACTTTCTGATGGAATAAACTGCACAGTTTTGTGTCTAATCACGTGGCTGCCGGTTGTTCTTGGGCACCTGACATTACGAGAAGCACTTTTATAAAGACCTGAGTGAACGTGATTCGCTCACACTACTGATTCGAAGCGTGGAGTGAATACGGCGTAGAGTGACCACGCTGGCTGCGCAAAGCCAGTCTCCGCGTCCCAACCAACATTGAACTGCTTTTTCTGCCAATACGACTGTCCTAAACGACGTAGATAGGATTTTAGGTTAGAACACTTCTTATGTAAACAAGTCTCTTTAAGTATGATCCCACCGATCTTGCCCAGAGACAAAGTAAGCTCATACTGCTCAGACAGGGGCACATTGTCCATTCACGTATACTTACAACTTTTCTGAAGTCCTGCTAAATAAAGTTCTACTTCCAGGCTATTCCTCCGCCTCATACAAACTAAGCTTAAACAGTTTTGAAAAAATACACCAAATAGACAACACACTGCCGTCATGTGCATGCATATTAGTAATATTTTGTATAAGAACTACGTCTTACTAGATATTACCAACACGCCTAGTTTCTCACCGATATTAGTCACATTATTTATAAATTTAAAAAAATATAAGTTATAGATAGAAAACAAGTAAAAGTTAAATTTAACCAAAAATAAGATGCATGCGTGTTAACAGACGTATAAAAAAGGCTTGTGATACATATAACATATTTACGAAACGATCAAACATGTCATACATAGGATGGTAATTCGAAGGTTCGATTCAAAAACGTGTGAAGATATCGTGAATAGACTATACAAGTAGATCTTCGATAGGGAGTGAACAGCCTAGGGAGTGAACAGCCACGGACGAGCCAGTCGCAGGGAGCGCAGATGTCATCGCGGTCCAGCGGGGCGGGAGCGCAACGCACCTCGCCGTCCAGACGGGCAGCACGAAGGACGCGCGTGCGCGGCACGTGACGTCACCTGGTTCTCCTGGCGCGGCGCCTGCCGGTGAAAGCGACCACCCGCCCGCTGCAGGCGCCAGCCCAGTTACCAGCGGCGCTTTCCGACAACCTTGTGTCCGCATGTCCCCCCCCCCACTCCATCCTCGCCCACCAACCAGCATTATTAGCACCTACCCCAGTCTTTTCTTAAGCCTGTTACACATGGTTTACTTTCTTGTTCAAGTCAACTCGCATCGCGTGACTGGCTAACTTGTTTTAGCAAGTGGCTTGTGTATGCGAAGGCTTGCGTGCTAACTAGAATCATTTAGAGACTGTTATATTTTTCGTTCACCTTCTTGCGCAAGTAGTTTGTTTGCATTTGCGTTTTATACGTTTACGCAGTTCCCGTACGTTTATTTATGCTGATGTTGATTTGAGAGTGGAAAACAGATTTTAATTCTGTATTGGTGATTTGTCAGGTCTTGTAAACTCTTTGCGTGTTGTGGTGGAAATGAGTGACTGGCACTCTGCATAATACAAGTACTACCAGCGTGTGTACAGTAAGACGTAAATGGGACTTGAATACAAGAGGGTGTTCACCTTCTTGTTCACAAAATATGACCGTCTGAACAAGGATTTAGGCTCACTGCCTCCTTCTTTTGTCCAGTATGCCAATATTGTTATAGTCTACTCACGGTTACTTCCAACTTTTCTGAAGCAGTGCTACAGTTCTACTTCCAGGATATTCCTCCGCCCCATGCAAACAAAGCTTAAAAAATTACACAAGAGGTTCAACGCACAGCACTCGTGCGCAATCAGTTAAATAATATTTTGCATACGAACTATTTATTGATAGGTTATGCCATCAAACCTGTTTCCCTTTTGTATTTCTTCATATTAGTTACAAATTAAATATTTTAATTTATATATAAAGAATAAGTAAAACTTCAATCAAACCAGAATTTAATAAATTTTATTTTAGCTTGTGATAAATGACATATTTGGGGAGTAAGCAACCAAACGCATCGTACATGGGATGTTTTTTTCTTCAAAGGTTTGATTCAAAAAGTGTGAAGAAACTGGGAATGGGCTATACCCACGGGGAAGCTGCATCCGTATTGGTGATAATTTCTGGCCGTGATCAGCACCGGTCGTGATTTTGACGTATTCTGCAGGACATCGTAACAAAACGAATATGCTTGAGATACTTGGCTCCTGATCTACGCTGTAGCATGTTTTCAGAACGACTTATTTTGACGAGACTATTAAAACGTTGTCCCAGTATGTCAACAATCTAAAATAAAACATATACTCCAGACGAGGAAGAGCGGTGTGGAGAGGTACGGGCGGCTCTTGACAGCGAGGTATTGAGAGCCGATGAGGGTGAAGCGAGGTATGGAGCAGTGCTGGAATGCAAGGGCGGGGGGATACGGGAGATGCCCGAGAAAACCCGCCGACCAGGAGCATCGAGTGGCACGATTCCCACATGTGAAAAAACTGGATGCGACTCCGTTGGGAATCGTACCCAGTTCGCCTAGGTGGGAGGCGAGTGGTCTGACCACTACATTACCCCCCCCCTCCTCGCCCACAGACGAGGAAGGAATGGCACTTTATCACGCCTACTAAAAATATTATTTTCGAACCCCTCCCAACATTGTTAGAAACGGGGTTTTTCAGACCGGCGTATGTCGAAACAAACTACCCCGAAGAACGAAACTACGATAAGAGCCTGTGTTGAACTTTGCGCGGTACAGGCTTTGCAGCAATAAAACGATAGGTTTTCGCATTTCAATTCGCACGCGCACACAGCACGACGAGAACACCGCACGCCAATTCAGAGTCTTGCGCTTGGAGGCGATGACTCGCTTGATGCGCGTGACAACGTCGCCCTTGTTGATCCCGCGCTTCTTGGCCTCGAACTACGATATCAGCTCACCAGGTAGGCAGGCCCCTTAAACCTCCCAGGCTTACTTCAATATACAGCTACAGATCTTGCAAATGAGGAGGTTGTTATAATTCGTACGCGGGAAAGATTTGTCTCCAATCATCACGCATTATTACTACGGGTTGTGAAATTTCCCGAAAATATTTCAAGACAAGTTATATTCAACAACACTGCAGGGGTCGTTTTCTTATCTTGATTGGCTGAATCACTTGTGATACGTGTTAACTGTCTGTACACGAATCACGTACGAGCAGTGTCGATATTGCCGAATTCCGAGTGGTCTGGTCAAGTTTGAAAACGCGTTCTCAAGCCGACAGCAACCATTGGCAATAGACAAACTGCTGTTGGGTGCTTATAGTATTGAAGTCGACCGTGTACTCGTATTTTCTTGCGAAAAATCACTAGCCCTATTTATGACTCCTCAAAGAGGGAAGTTATTTTCATTGACAGGAAGGTAATGTTTCTTACATGAGCCAGGCAAAACATTTTGCGAGAAGCATCCTCCCCATTGATTCGCACAATGTCTGCACGTGACTATATGTCGGGTGGAATCCTGCTGGGAAACGCGAAGTTCTCGAAGGCAAGCTTCCCTCGTCCCACGCAGACAGCTGTGACGCATGATGTGACCTCGTCGTGCATTTCATTAATATGGATTCCTCGTGCGCTGAGATCACTTCACAAACCTGTTGTGTCATCGCTGAACCGAAAAGCCTTGCCGAGGCGGGGGGAAGGCATCCCGTGACTTCACCAATTCAAATTTCGTCAGCAGCGCCGTAGGTAAAAGAGGCAACGCGGCGAATATTCTTTCCTGAAACTGCTGCCTCACACGTGCGAGTGCGCGAGTGAAGATATTTGAGCGGCTCTTAACATCGAGGTCTTGAGAGCCGATGAGGGTGAAGCGAGGTGAGTATGGAGCAAAGCCGGAATGTAAGGGTAACAGGTGAAAAGCCCTGAATTAATATAACACTCTCACGCTTCGAAACCAATAAACAATATGGTAACAGGTTAAAAGTAAAAAGTAGTTTCTTTTAACTGTTTTCAGTTTAATTCTGCGCTTACTCCGTCTTAACTCTTCGGCACCCCCTCAGCTGTTGTTATACCTCCATTGGCTGCTGGTGCCGTGTCCGTCTTTGACCAAGCCTCTAAGATGTAAGTAACTCCGACACTGAACCTTCGTGATTCGTGCGCAAACAGTTAACACGGTCCAGGACATTTTGTAGCCAATCAAAAGAAGCTGGACGACCCTACAGTGCTTTGGACCGTATCTTGTCTCGAAATATTTTCGCGAAATATCACTGCCCCTACCTATAAAGTGTAATACTTTTCTCTTAAATATACCGACTAACTACAACATTAAAAGTACAGGAAATATTTATATTGTCACACACTTAAGTACACATCCATGTAATTTTTAACACCCTGGGGATGTAAACGCCTGGAATAACAGTTAATTTGCTTTCAGACGATTATCACTTCATTTCACAATAATCCGTAATTACGCCTTAATTTAGGAGCGGGTAATATTTAAGCGACTTCCACTGAAAAATGCTTTAAGATAATCCGGATTTAAACATAAAAACTAATTACGGATTAATTCCCTTAATTTTCTACCTATTTTAGTGTAAGTGTTTTCCGTACTGTGAACCTTTATTACAAAAATTGTCAATTTGAAGTACAAGTTGACAGTATTTTAATAAAATAAATTTAAGTGCTTACCAAGTATTAAAAAGGCCTTTACAGTGAGGTTTGTCAAGGATATACTTGGAAAAATAGAGATAATAGTTCATTTCGGAATTTTAATTAACTTTTCAAACACTACGATTTAGTTTTGGAAGCAGAATTCTGGTGACAAACGAGCGAATGGGAAGAAAACGTGTAATTTTCCGGAAGTAACGACGGAAAGGAAATTTGCATGCGTGCAAAAACGAATGTGGTGCGTTGTCCTTTTTGGTGTAATTTTCTAGACTTAGTTGTGCTTTGTATGTATGAGCAGGAGGAATATCCTGAAAGTAGAACTTCCCGTAGGGTTTCAGAAAAGTTGGAAGTAACCGTGAGTGGAATATAGCAATGCTCTTCACGGCGTCTCTCGATTCATATGACTTCGTCTTTCTACCTATACACCACGTTCAAGAAGAATATTTTTGGCCGTAACTCTGCACTGTAAGGCTCAGTGCTTTAAAGTCCATTCGTTATTACTTCCCTGCGTTATGTGTACACCATTGTGTATTCTGAGTCGGAATGGGTTAAAGATAATGTGACCGAATTGTTCGCTTAAAGAAACGTGGCCTGTTTTTATGAGAACTATTTGTTACTATGCATTGCCAACACACAGATTTTCTCTGTTTTTATTCGTATAAATTATAGATTAAATATTATACTTTATAAGTGAAATATACGTCAAAGTATAGTTTAACAAAAAAATTTGATACTTTTATATTAACAGAAGTACAAAATGCTTGTGACACACGATATATTTAGGAAACCAGCAAATACGCCATACAATGCGTTTATTTTTAAAGGTTTGATTCAAATGTGTGAAAAACCGCGAACAGACTCTATAATCAACTTCATGTGACTGTTTGATCCGTAAACCATGTTAATGTTCTACGACGTGAGTGGTTCTTATTTGTATGGATGCATATAAGTTCCACGGCTCATTGGCAGTGATAACAAAACAAGTGTTCGGNAAAAAAAAAAAAAAAAAAAAATAATAATTCTTCCTTGCTATACCTCACTGAATCCACAAATAAGTCAGTCGTGGTGGTCAATAAACAAGTGGATTTAATTATCTTCTCCCTTACTGGACGTTGATTTCTGCTGCGTACGTGTACTTTTTAAACTCGTTACTTATATTACCGGCAGTGACACACTGCTAATAAAATTTTAATTTTCCCTTATCTTCTCGTTGTTTTTTTTTTCTTACGGAAAAGTGCAATTTTGTAGCAGTGCAGAACTTTTCATTAGTAACTCTCGTCGAATTAACCAAAAATTTAGTTTTTATCGGCACATATGATATTTATAGACCCAGGTATTTCGCGAATTCATTTAAGGGTACGTTAAGACTTTAAACATATGTTCATTTGATTTCCATCCATTCGTACACGTGCGTCCATCCTCTCATAAACATCTGCTTTGAATCAACGTCTGATACAGAGCATAAACTGAAGATGAGGTAGACCGATTCCTGCGCATGTACCTAGCACCGACCTATCCCGCGCCAATACAATTGTGAAAGTCACATGATCCGACAGTGATGAACGTGTTTGTTAATATGATAATTTTCAAAAGGAAAGCTATTCTATATAAGAATTAAATTGTTTCACTATTTTGAATTTAATCAAACTGCATTATAAATCGGTAAGAGGATGAATATATAAATATATAAATGCCTTTGTTAGCATAACCGTTGTTCTTGCCTCAAATCATATCCACGTCGTTTATGAGAGTCGTATTGGCAGAAAAGCAGTTGAACGTTTTGGCACGGCGACTGGATATTGCGCAGCTAGCGTGATCAATCTACTCCATATTCACTCCACGATAAAAACACGGTTTTTATTGGTTCTGATATATAGCTGAGCGTGCCACTGATATATGTACAGTTCCAGACAAAAAAAATATGTGCGTTGCAGCGCCTAACATAATAATACTTAGGCCAGTAACAGACCTGCGCATGAGGTGATACCTCCCGTACCCCCAAGTGAAACCGCGAGAGGTAGATAGATACATTCGGACGGTGCTATTGGAAAAATCAGAGACGTGTGTGGTTTTTTTTCCCGGGGCCGGGCTCATTCCCATTTCCTCTCCGGCACTGAGCAAACATCCCAACCCTCTCTTCTCATAACACTGTGTGTCCTCTGGAGGGGACCCGCCCACTCGGGGGCCGCCCACGCCGCTTCGCTGCCAGAACAAACTCCGGTCCTCCTCATCCCGCGAGATGTCGCCGTCTCATAGCGTCGTGTTCGTCCTCCGCTGCAGGCCTGCTCCTCCCAGCTTCCCTGAGTCCCTGCTCGTAAGACGACGCTTCTACTACCAAGCCTCGGCTTCACCCCTTTTGTAGAAATTTTTCGTTTTCGCGTCATAATTTCGTATTCATAGTTAGGGCCACTGACTTTTCGCGTAAAAATCGGAGCACACAGTAGACTTCAATACTATATACACACCTCAGCTTGTTGTTATACCTCCATTGGCTGCTGGTGCCGTGTCCGTCTTTGACCAAGCCACTCAGGACTAAGCAACTCCGACACTTAACCTTCGTGATTCGTGCGCAAACAGTTAACACGGGCCAGAATTTTTTTTAGCCAACCAAAGAAGTTGGACGACCCTACAGTGCTTTGGACTGTATCTAGTCNTTAACACGGGCCAGAATTTTTTTTAGCCAACCAAAGAAGTTGGACGACCCTACAGTGCTTTGGACTGTATCTAGTCTCGAAATCTTTTCGCGAAATATCACTGCCCCTATTCATAGTAATTACTGTATAATGCTGTTGACAGGTGAGGTGGAACCACCCTCGGGTGGAGAACATACACCCACTGCGATTGGAAAAGGGCGTAATCTCTTTCTATTGGTAGAATTCAACTGCTGCCAATTAGTAGCTCTGATCGAGCTCCAAAATAGACACGTTCTGGAACAATGGCCTGGGCTGGGTGCACCTCCACGTTATGATACCTGACGTGAATATGTCTGTAGTGATAATTGAAATGCCTGGAAGCCCTGAATCCTGAGGTGCGCTCTTAATATTAAGAGCTCGGAATGGTGTCTCCTGTCATACCGTGTCGGATCAGGCGCAGGAGGGAGAGCTCTGGAGATCGCAATCGCTGTACTAGATTACAGAAGACATGTCAACGTACGATTATAAAAAACTTACATATTAGGAGTTTTTTAATATTTTCGTGGGTAATTTTTGCTGTATGTTACCCAGTTTGTTGTAAAAATTCGAGAACATATTTATACAGTATTTTTTAATTAATAAGTTCTCGACTTTTTACAACAAGCAATTAAAACACGATTAAAATTACGCACAAAAATATTAAACAACTCGTAAATTGTAAATTTTCTATACTCGCACATAGTCAGTAATAGCTCTTAATTCTAAATTATGACACGAAAACGAAGAAATTCTGCAAAAAGGTGGAANACTCGCACATAGTCAGTAATAGCTCTTAATTCTAAATTATGACACGAAAACGAAGAAATTCTGCAAAAAGGTGGACCGGATCCTTAAGGCCGCCTACCTGGCACTTGAACTGCGCTGCAGTGTGTTTGAAATACTCGTTTTCTTCGACGAAGCTGTTAAACGTGCGTCCATTGTGCAGCTCTACGGAAAGAACACACTCTTCAGACGAGGGCTGTTGATTGCTTTCAAGACGTCACGCACGTTAGAACACTATTTCAGAGTACTGCAAAATGGCTAAAAACGGTTTTTTTCAAAGCGCCGTATATTAAAATATACGTGCCAAACACATACAAAACTAATCAAGGGCCCTGTATTGAACCTTGCTGACGACTTTCCACCAATAAAATAATATGGTCGCCGCTGATAGACCCGCATGNCAAGGGCCCTGTATTGAACCTTGCTGACGACTTTCCACCAATAAAATAATATGGTCGCCGCTGATAGACCCGCATGTACACGCAATACGACTAGAACACTGCACGCCAGTTCAGAGCCCTCCGCTTAGAGGCGACGGTGCACTTGTCGCCCTTATCGCTCCAGATAGGCGGGAGCCTTAAGGGACAACGCCGACGCGCAACTGGGGACGTGGACAGACGCGATCCCGGGACGGCAACAGGTGGTCGGGGACGGAACCAGCGACCCGCGGGCACGCGAGTCACTCGACGTCGACGCGCGGGCAAAAACAGCCGAGCAGGGGTTTGGGCGCAGCGGCATTTGTCTCAGGACCTGCCGCGTCGTCGAGATTCGTGGACGACCAGGTATTTCACCGGCGACGGACGGCGCACTTTCACGCCCGTCCGACAGTGAAATACAAGCTCGCGTGTGCCTCAACTATAAACCCGTCACGGCGATGAGACTTCCGCTGCGACCTTACCCCACATGCTGGGACCATTAGTATACAGTCCGTACACCAGTGAGAGCCTCCTCCACACAATACTAAGACCTTCTATGCCTATTGTAGTCTACATGCTGCAATGGAAGGTTACATTTGACCGATACTGTACACTGCAAGGCCCGGTACCACACTAATAAAAATAATGGCGTGTGGGGATTGCACCCAGGGCAAGGCAACACCCTCCGAGTGACGGTCTTTCCAGCTGGGACCCGTAGGTGACCGTCATCCCCGGGCATGACAGAAATGAGACCCTAGAATGGAGCGGCGCTGGAATGCAAGGGCGGGGGAAACGGGAGTACCCCAAGAAAGCCCGCCGGCAAGCGGCATCGTCCAGCACGATTCCCACATGCGAAAATCCGGGAATGAACACACCGGGGATCGAACCCGGATCGCCGTGGTGGTAGGCGAGCGCCCTGGCCATTACGCCACCGCTGCCCCTGGTACCACACTATATTCCCTAGAAGTAACTGATTCGTTACTGATCGCCGAACACAAAGACTACAGATTAGGGTAGTGACAACGAAACAAGTTCGTTGCCAACTTAAGTACAACACATATAAACATTTTTCTTGTGTGCAACACCAGAAACCAGAAATTTATAGGAATGAAAGGAAAACAGGTCGCATCCCCCCAACATATTGAATTCTTGATTTTTCTAGTATATTTATATTTTAAAAAAACCCAAAGTATTTTTATACCCTACTCGCTATTGACATTACACTGCAGCAAATACATCACGAACGAACTGCGAAATCATAATTATGTCACAATATGAATTCTACCAATATTTGCCAAATCAATATTGTGTGTGACATACACGAGTTCATAATTCAGTCGTTGTGCCTGTACTGCTTTTTAAGATCAGTATCTAGTTGTGTGTCAGGGTAATATCGCAATTTTATTTTTTAAAAATATAAACAAACTAGAAAAAACAAGTATTCAATAGTCTCTATCTACGAAGCCAGCAGCCACGGAGGTTAAATGGGGAATTTATGTTAAAGAAATTCCTTCTCAACGCATCAGTTTTAAAGATAAAAGTTTTATGCAAAACAATCTGCAACGCAACTTTCTCAGAGATTACTGCTAGGTGGGGGGAGTAAAATTTCCCGAAAAACTTTCAAAACAATTTATATTTCAAAATACTGCAGGGTCGTTTACCTACCTTGATTGGCAGAATTACTTTTTGACCCGTGTTAACTGTCTTCACACAAATCACGTAGGAGCCGTGCCGATGTTGCCGAATTCTGAGTGGCCCGNTTTTTGACCCGTGTTAACTGTCTTCACACAAATCACGTAGGAGCCGTGCCGATGTTGCCGAATTCTGAGTGGCCCAGCCAAATATGAAAACGCGTTCTCGAGCAGACAGCGACCAATGGCAATAGACAACCTGCTGTTGGGTGCTTATAACATTGAAGTCTACTGTGTACTCATATTTTTTTCGCGAAATATCACTAGCACTATTGTTACGTTAAGGAAAAAAAATATGTATATATATATATATATATATAAAAATTAATTTAACATTCTTTTTTGTAAAATAAAGTTTTCATGTTAAATAAATATATATTTGTATATATTTTAAACATAAAAGTTGGCAAGATTCCTTAACGTGCTAGTATTCCTAAGGAAATTTCACGCAGAAAACTTATTATTTGTTGGAAACGCTAATATATAAAATTTATGTATTGAGGAGGAATTTCTTTAACATTGATGCCAACCTCCTTTGGCGCAGTCGGTTGGTGCACCGCCGGTCTGCAGTGCGAGAGACTCTGGGTTCGAATCCCAGGTAAGGCATGGGTGTTAGTTTAAGTTAGGTCTTAACTAACTTTGTAAGCCGCCCCCTGATAAGCCTTCAGGCACAACCCCGGGGGGAAGTTAGTAAGCACTTTCAAATCAAAATCAAAATTTAACATTGATTCCCGTTCAAACTCCTTGCCTGCAGACTTAATAGACAGACCCCTAAAATAGTACATAGGTACGGGAGGCTTTTTTACACCTTCAATGCATAGAAACAATGGTGAGCAATACGGGCGACACTAACACGCACGCCTGACACTTCATCGCCCCTACACGCAAGGCGTGCATTGTTTCCGTTGGTGCGCTGTACTGTGCAAGTTAGATCCGCAACAGCGGCTGGGCCGCGGTGGTGCAGTGGTCCAACTGCTCGCCTCCCACAAAAGCGAATCAAGCTCGGTTCCCGGCGGGGTCGCTCCCGGATTTTTCACAGGTGTGAATCGAGCCGGGCGATGCCGCTGGCCGGAGGGTTTTCTCGGTGATTTCTCTGTTGCCCCCACCTTTACATTCCGGCGCTGCTACATACTCACCTCACTTCACTTTTAAACAGCTCTCAAGACATCGATGTTAAAAGCCGCCCAAATCTATCCACAGGTTCAACAAAGTCCACGACTTTCTTTTCTTAGTACAATTCATATGAATCCAGCAAACCCATACGAGTTAACATAACTGATTTTTGTTTTTCCCAGGATATTCATTTAACCTGTATCGGCGGAAACAACGAATGAAAAAATAAACATTCATGACTAATAAGTAGGGCCAGTGATATTTCGCGAAAAGATTTCGATACAAGATACAGTCCAAAGCACTGTAGGGTCGTCCAGCTTCTTTGATTGGCTAAAAAAATTTCTGGCCCGTGTTAACCGTTTGCGCACGAATCACGAAGGTTCAGTGTCGGAGTTACTTAGTCCTGAGTGGCTTAGGTCAAAGACGGACACGGCACCAGCGGCCAGTGGAGGTATGACAACAGCTGAGGTGTGACTATATAGTATTGAAGTCTACTGTGTGCTCAGNAGTGTCGGAGTTACTTAGTCCTGAGTGGCTTGGTCAAAGACGGACACGGCACCAGCAGACAATGGAGGTATAACAGCAGCTGAGGTGTGACTATATAGTATTGAAGTCTACTGTGTGCTCAGATTTTTACGCGAAAAGTCACTGGCCCTACTGATAAGGAATAAATAATAGAAACAAGTCTCTTACACCCATCAGCTGCATAGTCAGCAAAATGGCGTAATTGGCACAGAGTAAATAAGTACACAGCAGAGACGAACCTACTCGCGGGTAGATCACCAGGCGTTGATTGGCAAACGGCGTACCAATCATTTTGCTGGACAGTGACGCCATTTTGCTGGAGGGTGCAGCTGGAGTTCGCCGTACAAGCGGCTGTTTCACCTCTGTATTTTTAGGTCCTGCGTCATTGGCCATCAACATGTCGGAACGCAGTTTGCCAATCAGCGCCTCGTAACTTAGCCAACCGGCAGTCCAGCCAGCAGGGAACCTTTCGCAGTACGCAGCAGCCAATCAGACACGAGACCCACTTCCCTAGCTTCATGCACCCAATCAGAGTGGAGACTGGAGAGATTTGGGCGGTCCTTGACAGCGAGGTCTTGAGAGCCGATGAGGGTGATCGAGGTGAGTATGGAGCAGCGCCGGAATGAAAGGGCGGGAGAAACGGGAGATCCCCGAGACAACCCGCCGACCAGCGGCATCGTCAGGCACGAATCCCAGGTGCGAAATTCTGGGAGTGACCCGGCGGGGGATTGAACCCGGTTCGCTTAGGTGGGAGGCGAGCAGGCTAACCGCTCAGTTACCGCGACCCCCGCTAATCAGAGAATGGATACGCCTACATTCAAAAACCCGCCACGCCGTTTCACTTTTGTGGAGTCGTCCATTCTGTGGTTCAGCGCCACGGAACAAAATATAAATAATGAAGTTTTGGACCGCCTACGTTGCACCTCATAAAAAAAACCTCTTCTTCCAAGAAATACGTCTCGCAGCAAAATTCCACGTAACTTGTCCCGTAAGTGCTTACCTAGAAGAGTCTGCAAGCATGATTCTCACAACAGGGAGGAGACATTGAATATTCCCTATGTTGGCGTTTTTTTAATACCGTGCTCACTATATACAAACATGAACATAAATCTACCAAGCGTTTTAATCTGTCACATTAATAAAATTGCAATGACAATTACTCGCTTAAATAATGTAAATCGTAATCATTATCCTTTCTTTAGCAAATAGTGTTATCACATTTGATTTTTCGCTTTATTAACTATTTGAATTTACATTAGTAAGTTTTAGTTTGGTTTTCGTGGCTTAACGAGTGTGTATGATGTACGTCACTGCATGCATACTTCAAGAAAGTTTTGGTAACTACGATGGGTAAAACAAGACAGAATAGAAATGTAAAATGCTGGATGGGTAAAACAAGTTTCCAAAAAAATTGTGGAAGTATAAATTTTATTTTTGTATAGTGTCTTAGTTTCTTTCACGTCGTGTCAGGTTAAGTTGAAAGGTCTCCTCATAGCTGCTGTAACTGAGCTTTGTACACTCTCGCAACATGTGCGATGGCATGTGAACTATTTATTGCACTTGAATTTTTCTTTTAATACAATAGCTTATACATCGCTGTCAGTCAATNGCGATGGCATGTGAACTATTTATTGCACTTGAATTTTTCTTTTAATACAATAGCTTATACATCGCTGTCAGTCAATAAGATTGTGCAGTATTTATGATAGATTATATTACTTTTATTCGCAACGTAAATAATTATTTTCCTGGTAGATTGGACGTATCTTCTACAAGCTCCCGTTCAGTATTTCTTGGACTTGCTTCTCTGGAGAAATTTTTGTAGTGTCAATAAAAAGCCTTGTTGGTTCATTCCTCATCGCTGTCGAATAACGAAGGTGATAGGACGTCATTGGTAGAGTAATGACAGATGTTTACCATAAAGAAGAAGCACGATGAAAGCCGGAGGAGAAAGGAGAGAGACGGGCTGACAGCTATTGTATAGCTGGTGACCTTCAACATGACAGCCCTAAAGGAGAACGAAGCTGTCAGCGATCCGCTGCCGACCCCGATCTTTCTGTGCGCGCTTGAATCCTCTTGAGGTGGCCGCGTGGGTAGGCCTCCGAACGGCGTGCAGAACTTCAACAGACAACGTTTTATTAAAGAAACGTCCAACGTGTCTGAGTGAGTTCTGCTCACGAATAACATTCAAGAAACGTTACGCGTCTGTATACGTTTTCAAGTTCCTCCATTTATCTCTAAAAGCATGTTTTTGTGGTAGTGAANCATTTCTCTCTAAAAGCATGTTTTTGTGGTAGTGAAATGGCTTAAACGGGTGTTTTCGCGGTCACTTTAGGTATAAACATTCCGGTACAAAAAATTAAAAAGGAATAGGGACGTGTATCAAACCTTTATTTTTATTACTACATCATATAATGGTAGGGTCTCCGCTGAAAGTATCATAGAGGTGCACACCAGTTCAGTGCTTTGCGCGTAGAGGTGATGTCAGAGTTGATGCGCATGTCTCGGTCGACCCTAGCGCTCCCACGCTTTTAGGCCTCAGACATGCAACATTCCTTCCACCAGGCGGCCACCTTAAAGGGCCCGCCTACCTGCCGCTTCAAGTGCTTTCAAAGTGTTTGAAATCCTGTCTTTTTAACAAAACTTATCAAACGTGTGCCCGATGTGCTGGTTTATGAATATAACACGCACTTACGACTATGCATGTCGATTACTTTCAAGACATCGCGGGCATCAGAAACACTATTTCAGAGCACTCCAACATAGTTATAGTCAATTCACGGTTACTTCCAACTTTCTCTGAAGCCATGCTTAAGTTATACTCCTACGATATTCCTTCGCCCTCATGCAAACAAAGCTTAACTGAGTCTAGAAAATTACACGAAAGGGACAACACATAAGAACTTTGTATTACTAGGAAATACCGACACACCTATTTTCTCAGTTACGCATATTAATTATAAGTGAAATGTAATGATTTGTAAATAAAAAATAAATAAATAAAATATAAACAAATATACGGTATGTTTATATTATTTTATATTAACACGAGTATAATAAACTTCTTANCACCTTAAAGGGCCCGCCTACCTGCCGCTTCAAGTGCTTTCAAAGTGTTTGAAATCCTGTCTTTTTAACAAAACTTATCAAACGTGTGCCCGATGTGCTGGTTTATGAATATAACACGCACTTACGACTATGCATGTCGATTACCTTCAAGACATCGCGGGCATTAGAAACACTATTTCAGAGCACTCCAACATAGTTATAGTCAATTCACGGTTACTTCCAACTTTCTCTGAAGCCATGCTTAAGTTATACTCCTACGATAACCCTTCGCCCTCATGCAAACAAAGTTTAACTGAGTCTAGAAAATTACACGAAAGGGACAACGCACTGCATTCGTGCGCACCCAATTAAGTAATGTTTTGCATAAGAACTTTGTATTACAAGGAAATACCAACACACCTATTTTCTCAGTTACGCATGTTAGTTATAAGTGAAATGTAATGATTTGTAGATAAAATGTAAATAAATAAAATATAAACAAATATACGGTATGTTTATATTATTTTATATTAACACGAGTATAATAAACTTCTTGNTAAATAAATAAAATATAAACAAATATACGGTATGTTTATATTATTTTATATTAACACGAGTATAATAAACTTCTTGCATATGTAAAGTATAATTAGAAAGCTACAAAACCCGCACGCATGAGGTAATTTATCAAATTTTCGATTCAAAAAGCGTGGAGAAACTGGGAAGCAATCCAGCACATGGTTGGTTTAGATCTGCGAGGTGGAGTCAGACTGCTGGCCGCGGTAGATACTAATGAACAACGAATGACCCGTGCTCAAGCGTGCACAGGGCCGTGTGGTTTATCCTGGCGCAGTTTACACGACGGCGTGGTATGACACGTCTCTTGTTGAACGAAGCTGAAGTAAGTTGTTCCCCTTCCAGAAGCGAATTCGTCTTGTTTTGCCAGTGTAAAAAATTCCAAGTTGAGATCAAGACTGTCTCGTTTAACTGCAGAATGTCCAATAGCTTTATATATAAGATTAATTCCGACCTCTGTGGTGTATGATTCAACATTTATCTTTCTTCTAGATCACGTTTGCCAAAGCTATTTACCACAACGCCTGTTTTACACTGCGATAAATAAAGTACAGCCATTCCCTGAACAATTCCTTACTAGACCATGCATTAGCCAAAATTTTAAAAATCTGGAGGACTTAGGTTTACCTGATGTGCACTACAGTACTTGAACTGCAACACGAGAACTGAATACACGCTTTTCCTCAAAGAAAATAATGTGGCATAACATTTTCCTGGTGTTTTTCATAAGCCACATACATTGCATAACCTTTCATATCTTGCTGATGGGCAAATTTAACTGATCACTAAAATGACTTTAAAGAACCGCGTTTTTATAAGCATACAGCTCTACATCAGTACAAAATATTGTTTCATTATTGTTTAATATGAAACATTTAGTTTGTGAATAAGCTCTTAGTAAAATTTCCAACAGTATGAGTGTTTATAACAAAAAATTCCCTGCATTCCATTAAATTTTGTTTCATCAGAAAAATCCCACCAAACGGGACAAATTCGACGACCTGGCAACAGCGCACAATAAAAAAAAATGTAGGCACAGACCATAGGATATAACAGTAGAACATTCACACGTCCAGAATTATTGTGCGAAATAGATTTACAATTGAATACATACGTATTATTTTAGCCAATGAAATTTTTCTTACGAGTCTGACGTCAGTTGTTTATAAATTATCGATTTTGTAACAGATTTTGTGATATGTTGAAAATTTACAGTCATTAAAAATATTTTGCAATTTTTTTTCTTTTTATAGATTTTTTTTGCGATCGTAAAAATGTGAATAAATTCTATAAATGTTCTGTTAGTATACTGTAATCTGCTGTTTTCTCTAAATTAATATCTTATGCAGCGTAACTGTTTCTCCATTTCACATAAACGGTTTTGTTGTGAATCAGTAGGTTGGAAAACACGTCGATAAACTCTTGTGCACGCGACCTGTGTTCCGTGCTCACTGTTATGCTTACAATTGTGAACCGAGCTATACAAGTGCCTCGCGCCAGCAGGACTGCCGTTGTCAACAGCTGTTGTTTGTGTCGGACGCGCCGCGGGCGGTTNATACAAGTGCCTCGCGCCAGCAGGACTGCCGTTGTCAACAGCTGTTGTTTGTGTCGGACGCGCCGCGGGCGGTTCGCTCCTCCTGGCTCTCTGCCCGCTGCTCTCTAAATCTGAATCAGCTGTTCGGGCCTGTGACGTCAAGAGACGAAGCAAATCCAGCTTCACTGGCACCGCGCGAATGACGGATCTGCGGAGCGGCCGAACTCGCTTGTAAAGCGGCACGTGCCGCCAGCTCGTTTCTGTTCTCTCCAAGTTCCCGAGATGCTCAAGCAGAACTTCAAAATTTACACGGCTGTTGTGAAAAGATTGTTCTTTAGTATTGTGAACGTCTTCCAAATGNGCTCAAGCAGAACTTCAAAATTTACACGGCTGTTGTGAAAAGATTGTTCTTTAGTATTGTGAACGTCTTCCAAATGACGTGCGTTGCGTTACGAAAGTTGTATTTCGGACTAGCCCGAGGTCTAATTCATTTTCACATGAAAACGTACTATATAAAAAACGTTTTTAGTACTTTATATTAAAATCGTCGATTTCATAAACTCTGCAACACATATTACGACGAAGGAAGGCTCCATTGTCACTCACTTAGATTTAACTACCGGACGTACAGTGTAATTAGTGAAATCCACTGACACGGGCTGTATTAGGTACACGATTAATTAAACATGTTTGAAACCCAAACAAAAGTCTTTACCGTAAGTGCACACATTTTAGTATAAGCACAGGTAGCATATGGCGTAAACAAGTTCATGTATTGATGTTAACTGTTTTAATTGGTGGCCAAGGACATTTAATATCTATAGGTTTGTTTTGTCTATGGATTAGTGCAAAACAAACCTACCAGCAACATTTTTTACGGGTGTAACAATTTCATGCTGTTACCTGATCGAGTTAAGTTGAGAGATTTAGGTGGCTCTTAAGAACGAAGTCTTGAGAGCCGATAAGGGTTAAATGAGGTGAGAATGGAGCAGCGCCGGAATGCAAGGGTGGGGGAAAAGGAAGATCCCGAGAAAACCCGCCGACCAGCGNTGAGGTGAGAATGGAGCAGCGCCGGAATGCAAGGGTGGGGGAAAAGGAAGATCCCGAGAAAACCCGCCGACCAGCTGCATCGTCCGGCACTATTCCCACTTGCGAAAGTGCGGGAGTGACCCCGCCGGGGACTGAACCCGGTTCGCCTTGGTGGGAGGCGAGCAGTCTAACCGCTCGGGCACCGCGGCCCCGTTACCTGATCGNGGGACTGAACCCGGTTCGCCTTGGTGGGAGGCGAGCAGTCTAACCGCTCGGGCACCGCGGCCCCGTTACCTGATCGTCGCGCGGGTCTTAGTTTAGTTTACAATCGACGCTGCGTAGCCTTTTTGTCTGACCAACCAGTAAAGCATATAAATAGGAAATTATTTTTGCCATTTTGGGAAATTTTGATATCCTTGTTTTGGCAGTATTGATTTTCAGTGTTTCAGGATCAGGCCTCTTTTTTTTTATTTAGGAAGGCTATAAAAGGATTACAAGGTGCATTTTTAATACATTTTCGTATGGAATTGAACAATAAACTAAGAGCGGATGGATAGATATAAAAAAAAATAGTTTCGTTGGTAACGGTAAATAACATTCCAGCAACAGATGCTGTCCATGTACAACCTCTTTTCATGTAAGCAGACCTCATTAGACTGCCGCAGTTTCTACGGAGTTAGTTATTCTGAATGGCGGGAGGAAATACGGCAATCTTAACGCCGTGAAACGTCAAGTTACGCCGGTTACGTTATGTCAAAAGCTAACTGTAAACGCTGGTATTTGAAACTCAAGTGTTAATGTGAGACGCATNTTACGCCGGTTACGTTATGTCAAAAGCTAACTGTAAACGCTGGTATTTGAAACTCAAGTGTTAATGTGAGACGCATATTATTAACGATAGTCGCTCGTGGACGGGGCCGTTAATTCATTACAGCCGTGTCAGTGAGCAATTGCCCGTGGCGGAAGAATACAGAACAAGCAGAAATAAGAAGCGCAGCAGATCTTTCATAAAGGTTTAGTTACCGCGCAACTAACTGGAAAGGTCGAGTGGAGTGGAGAGGTTTGGACCACGTAGTGAATGACGAGACTACTTGCATATCGCATACACCCACAAACCGCCATCTGCCTTATAAAGTCGTTATTTTGACTATTGTAGAACCTTGCCGGGTAAACTAGATGAGATAGGGAAAAAAAGGTTATTTTACAGTTTCNTCGTTATTTTGACTATTGTAGAACCTTGCCGGGTAAACTAGATGAGATAGGGAAAAAAAGGTTATTTTACAGTTTCATTTTTGATTGAAACATTTTCCATTAGACTAATCATGTTTTTTTTTAGAACAAATATTTACCTCGATAGTCGGTTAGGCCCGAAGACTTCAAAAGAGTAACGTATTATTTGAAGCACTACTGAGATGGAAACAAACAATAATAAAAATCATGAAAATACCTCAATAGTATTAAAATAAAATTGAGTCTCAGAGGATGGCATGAATGTGTTTCTGGCCATAAAGAGGAGAAAAATACACGCTAGAATGTCTTGATAGGGAATATTTATTGTTATATCAGAACGGTTCGCTAAAAACTTTTTTTTGTTAATGTTGCATTATCTTCCATCTAACAGGCGAAGGGAAAAAAATGTGACCTCAATTGTTAATTTTTTTTACAAAAAAAATGTAGAGAGAGTGGGTGTAAGGCGCTATCTGCAACAGACGAAGAGGGGTGAAATTAAGTCTGAGTAATTAGTTACGGAGGAGGGAAAAAAAAATACAATAGCCACCAGGACCGTGAAAAATTCCAGGACAAAATTAATCTGCCTTTTATATCTTGCAGCTCCTCCCCGCATAATGAAGAAATTCCTGCTTCAGCCACGGGATAAAAAAGCGCGTGTCGTGATCTGCAAAACTGGCTGTATTATTATTTCCTAGCATTCTTCGACCTAGCAGTCTTATATATGCGTGTGCGTGTGCATGTGTGTGTGTGTGTGTGAGTATATATAGCATGTTCCGCACGACCGAACGACTTCACAAGCTTTTCCGCGGATTATNAAATTCCTGCTTCAGCCACGGGATAAAAAAGCGCGTGTCGTGATCTGCAAAACTGGCTGTATTATTATTTCCTAGCATTCTTCGACCTAGCAGTCTTATATATGCGTGTGCGTGTGCATGTGTGTGTGTGTGTGTGTGAGTATATATAGCATGTTCCGCACGACCGAACGACTTCACAAGCTTTTCCGCGGATTATTTTGGAAAAAGAAATAATTCACAAAATTTGACGTTTTTTTTCCCCCAGTGAGATTTAAACGACTCAGCTTTTATGCCAAAAGTTTTGCCTTAAAAACTTTGAGAACTACGGCCAAGTATATTTAGAGCAAAGTTAGTGCAAAAAATTATCTGCTAATATTTTTCCAATATTTCCCTTGTTTTAAATTCATTTCTTACAAGAACATTCCATCATTATAAAAATAAATTTTAAAACACACGCCAAAAAAAAATGATTTATAAAATTTATTATAGGCTGTTTATGGTAAACTGAGAACTTTTAAAAGATCTGCTTACAATCTACTTCACAGATTACATGTATCCTTCCATCATATGTGAATTGAACATTGCCATGGGCCTGATCACTTTATTCATGTGTTGGTCGAATAAAACTGAGAAATTATTATAAACGTAGTGTTTTATTTTTTTACAATTTTTTAATTCCTTAATTAATTAAAAAAAAGGGAAAATTACATTTTAGTATCAACACATGTTTATCTAACACTTTTCATTCAACGATAAGACATGGAACTACTTTCCCTCCGTCGTTACCAACTTTATCTTTGTATCATCAGGGCAATTTTGCACCTTTTGCACCACCTGCCTAATCTAATTCTAAGTGGAGGCTCGAAGAATCCCTACACATCACCATGGCCCTTACAAATAAAATAGATAGCAGTGAAGTATACAAGGTGAGGGCTGCAGATCCTTCGTTATAAAGAAAAATTTGTGGCACAATGTTACCCTTAACTGGCACAAATTCACCCAAAATTACTTTACGAAAAACTGTCCCAGCAAGCCATCCTTCTTGAACAACCAAATTTCAGGTGGTTTTTTTTTAGTGTCAGTNACCAAATTTCAGGTGGTTTTTTTTTAGTGTCAGTACCTGATTAATTAAAATCTGACTGGCTCAGCGGAGTACCAGGACGTCTTCTCAACGACATGCAGTCAATAGGGAAACTTCAAGCGTACACGTCAGATATTTCATTATAGCATGCCCAGAACTCTTCTCTCGAAAATCTGGCGTCTCTACTCGTAACATTGCCTCATAAAAAGCTATTCACGGTAATCTAAATATTTTTGAAAACCCAGCTTAAGATTTACTTGCATGCACAATGAGCAGGCCACTGATTTTTCGCGAAAAAATCGGAGCTCACGGTAGACTTTAATACTATATATATATATACACCTAGGCTGTTGTCATACATCCATTGGCTGCTAGTGTCGTTTCTGGCATTTGATCGAGCCACTCAGGATTCCGCTACTCCGACACTGTGCCTTCGTGATTCGTGCGCAAGCAGGTAACATGTATCAGCAAATCAGAAAAGTTGGGCGACCCTACAGTGCCTTGAACTGTATCTTGTCTCGAAATCTTTTCGCGAAATATCACTGCCCCTAACAATGAGTATTCTTCTGCCATACGTAGATTAAGCTTAGTCGTGGGTCTCATCACTTAAGTCATGCGTCGGTTCAGTGAAACTGTAAACATATTATAAAAGCATATATTTAACACATTTGCACACCGTAACACTTATACGCATTAGAAAANTTACCCTTAACTGGCACAAATTCACCCAAAATTACTTTACGAAAAACTGTCCCAGCAAGCCATCCTTCTTGAACACAACCAAATTACAGGTGGTTTTTTTTTTAGTGTCAGTACCTGATTAATTAAAATCTGACTGGCTCAGCGGAGTACCAGGACGTCTTCTCAACGACATGCAGTCAATAGGGAAACTTCAAGCGTACACGTCAGATATTTCATTATAGCATGCCCGGAACTCTTCCCGCGAAAATCTGGCGGCTCTACTCGTAACATTGCCTCATAAAAGCTATTCACTGTAAACTAAACATTTTTGAAAACCCAGCTTAAGATTTACTTGCATGCACAATGAGTAGGCCACAGATTTTTCGCGAAAAAAATCGGAGCTCACGGTAGACTTTAATACTATATATATATATATATACACCTAGGCTGTTGTCATACATCCATTGGCTGCTAGTGTCGTTTCTGGCATTTGATCGAGCCACTCAGGATTCCGCTACTCCGACACTGTGCCTTCGTGATTCGTGCGCAAGCAGGTAACACGTATCAGCAAATCAGAAAAGTTGGGCGACCCTGCAGTGCTTTGAACTGTATCTTGTCTCGAAATCTTTTCGCGAAATATCACTGCCCCTAACAATGAGTATTCTTCTGCCATACGTAGATTAAGCTTAGTCGTGGGTCTCATCACTTAAGTCATACGTCGGTTAAGTGAAACTGTAAACATATTATAAAAGCATATATTTAACACATTTGCACACCGTAACACTTATACGCATTAGAAAACAGATGGCAAAATAAATAAATTCAGTATTCGCTAATGTTTACCCAACGCCATCTAACCTATCATTCATCTATCTATGTATCCACCCATCCACCCATCCATCCAAAGCCGTGACAACTTATAGCCTTAGCATTGGTTCAATGCAAAGGTTTTAAGCCGTCTCCCGTTGAATCTGTTCGCACGGAATTGTTTATTGTTCGCTGCTGATGTTTGACGTCAAGCCTTCGCTCTCGCCGAGAAACGGAAGATTTGTTGCCGATCGCGGATTTCCCGATTGCGTATCGGACACACAAGGATGATAAAGGTGAAAGTTTAATTAATGTATGGAGTCCCGGGTGTTTCGCTAATTGACGGCGGCAGCAACCCGCTTCACAGTCCCCAGTATACTAGGGTACAATCCTTTGTCTGCTGGCTGCTGTTGTAGGACAAGCTCGGCTAAGAAATCCTGCTGGGTTCTTCCGTGTCGTCATCGTTGTGTCGCCTATAGCCTTGAGGCGGTTACTTCATCGTTGTGTCATCCTGTCTCGCGCGAAAATTTATTTGACTTCGTCTCTGTGCTCGTCTGTGCTGTCGCAATTTGGGTTGTCCTTGTTTTTCTCTCTTCTTTTAGTTTTTTTTTTTTTGCGTTTGATAATTCGTTCTGTAATCTTGTTTTTTTTTTGTTTTCTATTTTATTTATCTGACAAAATTCCTTTTGGGAATTATTATACTTTTCATTTATATATTTTGACTACAGCTACTCTCGGCTCGTTTTTCCCGTGTTTGTTTCGTGTCTCAGACTTGGTTTCCTGTTACGACATAGTAAATTAATGGCGTACGTTCAAAATATTTCACTTAATCATTCACCCCAACTGCAATTATCTTTCAAACAACTTCTGTTGGGTAGTGCGAACCCTTTATAGAGTTTTGTTTATTATTCGGTCACACCATTTATGTTTGTTACTGGGCCCACAGTTAAACAAGCGAGTGTTTTAATAACTGCGGCTCAATCATAACAGGACGCCGAAATAATGTTATGAATGGCTATGTTGCCACCGGATGAATCAGCAAAATAATCGGGGCTCTATTAATACAAAAGTGGAATAACAAGTGGAAAAAATATTTATTCAAAGTTGTACTTAAACGCAGGACATCTCGTTTTGGACGGCAGCTGCGAAATCTAAATTTCGCCTGCCGAGATGGTTCGATGGTCAAAGCATCCACTTGGTATAATTAACGTACCTCCTCCCCTCCCTCTCCCACGAAAGCACTCTTTCTGTGCCGTGGAAAACCGAGGGAGGGAAACGAACTGCAATGCAACGACCAAATATTTGACTTTGCTCGATAGCTCCAACAAACACGAACTTTTGCGCGGCCTCTGAACAAACGGCAGTCATGAGTCGAATACAAACTGCCGGCACGGAAATGTACATAAATAATACTAGCCGTCACAGGAAACAGAAATGGCCCACTTACAACGAGCAGTCGAAATGTCACAATTGTTTTCTTTCTCACCCGTACAACTGAAAAAATACCGCTTTGTTTGCGCAACCCCTTTCCTGCCAAATTACCGAATATGTTAGAAACGCACTGTTTATCGTTCGGATACAGAGATATAAAAAGTGAGAAATGAAGCATTCGACTGTTCGTTGTCCAGTGTGTCGGACGAGTCAAACGCCACGTGAAGCTAGGTTTCCTCGACATTCACTTAGCTTATTTATATACTTAAGGGTATTGGGCCCCCCAAATATTAATAATTTTATATTTGTACCAAACATTGTTCAACTTCTACGCATTGTTTGTATTGACATTTTTCTAGAATAAAAAAAAATTACACTTAATATTTTTGGAATAATTTTATGTCAGGTACAATTTTTTTTTCTGTTTTGCTGCAGCCATAATAACAAATACCAAGTTGTATAAACGAAAAAGTTTACGAAGTAAACTATTGCCATGGGATACCACGTGACATATATGTCATCACCAAATAACAAGCCATATATATGAAAAAATTGTTAACTGTAAAGAAATGTTTGCATATTTTTACCTTTTTTTAAATGTATGAACTGTTATTTTGTGATTGCATATATGTCACACGATAGCCCATAGCCGTAGTTTAATTTGTAATTTTTTTCATTTGTACAACTTAGTAAGTATTAGTTCTTTTGGTTACAGAAAAAAACAAAAAAAAAATTAATCTGACATCAAATTATTCAAAAATGAAAAGATTAATTTTTTTTATTCAAGGAAAATTTCATCACATATAATGTGTAAAATCGAACAATGTTTTGTCCCAAAAAAAAAATTAATCGTTTGTTGTTCAACACCATTAAGCAGAAAAAATGATCTAAGGTAGTGAGTGAGTGAGTGACCTAAGTAATTATGTTTTAAAGCATTCCATGAAACACAAAAGAAAAAAATACTTTACAGGCCANAATTTGTAATTTTTTTCATTTGTACAACTTAGTAAGTATTAGTTCTTTTGGTTACAGAAAAAAACAAAAAAAAAAATTAATCTGACATCAAATTATTCAAAAATGAAAAGATTAATTTTTTTTATTCAAGGAAAATTTCATCACATATAATGTGTAAAATCGAACAATGTTTTGTCCCAAAAAAAAAAATTATCGTTTGTTGTTCAACACCATTAAGCAGAAAAAATGATCTAAGGTAGTGAGTGAGTGACCTAAGTAATTATGTTTTAAAGCATTCCATGAAACACAAAAGAAAAAAATACTTTACAGGCCANAGTGAGTGAGTGACCTAAGTAATTATGTTTTAAAGCATTCCATGAAACACAAAAGAAAAAAATACTTTACAGGCCAGAAACAATTACCGTATAATATGCGAACAATGGATAATCCATATATATGTTGTGTCCGTTTGTTTGGACGCATATAACTCATGAAAAAATCAACCATTTTTCATTCTGTTTTTTTACAAACCTTCCTTTCGTTCGCACGAGTCTTTGCACACCTTTCTTTTTTATCTGAATATTCTGTAAAGTTATTAAAATATGCAAAAGCTCATTTTTACCATGCTTTCGCGTCAGGAAGCGCCTTTGTTGACAGCTGTCCATTCATTCCATCAGAAATTCCCTTTCGCTTTAAAAGAACACAGTTTCCAGTCAGATTGGCGTTTGCAATGACAATGAATAAAGCTCAAGGGCAGTCCTTGCAANCAGTTTCCAGTCAGATTGGCGTTTGCAATGACAATGAATAAAGCTCAAGGGCAGTCCTTGCAAATGTGCGGAATATATTTAGAAACAGAATTTTTTTCACACGGCCAATTGTATGTGTCGTGTTCTAGAGTAGGAAAACCACACAACTTATTCAGACGCGCGGAATACGGTAAAACTAAAAACATTGCATACAAACAAGTACTTCAATAATAAAGATTTTGAAAATACATATACTTCTTTCAATTAATTTCAAATAGAACCAAAATCTTTTATGCCACAGCAACGCGTGGCCGGGTAAGCTAGTAATATATAAAATAAATAACAAAATCTTTGAAATTCTTTTAGATAATATGTGGGAAACATGCTCTTGTGCTTCTGTGTGCGGATGAGTGGTGTGCACGTGTGTTTCTGTGAGTACCCGCTAACACGCATGTTGAACGTACTCGCTGTCGCTGATTCCAAACACAGCGTCACTAGGGGGGTTTGCCTCTCAACGTGTTGACTTATTTTAACTTATATATTTGTTACCTCCGATAATACGACGTAAATTTAGACAAATATTTTATTATATATAACTCATTAAAATATTATAAACTCCATAACAAAATCAAATGCTAATCAAAACGAGAATTTGACAATTTTCAAAAGATTTTTTGTGAATTTTTTTTTTAATTTCGAAAAAAAATTGCACATACGAAGGGTTTTAGATTAGGCCAAACAACATTAATGTGCATTTTCCGTATTTAGATCAATCAAACATTTTCAGATACTGCGAACTGTATTCAACAACAATTAAAACAAATATTTCTGCGAGCGTTACATTTTCTAGACCTGCACTAACACAGCAGTATTCCTCAAGGATAGTGACAATGACATTTGAGAAGCGAATCCTGGAGCGTGGGTTCACACGCGCCGAGAGGTAAAGCCCTTCAAAGTTTGATTCACATTCTCACCGATCACGTCAAACAGACAAGGTGGAAAGAACATACGGTTGTTCACATGTGAACAAACTTCACTGCGTTGCCATTTTGCTGTTTGGTTGCAGGATGTTTACGACCACGCTCGTTCGTTCGTTATTTTTAATAGAGAGATACCAAAAATAAGTGATGGACCACAAACTATATGCTGCCATACTGGCTAGTATATTTTATTAATTAAACTGTGGTACAAATTTTTAATAAACAAATTTTCAAGATACTATCACTTAGTTTTATACTTCCAAAACTACGTTAAAGTTTCGTGCTACCTAACGGTTCATTTCGAAACTACATTTATTTAATATAAGTGCTGAATAAAATTGCCGTTTATGTTCACGTATTCCATTACGATTTAATACATTATACTGTTCTATACTATCGCATCAATACACTTCGATAATCCAATAAATCGCTAGTATAAAATATGCAAACGAACTGAATTCTGGGAAATATCCATAGTCTGCTTTTTCCGCGAGCAGAATTTTCTGCATGAGCTCAACTCTTCGGCGTGGCTCGTGCGGAAAACTACGGCGGTTTCTTGTTGGCTTTTCTAGTTTCCCGTTCGGTCTGTTCGGCTTTATCAGCGCACGTGTGAACCAGGCATAATTCTTGTTATTCCTCAAGTGTAACATGTAATATGCTACAGACTTCTTCCGGTGATCGCCAAAGCGGGATTCTTCATCCTCCCTTCATTCATATCTACCGAATTGGGTTAGGAATTAGTCCGCTCATCCTTTAACTTTCTTCTCCGTTCTTTACTTCTCGCTACGGGCTTTGGATTTATCACCTTGAGCCATCGACAAGTTGTTACTTTGACTCTCTGTTCAGCCAGTCTGTCCTTTGTCTCATTCGGGTTGTGACCTCCGGGTTCGCCATGATCAGGTTTATTGGACGAGTCCAGTTCTTTTTCTTCCCCTTTTTGTTCTGGCCGAGACCCCCCCGTCTCGGCCAGAACAAAAAGGGGCGAGGTTGTCCATCATTCTGCTCGGCCTTCCAGGCCCAGTCCTCAGAGAGAGAACTTGTCATACTCTTGTGTTACACGCCTTCGCACCTAGTACCTTACAACTTTGTATCCAGAAAAAGGCTCGGTATAGTTCGAACGTTTATCTTCCACAGGTATTTATTACTTCCTTTCCGGCTCCTTCCAAATCGGACACCTCTCCTCTTCTTTTGAATGTTTCTTTCAGTAGAGCACCCAATTGCTCATGTTCTCTTGGAATGTTGTTAGAAGCCATGAGCACCCGGTCATATTGTTCTGCGTGCGGAGACAGGATCCTGGGTTATGGAATATGCTGCTGCGAGAAAACCTACCAGCTAACGGCAATCACATTCCCAAGGTACACACGCCCGGCTGTGAGTCGGCCGGCAACCGAACCCGGGATTGCCTTGGCGACGGGAGCTCAGCGCAATGGACGCACGACAACAGCTGCCCTATTCCCTCGGAGAATAGGCACACAATCGCTTCAACAGTAGCGGATAGGATTTCCTCTAACCGTCTCCACGAGAAGTGACAACCAAGATGGCCTCACTCGAAACCCAATCACTCCCGTATCATTGCTCGCTTCTTTTCACGTCCCGTCGAGTGGTAGACGGGTATTAGCTGCGGTTTTACGGTTACTGTTTGAACCCTAGCAAAGTCTTGCGCCCCGTTATTCTTACTGCCCGTTAAATCCTGGTGAGACACTTCCAAAGGGGTTTATCAACAGCCCTCCCCAATGCCTTCCACAAAAAAAAAAGCGAGTCCCCACCACCTCTAGAATAATTTATTATACAGCTATACGGGTGGCAATAACACGCGCGCCCATCGCCCCATCGCTCATATGCGCGCAAGGCCCCTGCCCTGAACCTGTGTGCAATGCCTCCGTCGTTACTCTTTCCCGTGCAAATCAGATTAGTAAAAGTAGGGTTTTATTACACGCGATGAAAGCCCGCAGATTAAACTATGACTGTGCGGTTTTTACTTTCCTTAACGAAACTGAGCAGGCAAGCCCTAAAAATGTAATTTTTTTGCCATTTTCACAATTTTTCCTTTTATATACACTTAATATGATAAGAACAAAAATGTACAGGCTTATATAAATTTTTTAAAATCTTTTATGGCAAAAAAAAAAAACTTGTATACCCAGGGTACATATTTGCTGAGATAAACGCAAGCGCGTAAAGAACGACTTTACAAAAAAAATATTCACGGACTACTAACTCTTAACCTACACTTTGCATGGGCGTATATGGAACTAAATGCTAAATTATGATTTAAAATTTGGAAGGTTTGCAAATCTAGATGCGTTCAATCTATAACAAAATATTTTTAGTTGAAAATACTATCACAAAAATTTTGCATTAAATCCTTATAAGTCCATGCATGGCGAAGCCTTGCTTAACGCTCGGTTTTACCCCCTTTGCAGAAATTCTTCGTTTTCGCGTCATAATTACGGTTTCATGGTAATTACTGACAATGTACGATTATAGAAAATTTACATTTTACGAGTTGTTCAATATTATTGTGCGTGACTTCAATTGTGTGTCATCTGCTTGTTGTAATATGTCAGGAACATATTTATATTTTATCAATAAGTTACTCTCCTTTTGCAAGCAGGAAATAACAAACGGTGCAAATTAGATACGAACGCATTAATAACTAGTAAATTGTTAATTTCCTATAATCAAACATTTCCAATAATACATTCGAAACTGAAATTACGACAGGAAAACGAAGAATTTGCGCAAAAGGGTTTAAGCGGAGCCGTAACGAAGTGCGTGCGCAAGCTCTCACGCAATGGCGGCAGACGCGCCGGTGAAGAGTGGCCCCGCGGTCAAGCACCGGCCAGTGTTTACAGAGGGCGCAGCCGAGCACCGCTCGTTTGTCTGGCAAACCCTCCACCCCACGTCACCC
>NQII01000032.1:1592799-1620821 GCA_002778355.1 Clitarchus hookeri
AAAAAAAAACAGGCGTGGAAAGGGGGTTGAATAATTCCCTATTTCCGGGCGATCTGCCTGTTTTCCACTCGGCGCGGCTTGATGCCAGTTTTACAACAGTTCTCGCGAGGTCGCACGCACATTCGTACACGCACACGCAACACCCCCTCTAACCCTACGTTCTCCACCCCCTCCCCCTTCCTGCGACAACACACAGAAAATACACCCCCCGGCTCGTTTTATTTGCATTTCAAAATGCGTTCATCTACGGCATTACGGCTTCGCGCGCAGTAACTTCTCCCCGACGTCCAACGTTCGAAACAGCATTTTCGAACACCAGTTAATACGCAAGAAACTTACATTAAGGTGGCCGCCGAACGGTGCAGAGCTCCAGCAGACAACGCTTTATTAAAAAACTGTCCAACGTGTCTCAGTGAGGTCTGCTTACGAACAGCATTTAAGAAACGTTACGTGTCAGTATAGGCTTTTCAGTTCCTCCGTTTCTCTCTAAAGCATGTTTTTGTGATGGTGAGAATGGCCCAAACGGGTGTTTTCGCGGTCATTTTTAGGTATCAGTATTCCGATACAAAACATTAAAAAAGTATTGTGACGTGCATCAAAGCTTTATTTTCGTTATTACGTGATAAAATGGTAGGGTCTCCGCTGAAAGTATCATAGAGGCGCGTTATCGACGGTGAGACTACACGCCAGTTCAGCGCTTTGCGCGTAGAGGCGACGACAGAGTTGATGCGCATGTCTCGGTCGCCCCTATCGCTCCCACGCTTTTAGACCTCAGGCGTGCAAAAGTCCTTCAACCAGGCGGCCACCTTAACGCTCAGTGAAGGGAGAAATTCTCCGTAGTAGAGAATGCAATGATCAAATTCTAGGGATAAACTGACGGCGAACAGCTAAACTATAGGCATAGTTCTCTAGGGCGCTTACATTATACGTACGTTTAACGTCGATTCCCGTCGCAGACATTCAGCATAAATGGAGGGAACGAAAGAATATCAATAAAGACAGGTAATGCCCACAGAAAATTTTCATTCTCACGCACTTCTCCTGTCATTATTATGGAGGTTTATCTTTTCAAAAATGTGTTATTCGTACACAAGAGGATACAAATTAATTATTTTGACACTGCGTTCGGTTCACGAAAAATAAAAACAACGGTAAAAAAACACTTTCTGGAAATAAAACTTCCTTAAAACTAAATTATCCTTATCAATCAAGTTTCCGTTTTTGTAGCACTTCTTGATTAATTTCATCATTGCGAGACGCCNCATGTGCCATCTGTGCCCGACGGATATCTAATCTTTCCTTTTCTTCGCTGAAAACCTCTCGTGATACATTTGTTTCATATCGTGCTATTTTTCTGCTAGGTTTAAAACACTTTTTTTATTTTTCCGTTGTCGACAATCTCCTCTACAGTCGCTAATTATTTATCCCGTCTCTCTTCTGAATGACACTCGCTCTTTTTTACTGCGTATTTTTAATGTCGTATCTATTATTTATCTTCTCATTTTCAAGATACTGAACCAACCTTTTGTGTATCGTATATGCTGCTGATGATGAATTACGAGATGGGAAACTAGGTGGCTAATTATTGCAAAATTCATACTTCGACAATGTAAGGTCATGATAATTTTTATGTTCTCCTGTCTTTGCACCCCTATTCCTCTGCCTGTCATTGGCATTCGCTTGGAATAGAAGAAGCATAAACCGAGGAGTGTTGGCATCAGAGCTTTACGAACTAAATCATTTGGTGCCTAAGTCTTTATTTGTGATTTTCGGTGGAAATTGCCAATTCGTCCCATTTCATATTTTAGTAATTTCTCTTTCTTAGAAATTTAAATCGCTCTAGTAATAGATCGTACATGACGCTTTAGCATCTCCTCTACGAGAAACTGTAAATACTCATTTTTATTGGCTATAAGTAGGTCCAGTGACTTTTCGCGTAAAAATCGGAGCACNCTCTACGAGAAACTGTAAATACTCATTTTTATTGGCTATAAGTAGGTCCAGTGACTTTTCGCGTAAAAATCGGAGCACACAGTAGACTGCAATACTATATACACAACTCAGCTGTTGTTATACCGCCATTGGCTGCTGGTGTCGTGTCCGTCTTTGACCAAGCCACTCAGGACTAAGTAACTCCGACACTGAACCTTCGTAATTCCTGCGCAAACGGTTAACACGGGCCAGAACATTTTTTAGCCAATCAAAGAAGCTGGACGACCCTACAGTGCTTTGGACTTTATCTTGTCTCGAAATCTTTTCGCGAAATATCACTGCCCCTAGCTATAAGCAATTATAAATTACGGAAGAAATTAGAAACTCGCCCTAGTAAATATCACGGTAGCGACATTGCCATTTCACCCTTATTTTGCCCCAACGGAAACAAATAAACCTATGAAACTTTGCCGCAACAACAATGAATGGTAGGTAGCTGTCGGCACTATGTTCATAAGTTGCTACAGATATTATCTCTTGAAAATGTCCAGTTTTCTGAAGCCCTGTTTAAGTTCTACTTCCAGGATATTCCTCCGCCTCCTACAGAAAAATCTTAACTAAGTCTACAAAATTACACGGAAAAAAACAACGCACCGCATTCGTGCACACTCGTTTTAGTAATATTTTGCACGGGAACAATTTCCCTACTAGGCATTACCAACACAACTAGTTTTTCCCTGTTTTAATTTATACTAATGATACATGAAATGTTATAAATCATATATATATATAAGTAAAAGTTCGATTTAATGAAAAATAAGATATTTTAATGTTGGCAGAAGCTTGTGGCACATGACATTTAGGATACAACCAAGCACGTCATACATGGGATGATTTTCTAAAGGTTTGTTTCAACAAGTGCAAGAAACCGCGAACAGACTACAGTAGCAAGTTTCACTAACCAGGTTACAGCTAGGAAGACAATGGACACTGTGTACAGCACTGGTCAGCTACGTCGCGCTGTTCATTTTGCACCATTCGTGGACACTGGGACTGAATAGTTTGATGCACAGAAGAGCAGTTGTGTGTTACTGGTACATTGGCAATGTACTGAAAGGTAACAAGTAGTCAATTTTTCGGCGATGAGCCACCCAGTGCCTGTACCGATCATAAACTAAAATCACGTACCAAAAATTGACTTCACCCGTCACCAATAGAACTGTCAAAATCGCATGTTTAACGAGCGATGGATATATTCTCTTTTAGCTTATTTTTTCAACATATTCACCCTTTTATAGTAATAAAACACTTTTAACTAACTTGAGTGCATTCTAGTTGCGTGAAACCTAAGCCATAGTGGGTGTAAAAAGATTCAAACACTTAACTTGCATAAACAGAATTCTAACTTCAAAGCCTGTCCAAGTTTTTTTTTTCCTAGTGCTATTGGCGGTAGAACAGTGCAATGCTGGAACAAGGGGAGTTTTACTGCGCAGATGAGATGCGCACTGTAGCCCACGTGCGGTACCTATCAGTAGAGACGCGGAAATCCCACGGATTCATTTTGCCACACGCTATCGTCCACGATACTCTGTGTAGTTGAGCCTCAGTCAGTTGTTCACTGGCTGATTCTCCACTTTTACCCCGGACTAGGTGGCACCTGGTTCGGTTCCCTTGCAGGTCAGCCATTGGCTCGAATGCACCCAGGGCGTGGTTAATAAACTACGATAGAATTGACGCGTTTGAACTCTGGCTTGCCCTAGGTTGCATGTGGGAGATTCCCGGGTGTTCACGCGACCAGGCATCGCCAGGGACCCACAAAATCTGCGTTTGGCATCAAGACAGCCATCACAGTCCTGTACGTCCCGTGTGTTGATTGGCTGATGTCTCGGTAGGAAGACATTCCACTTCCACGTGGCACGTGGTTAGGTTGCACCAATATGAGGTGTTTGTTTTNCCACGTGGCACGTGGTTAGGTTGCACCAATATGAGGTGTTTGTTTTTTTTGGCTCTGAGTTACCCAAGGTGTGTCAAAGAATCGTCCAGTGGATAAAAGGTGGAGGAAGCTCACACAAGCTCATTTCTTTCAACACGATGCCCTTATACCATACGGGGAACAATTTATTAATATCACCTGATTTTATAAATCTCGTAAACATACTTAGTAACCTACTCGATTTAATTCTTTAGTTTGGTAATAAAGGAGCAGTAATTGAAACGTTTGTTTTTGAAATTATACATCGTTCGCCAAATAAAACAGCTCACGTTACTGAGTGTGGTGAACTTGTAAACACTAGCCACAAGTGTTGCTAGTANATCAAGACAGCCATCACAGTCCTGTACGTCCCGTGTGTTGATTGGCTGATGTCTCGGTAGGAAGACATTCCACTTTCGCGTGGCACGTGGTTAGGTTGCACCAATATGAGGTGTTTGTTTTTTTGGCTCTGAGTTACCCAAGGTGTGTCAAAGAATCGTCCAGTGGATAAAAGGTGGAGGAAGCGCACACAAGCTCATTTCTTTCAACACGATGCCCTTATACCATACGGGGAACGATTTATTAATATCACCTGATTTTAGAAATCTCGTAAACATACTTAGTAACCTACTCGATTTAATTCTTTAGTTTGGTAATAAAGGAGCAGTAATTGAAACGTTTGTTTTTGAAATTATATATCGTTCGCCAAATAAAACAGCTCACGTTACTGAGTGTGGTGAACTTGTAAACACTAGCCACAAGTGTTGCTAGTANATCGTTCGCCAAATAAAACAGCTCACGTTACTGAGTGTGGTGAACTTGTAAACACTAGCCACAAGTGTTGCTAGTATTATATGTGCACTTGAAACTGGCAACGCCTTCCAGCGCAGAGATGGCTAGTAACAAGCATTCGTCGGTACAGCTGGTGAGTTCTGAGTGGACATGAGTGGACAACAAAAATCAAGGCGTGACGTGAGCAAAGCGCAGCAACGGCCAACGAAATATTCACCTCCTCAAGGCGCACACAGACGTCTCACGATAAGCATGCTGGACGTGATGATTCCTGTGCGTAATCCCGCAAAGCGTCGGAAGTGAGACCTGTCACAATTAACTGAAGCGCATTTTCCAAGTGTCTACATTATATTCGCAGTTTCTTCACTCTTTATTAATCAAAGCTTTGAAAAACAACCCCAAGTATGACGTGCTTGGTTGTTCTCCTAAATCTGCATTTTACACTTGTGTTAATATAAGACTACACTATATTTGATTAAATTGAAATTTTACTTATATTTTATCTGTAAATTGTAAAATTTATTTTAAATAATTTGAATAAAACTAGGAGGAAATATGTGTGTTGGTAGTGCTCAGCAAGAAATATTTATTACGCAAAATGTCATTACACTGAGCACGCACGAATGCGGTGCGTTGTCCGTTTAGTGTAATTTTCTAGACTCGGTTAAGCTTTGTCTGCATGAAGCGGAAGAGCATCCTGGAAGTAGAACTACGGCAGGGATTCCGAAGAGTCTGGAGTAACCATGAATTGACGATAGGCATCGGCGACACGTGGTTGCACATGCGCGGAGGCTCGGCGCGGGAGGCTTGCAGATATCAGCGTGCACGCAAGATAACGGGGTTTCAAGGTCGCGCTTGTACCAACAACGCCAGGAATTTCAGTGTTAATGTGCCAAGAGATAGGGGGGNATAACGGGGTTTCAAGGTCGCGCTTGTACCAACAACGCCAGGAATTTCAGTGTTAATGTGCCAAGAGATAGGGGGAGCGGAATGCGGCGTCTGTGTTGCCGTGCATCAGCGCGGAGAGAATCGACACTTATTTGCTCAGCCCGTGNATGTGCCAAGAGATAGGGGGAGCGGAATGCGGCGTCTGTGTTGCCGTGCATCAGCGCGGAGAGAATCGACACTTATTTGCTCAGCCCGTGCACGGTGCAGGCGCTAGTGTAAATTACCTTCCTTGACGCCGCATCGCTGCATGCGCAATAAAACCCACGAGCCATTTACACGCTGAGCGTGTTTCGCTTTAAGCAGTTGCTTAAGGGCGCAGACTGCCCAGCGCTTGAAATGTGCAGCGGTGTGTTTGAAATCCGTGTCTTTTCACCAAAACATTAAGGCGCCCGTCTACCTGGAACTTTTTCCCACGTCTAGGCCGAGAAGCGCGGGAGCGATAAGGGCGACACTGCCACGCGCATCAAGTACGCCATCGCCGCTAAGCGCAAGGCTCTGAACTGGCGTGCAGTGTTCTCGTCGTGCTGCATGTACCTATGGGACTTTCAGCGGTGACCATGTTATTTTATTAGTGGGAAGTCTTTAGAAAGGTTCAGTGCAGGCGCCTATAGTAGTTTTGAATGTATCTGATGCGTGCATTTTGAGCTACAGCGCCTTGGAAAGACCGTTTTGAGCGGTTTTGGAGTACTCTGAATATATGTTTCTAACGTACGTGATATTTTGAAAGTACTTAACAGCTCTCGTCTGAAGTGTGTGTTCTTTTCGTAGATCAGCACGTTGGACGCACGCTTAATAGTTTCGTTGAAAAACGTGTATTTCGAACACTCTGAAACGCAGTTCAAGCGCCAGGTAGACGGGCGCCTTAAACGTGTCCCGATGAAACCAACGTACGAAAAGAAAACACGCTTCAGGCGAGGCACATACCGCTAATACTCCCATAATGCATCATGCAAATTGTAAATACTATTTTCCCGCCCTCCAGCATAGCTAAAAACGACTTTTCCACACCGCTGTATTTCGTAATATACTGATTGAAAACACGGGAAACTATTATAGGGACCTGCATTGCACTTTGCTTCAGACTTTCCACCAATACAATGTTAAGTGTCTCCGCTGAAAGTCCCATAGGTACACGCAGCACGACGAGAACGCCGCACGCCAGTTCAGAGCCTTGCGCGTAGGAGCGACGGGACATGAGGCGCGCGTGCCAGTGTCACCCTTATCGTTCCCGATCTTCCCTGTCTCAAACGCTGTAAAAAAAAACCTGCAAGTGGGCGTCGCCCTTGACCTTTACCGGCCGTCACTAAGTTGTTGCTTCAAGTGTTGCACACGAGGATGATTTTGAACCAGGCTGTAATTACGTGACAGTTTTATTACAACGACCAGTGAAATACGGGTTTGACGACACTGGCGTTAACCAATCACAAACTAGAGCTGTATACAAAGTCCGCAAATCAGATAAGTCACGAGGAATACTGGGCACTGGTGCCTTGCTGTTTACAGTAACGATCATAAACATTATTCACGTGTAACATGTCCGTGATCGCGGACACGGTTACTGAACGATATTCGTAACTGCTACGTTACACAGAATCACATATAATCTAAAGGGAATTTTAATATTTTTTAAAACCTGATTCACACTTTCTTTGCAGCTGGGAATATGATGCACTAACCACCAAAAATACTATTTCCTAACCTTATCTTTAAAAAAAAAAACCTCAAATTATACTTTTTTTATTTTAAATCTTCTACAGAAATCCATTTTACAGTTACTATGCATTATTAAATTTACGCGCAAGTAAAGTATTAATTAATTAATGTCCAAAAACCATATAATTNTTTACAGTTACTATGCATTATTAAATTTACGCGCAAGTAAAGTATTAATTAATTAATGTCCAAAAACCATATAATTAAATTAAATTCTGAAACAGGATCAGCGATATAGGAATTAGAGCCAGACGCATTCATACGTATAAACACAAACAGAGGTAAAAAAAAGTAATGTAATTGGCTTTAATTATTTTTTTTTTGCTAAGGGAAGCCAGTTAAAACAAAAATACTGCAATTGTACGAGTAATATAAATCTAAGATGACGAAGAAAAAACACCTAAAGCAGGCCTTCCAGCTATGTTGGTGTAGGTGTGAAAGAAACTGAGCCACTGATCTCCACTCACGACTTTGTGTCCTTTGCGCTGGGTGTCATGTGACAGGACAGCTTTATCTTGCCACGTCCTTGTCTCGGTCACGGTTACTCAGGTCACGGTTACTCAGATCACAGTCATGTCTTACCTGCAAACAAACAGAAACGAACAGCATGCGTTAACCTCGCAGTATAACTTCAATCAGTAGTTCATGTTGCACAATAAATGAGCAGTGTCATAGCGTGAGAACGTTGCAAAAACGGCGCTTAAATTACCAACGCCGTTACGATTTCGAGAAGCTATTCTAGACACATTGACTTAACTGTCAATGTAAAACATAAATTGCAAACAGTACTAGGCAAAACGTTTATACAAAAATTATGTTAAAAAATAATAACAGTATATGCTTCATTTTACTTTGTACACGTGTAACAAGGGCCACCTGTTTTTCGTGAAAATATTACAGGACTGCTTGTACTCCAAAACACTACAGCTCAGATCCACTTTCATGATTGGATTATTGTAACTGTCACGCGTTGCAGGTGTCTGCCCGCGAATCACGGACACTCAGTATCGAAGTTGCTTGGTTTTGATTGGCTCAGTGAAGTAAGGAACTGTCTACCGACAAAGGCAGGCAGCCAATAACCAAAGGAATACTGCACGTATGCCATAGGACATTGTAGTACAACCTTCGCCTAAATGTTTTCGCGAAAAACAGGTGGCCCTAAGTTCAACATATTTACAGTTATATATTTATATCATTACTAACTCTCGTATGTAAGAAAAGGAAACCGCTTAATTATATATATACATATATATATACACACACACACAATAAAGATAACTACGTCATTATAATATCTGTGAACACTTTAGTTCAGGTATAATATTAGTACAAGGGCTAGATTTTAACCTCCAATTTTTCTTTGCTTTGAGGCAGCATGAGAAAGTATTTTCTTACTTTTACGAGCCAATCGTAATCAGGTTACCCCGACTAAGGTTAATTCTACTCAGGTTAGGAACAGAACGAGTTTCCTTATGGGAGAGTTTGGCATAGGGAAAAATTTCCGCCGCTAAGTAAGCGCTAGTGCTCCAAAGTGGTACATTTAAATTAAAATTTTAAGCTACGTGAATAATAAAAGAGAAATGTTTCACTCAGTCAAGTAATTATTTTATATCTGATTTACGAATGTTGAAAATTATTTGGTTTTTTAACGTATAAAATAGAAACAATTCGATGCGCAATGCGACATGGCGCTTACCTAGCGGCGAAAAATTTTAGCTGCCAAACTAAAAGCATTGGCCTTCCCAAACTGAGTAGAATAAACGATACCCCGACACAGAACGACCGTCATTCGTGAGCAGACACGCAAGACGCGCGACAGTTTGAAATCCAACCACGAGAGGGCAGCAGGGGCGAAAGTGTTTGGAAATGCAACTAGCCAAAGAATCTTTTCCCGAAAATCAGTTGGTGCAAAGCTGTACCCACATTAGTAATGCGAGTTTTAAATTATATCAACATGCCACTTTCTGGCACTCATCGCGTGTTCTCTGGTAATGAAACGTTACTAATAAAACAACAGTTTTTATACATTCAGATACGAAATTAAACAATAACCGCGAAAATGTAAGTTCATAATTACAAACTCCGACTAAGACGTTATATTCCCCCATACTGTAATTATAAAATGCTACTCTGAGATATTATTAACATAACTATTTAAAATACAAGCAATAGTAAAAATCATCAATATATAAATATTACATTTCAAGAAACGATTACTAAACTTTGATATTAAAACATAANAGCAATAGTAAAAATCATCAATATATAAATATTACATTTCAAGAAACGATTACTAAACTTTGATATTAAAACATAAATGCAGTAATAACTTAGGGGCAAAACATCTCGTAACTGTAATCCGGACCATGTGTGTGAAGTTTCCCGGACGTTCNAATGCAGTAATAACTTAGGGGCAAAACATCTCGTAACTGTAATCCGGACCATGTGTGTGAAGTTTCCCGGACGTTCACACGAGTCAATGAGAGAAGAGTCTGCGGGTGAATCACGTCCTGCGCCGGAGGCGGTGAGCACGCCACTGACGTGGTGCGTCTATTCGCAGGCTAAATATACGCGTGCTGGCCGCGGTACGAGCTTGACAACCGTGCGTGGGAGCCGGTCATGAATGTACTCTTGTGCGCTGCGGATCGCTGACGCTACGATGCGCGACACGTTATGTCATCTCTAGACACACACGCAGCGGGCGACTAACGCCCACTAAGGAGCCGCGGTGGAGCAGCGGTTAGACTGCTCGCCTTCCACCAAGGCGAACCGGGTTCGATTCCCCGGAGGGGCCATTCCAGGATTTTCGCACGTGGGAATCGTGCCGGACGATGCCGCTGGTCGGCGGGTTTTCTCGGGGATATCCCGTTTCCCCCCACCCCTTGCATTCCGGCGCTGCTTCATACTCACCTCGCTTCACCTTCATCGGCTCTCAAGAGTCGCCCAAATCTCTTCACCCACTCGTGCACAATCCTTATATAGGCCTCTTTCGTCGCGTAACTAGATCTGGAAACGCAACTCGTGTATTTACCGCGAAACACGAGAACTTGAGCTAGGCTGACGTGGCCTTGTGTCGTACCGGTTCTTGATCAAAAATGTAGACTGGTCGACTCGGAACACAATGAAGACTCTGAATCGGTAACGCTTTCCGAAAACTGGTTGAGCGAGAGGTTTGAGTTGCCAAGGCCGCGTCGATTGTCTGGTCCGTCGCATAAGACTACCTTCCTTTCCAGGACTCCATGTGAGGCCAGGTTCATGGAAAATTCCTAAGGTAGCATTTCAAGGAACAAGGGGAACAATGAAGTGCAACTCGGGATCGTGAACGCAACGCATATACGGTAACAATCCTAGACTTTTTTGGTTAACTCATCATATTTAATTAGAAAATATATATCTCTCTCTTTATATATATATATATCTACAGTGTAATGTATATTTTTTATTAAATATCATCAGAAAGCAAGCATAGATTATACCGTCAATAAATTATAAATATGTTGCGTGGTGTTTATAAAATATATCGTTTAATAAACACCATGCCCAAATAGACTGTGTTGATAGAAATGATTGATTTCAAGTCCATGCCGATCTGTTCGGTGTCGACTACAGAACGAGTGATTATTTTGTCGTTAATAAAGAACACTTTTGTGGCCACCGCCAGAGAGAGAGAGAGCGATTATTTTGCAATAACTAGAGGAAAAGCCACGCCTGCTTGCTCAAAGCTGTCCTCAGCAACCCCGGCAGAAGAACAGGAAAAGCCCGAAGCCGAGCACATACAACACGTCTGTAGACGATAGTTTACGAGAGGAGGGGTCGCGGTGGTATATTCGTCTGGAAATTTACCTTCCATCAAGACGAACCTGGTTCGATTCCCGGCGGGGTCACCCGGATTCTAGCAAGCGGAAAGCGTGGCACACAATCGTTTTATCCGTCCCTTAAGGGGCCTCCCTAGTCTCACTGCGAGCATAAAGTCGATGGTTTGTTGCCAGTTTATGAATTTCGTTATTGAAACGTTAAGTGTGGTGGTTGAAAAGTGTCGAAGTTAGCAAAAGTCGCTCTAAGTATCCATCTGTTGACGATATTTATTCTTGTCCAAAACAGTGTTTTTAAGTACAACGACAATGCTGCATATTTTCCGAACAGACTGTTGTATTAAAACCCCACGTTCACCGCTTAAAATTACGAGGAAACAGAACAAGCGCGAAGATTGTTTGTTCTGTTATCCATCGCCGTCGCAATGCTTGCTTAAGGCGCCCGTCTACCTGGAACTTTTTCCCACGTTTAGGCCGAGAAGCGCGGGAGCGATAAGGGCGACACTGCCACGCGCATCAAGTACGCCATCGCCGCTAAGCGCAAGGCTCTGAACTGGCGTGCAGTGTTCTCGTCGTGCTGCGTGTACCTATAGGACTTTCAGTGGTGACCATATTATTTTATTAGTGGGAAGTCTTTAGGAAGGTTCAGTGCAGGCGCCTATAGTAGTTTTGTATGTATCTGATGCGTGCATTTTGAGCTACAGCGCCTTGGAAAGGCCGTTTTTAGCGGTTTTGGAGTACTCTGAATTGATGTTTCTAACGTACGTGATATTTTGAAAGTACTTAACAGCTCTCGTCTGAAGTATGTGTTCTTTTCGTAGATCAGCACGTTGGACGCACGCTTAATAGTTTCGTTGAAAAACGTGTATTTCGAACACTCTGCAACGCAGTTCAAGCGGCAGGTAGACGGGCGCCTTAAGGCCGGATGTGAACTTGAGGCGTTTAATATTGTTTATTAGGGATTCCCTTTAAGAGTCTACCAAAACTAATAATACATTTTTATTTGTGAGGAGCTCTTACAGTAGCTTCTATCACTCAGTATACGCTACTGTCTTACACTTAAACCTACCTGAACGAGAATGTAACACATGAAGGACTGACTGCCTGCATCGAAGCACTTCAGGCAAGGCCCAGTCTATCTCAAAGCGAGCGTCTTTACCTGGGAGGTACTTTCGAACAATAGCGAAACAACCCTANCATCGAGATCAACGTGGACGTCAAGGATGCGCACGCCTGGAAAGCACTTTTACGTTGCTCATGCAGCCCACAAGCTCCCAGAAGCCTCTAGCATACAGCAGAAGTAAGATGGTGGGCATCATAGCGTATCACAAGACTCTCGAAGACCCTAGGTCCTCAAGAACTCCGCTCCCACAGGTGCGATTTGGAGTTTCCCATAGTCAGTCATTGGTTCACCCCCTAGCCTGTGGCACAGAGTATCTAAGAATACAGAGGTAAAGCTGCCGCTTACAGACCCCCAACTCCAGCCNCACCCCCTAGCCTGTGGCACAGAGTATCTAAGAATACAGAGGTAAAGCTGCCGCTTACAGACCCCCAACTCCAGCCGCACACGCCAGAAAAATGGCGTCAGTGGCCAGCAACGTGTTGGAACGCCGTTTGCCAATCAGCACCTGGTTACCTGGGGGCTTATTCTAAGTTATTCGTTAATTTTTCGTGTTCGTTAAGTTTCGAAAGCTCTCGAAACGAATAAAATATTTGAGAAAGGCAATTTCATATTCTAATTCATATTTCGTTACAGCCCTCCGAGCCTTCGGCAATGTTCGGGTTTTCGTTAGCTAATGCAAGATGTAGCACTACCCACATTAACTTTAACTGTATTACGAGAGTTTGTTTATACATTATGACTACTTAAGCTTGAAAACATTAATAAACCATAGCAGTAAAACGCTTAAAATATGTTATTTGCGTTTGGCGTGTTTTAAATATAAGTATTAAATAAATAATACATTATAAGAAAAATGTATATTTCGTTCGTCAAGTGAGCCAAATTAGCTGTCGACATCATACTTTTTTCTAACTCGGTTGGACGTGTGATGTATTACACATAAATATGGTGTAATTTCATATGCACTTTGTTAAAATTGACTCCCGTGTACGCCGATAAGAGAGAGCAGACAGAACTTTGGTTGTCACATGCACGAAGACTTTTCTCAATGACCATTTTGCTGTATCGTTTGTTATTTTTAATACCAAGATTATAAAATAAGCAACGAACAACAAACTAGAAGCTGTCGTGTTTCTAGTCGATTGTATTAATTCCAATATGATATGAATTTTCACTCAATTATTTTCGATAGAAAGTAATTTTGTTGTAAACTCCAAATAATTATATATGCTTTAGCCGCTACCTATCGGCATATTTACAAACTACATCTTTCAAAGAAAATTTTGAATAAATCTGTGTTTATGTTTTCGTATTTCATTATAAACAAATGTGATTAAATAATACATACCCTCACAATAACCAGCCTACACTAATGCTTACATAGTTTACAAAAAATATATTTCTTTACGTTTTTGTAATGCATTACATTACTTCACGATTCTCTTCTCACAGTCACAAATAACAACCCGTTACGCATAACCGCCAAGTTTTCATAATGAAACTCCGCAACGAAAGCCCAAAGGGCTTCGCTATCGTTTTGAGTTATTTATCGGAAATAATGACGTCAAATGAACACTAGAATGCTTAGAATAGCTCCTTTTGTTAGGATATGAAAATTCAAGTAATAACGAATATTTTTTTCGACAGGAAAGGAAACGAATAACTTGGAATAAGCCCCCCTGTACTTGCCGGCCGGCAGTCCAGCGAAAGACACGAGAGGCCCATTCAACCAGCGTGTAGTATGTGGACGAGTCCCTACAACCTGAGGGGCTGCTCGTCCTCAACCCGGTTTGCGGCACTGCAAGCTACGGTCTGGCCTCGTTTCCTCTGGCCGTCTCACTGTGTGGCATTTGTGAAGAGAAGTAACGCTTGCTTGTGAAGAGAAGTAACACTCTCCCCCAATTCCACTCTACGGTCCAGACAGGGGAAGAGAGAGAGAGAGAGTGCTGGAGCTGGCAGCATGTAAACTCGGACACCCACGAGTCGCGAAGGACAGCCCTTTCCGCCGGCGTCGTCACCGTTTCCGGTGAGAGGGAGGGAGGAGTGGCCCCGCTGTTTATGGGAGTAAGACCATTGACCAACTCCAACAGATTTTCATCTCATAACTACTCGGCGGCTCGGTAACAAGATACAGCCATCTTCCCGCGACCTTACACTTCACCACCGAGGCTACTGGGTCGTCGAGGCTCCGAAGAAAACTCTTCCAAACACTAAGCGACCACCAACCAACATGAACCGAAAAGATTATGTCCCCGAGCTCACTAATAAAGAGCAAAATTCCTACCAGTTTTTCCCTTAGCATTTTAATGAATGCATGTTATAAAAGTTTGAACTTCTGTCGATGGGGATTTCTAATTTTTGTACAGTTATGGAGGCCATCGGACTGCCCAATCCCTCTCAGTCGCGATGCATGCCTCACTGCATGCACTTCCCTCACTTGCGCGCGTATGGGGCTCAATCCTGAGGCGGAATGAAGTCCCGTCCCTACGTTGGGCGCACACGGACTATACTTGTTTTACTCTCAAACACGATGCTGCCAGGTAGGTCCATAACACCACACACACTACACATTAGCAATGGATTAGGCTGCACAACCATTATACATGCATACTACACAAGATAACGGTTCTAAATATTGCGCATTTTGTTGGCCAACTGATATTATTATTATTGTTTGTAACTATGTAAGCCGTTGTAGATTTACTTTTTAAAAAATGACACAGTATATCAGTTTAAATGAAAAACACTTATTCATCTACTATCCCAGACTATTTTGATAGTCATCAGGTCGGAATTATATGTTGAAAAATACAGGAGGAAGGGGAGAAGTATATCACATTTACCACTATTCACGGATTGTTAATGTGATTTTTGTGATAAACTTAACCCGTTCGGTCACACGAATTGTGCGATTTTCTACACCACTTAGTCAAGGACGGTTAACGCCAGTATCGAGCACGCAGCAGTTGTTCACTGGTTGCAAGACAAGTGCTGAACACGAGTACAGCGCATACCAAAAAATTACGCGACTGCANCGCAGCAGTTGTTCACTGGTTGCAAGACAAGTGCTGAACACGAGTACAGCGCATACCAAAAAATTACGCGACTGCAACACTTGAACGCAGAACTTAATGCAACTTAATGGGTGAAAGAGTTAACTTCGAGAATCAAGCATAGTTCGGGACTAGTCTTTAATAATTTTAATTTAACATATTGATATATACAGCTACAGTTGGATTAAAAATGTATCGCAGTGCCCTCAAAAGCTTTATTGTAGTTTATTTTCATATGAATTTTTTCTTTGAGTCAACGTAGTGTTGGCAAAGTATTATTTGAAAGAAAAAAAAACTTTCAGACAAATCAATTTAACAGCTGCCATTTAATTTCTAAATGGTGCAACGTAAGAGTTGAGTACCTCCAGCGTTTAACTTAACCATTGGAAAACGTGAAATTCGAGGAAATTCTACATTGAAAAAATAGTTTCTTATAATGTTACTTGATAGGTGGCGTTACTCCAATCGTTCTGTGTTTAACGTAGTGGACACAATGATTAATTAAACTGAGAATGTCAAGTGAGTTTTTTTTTCGGGCGTACTCGGCAGATCCCGGGGACTCTCGTTCGGGCGAAGACTTATCGTCAGAAGCGGCGACTGAGGAGATCCCTGGTGGCGGCGTGCCGGGACCACCGAGAACTCTTGAGCCGGGGTTGTTAAGTGGGTAACGCGCCGAGAGCTGCCGAGATTGGCTTGTTACGCCAGCCAATCCCTCGCTCCCTCTTCCACAAACACCCCACCTGCTGCTCGCGAGCTGTTTTGTCATCCGGATTAAATTGAGTTCCCGTCTCTTGTTACCGAGCACGGGCGAAGGCTTTCTACAAGACGCGCAACTCTCCTTCAGCCCTCCCACTCTTGCCAGCCCTGCGTAGGTATGTTGAAGGAAAAAAAATCGATATATCGAAATTACGATATTATGTCAACTATATATCGATATAAATAGTCGATATATTTACGTTATTTTATCGAAATAAAATTTTTTTTGCAGATATCGAAAATAAATATTTTTTTTNTAAATAGTCGATATATTTACGTTATTTTATCGAAATAAAATTTTTTTTGCAGATATCGAAAATAAATATTTTTTTAATGCGCTTTTAATACGCTCTGTTTTGAATATTAAAAACTAATTTAAAAAATTACTGTGTTTATGTTGGNTTTTTTTAATGCGCTTTTAATACGCTCTGTTTTGAATATTAAAAACTAATTTAAAAAATTACTGTGTTTATGTTGGCAACGTTAACCAAAAACAGACGCTACATCTTTCTGCAGTGCCTCGTGTCTTCAATATTCCAAGCAATTTTACATTTGTCAAGTCCTTCAATACACAAAATATCGGATTACTATGTACCGAAAATCAATATTTTTCTTTCGATACGTAGTTTTGTAAAACAATAGTTTTATAAATAACCAACATAAATAATTTTTTTTTTTTTTGTGATATCAATATCCCTAACCCTGAGCGTGCGCAACACCACATACGGACAATGTAATAGAAAGAGTCGGTACTCCCAGGCGAGCTTGTAGAGTGAATATGGGGTGGAGCGATTTCGCTGGCTGCGCAGAACTAGTCTCCGTGTTCCAGATTTGGACTGCTTTTCTGCCAATAAGACTATCATAAACGGCGTGGATAGGATTTGAGTTTGGAACACTGTTTATGCAAACAAGTGCTTTGAGATGTTTGTATACTTCCTCTAACAAAGTTTTAATGCGATTAAAATAAATTCAAAATGCTAAAATAATTTTATTCATATCAAGAGGCTTGTCTCTTGAAAATAAAGTCGCACTGATGTGGGGTAGGTCGAAGTTGGGTACATGCGCAGAAGACGAATAATCGGTCAACCTCATCTTTTAGTCCATGGATGACCTCGAATATTATTCGCTTATCCGATTTTGCAGGCACTATCGATTATATGTTTTCGACCACGCAGCATGAGATATATTTGTTAATAATTCACCGGACTTTCATTTCTGGAGTGTGCTATCTAAGAAAATTATTCGTGCAGAGATTTAAAGAGATCGTTTGTGCGTGTTGCGTAATCGATTATTTTTATAATCATAATTTTTTCTCCAGATTTAAAGTAAGAAATTTTCTTTACTTTAGCAGTGTGTCATATATAGTTATGCTGGCATGATAAAAGTGTACAAATAATGATTGTTGACTATCAGCCAACCAATAATAAACGACAACCAGTATAGTAAGCGTGTCCGGTTTAGAGTGGTTCAATATGAGGGCATTAAATGGAAGTACAGAGACCGACATAACCGGTGTTGCTATACCAATGAATATGTGTGTCTCACTAATAGCATGTCTTCAATTGCTGCGAACGTGAATATTGCGCAAAGGGTTTTTTTTATTTCTGCGCTCTCTACATGCATTATCATATGGATACGCTTCTACTGCCGTTCCTTATTTGAAAGTTTCTTGAAAAATTACGAGACAGCGTCTTTCCATTGCTTCGATTTACATACTGGTAAGACGGGAGCAGCGTTTTAGGAGGGGTGGGGAAAGAAAGTTGGGAAATTGACGTGTCTGATACCGAAGCGACAACTTATCGATACCTATGATATCATTAGATTGACAAAAATTTAGCAAATAATACTTAACGCGATGTAACAAGAACATCTTTGCAGGCTGTTAGCGGTGTTGGACCCCAAAAAAAATAATAATTTAATTTTTTACCAAACAATGTTCAACTTGTACACATCATATGTGAGACACTTTCCTTACATAAAAAAAATTTTACACTCTATATTATTAAAAATAATTTGATGTCAAAATTCTAACTGTAGTCCGTGGCATAGATTTACTTTGTAATTTTTTTCATTTGTTCATTTTAATATTTGTTATTATGGCTGCAATCAATATAGAAATAAAAGTGAAATGTCATTACTTATAATGGTACGAAAATAAAATAGTTAATTTTTTGGGGTAAAACATCCCTAAGTTTCTTATGTACAGAAAAAATAAACATGACTAGACTTATAATCCTTTAAGTTGAGTAGAACATTTATTCACCGCTTCCTAATATGGTGACCATACTAGTGTCTGCAGACAAAAAAAAGTAATTTTTGAGGCCGAAAGATTAAGAAGCGAAAGCAAACTGTTGAAGTATATTATCTGCGTGATCTTAAAACGGAGCGAGGTTAAATGATTTAAAATCTTAAGGTAGATCAGGGATCATTTACACGCGGCTTACGGCCGATACGTCGGAACTCTTTCAAACTGGTGACAAGTGACAAAGCGCAATTTACTCCGCCCGCCGAGAGTAAGTGACGAAGACAGACGCCAGACTTGGACGTCAAGGTCACAGAACAGAGAAGTATACAGAGACGAAATTACGTGATGTGTGCGCACACATTGTCTGAGCGGCTGCGTACTGTTACGGGAACCGCCCTTGCGTGATTGGCTGCTGCGTACTGCGGGAGTTTTACTATTGGCTGGGCTGCCAGCTCGGCAAGTAGGTTACCCGGCCCTGATTGGGGAACGACGTTCCGACATGTTGCTGGCCAGTGGTGCCATTTTGCTGGCGTGTGCGGTTGGGGCTCGAGGTACGAACGGCTGCTCCATCTCTGCATTCTTAGGTCGGGAAGCCGCACAACTTCTGCCCTGATCAACAGCTAGGAGACAAGACGCAACAAGGTATATTTTATTGCGCAGCAGACTGTAGAGGTATCACGCCTGCGTTTCCCGATGCCTCTACAACCCGACCATACTTCTCAGACGAATCATAATTGCAAAACGCCGGCGGAATTCCACGGAGAAGGTTTGTGTAGGGAGGGGGGACCACCGAAGTTGTTATAGTGGATTTGACAAAGGGGGACGAGGGGTGATATTCCTCTCTCGGCACCGCACGGCGGTGTGCCGTACAACATGCTTAGCCGGGGATTTTGAATAACTATCTCCGAGAATGGCGCCGTGTAAGTTCTCCCCTCGGCCTCGTCTTCCGCATCTCTTCAAGAAGCGGTTTGCGAGCCTGCCTGCTCGGGAACTACAGCTCGTGCGAGAGAGCTGCTGAGATAAGGATCGAGCCAACACCACCCGCCAGATTCAAACTCAGCAGTTCGTTCTCCGTCAGCGGAGCTGATCGCGAGAAAAAACAATCAAGAGTAAAATAAAGAATTCGACATAAAAATGTATTCTGTGTTTTAAGTTTAACTTTTCCATGTCAAAATGTTTCTTTTATTTTTCCCTTCTTTGTTTTTCTTCTTCATCAGTTTCGGTACTGGAGAGAAGTCCAACGAATTTCTGAGTAAAATTGAACTCCCCAAAATTTCAAAAACATGAACTCCCTTGAATGTGGTTGATTATCCCGAAAAAGTCTTTAAACTCACGCCCACATTGTGGGCTTTAAAATACGTCGACATGATTGCGTTCTATACAGACAAGAAATCGGCAATAAGTTTTTTTTTTGTCTTTTATGCCTATCTCCGCGTTGGCCCACGATTTACCAATCGCTGCCAATAGCAATGTAAATGTCACGTGATCACATTGAGGCATGGCGTTTGTTTACATCCTGTTTTCCAACATGTATTTTTATTACGTTCTTAGTGAATAAAATACACGACAGAAAAAAAATGCTCTAACAACATTTCAAAGCATGTATTTATGTAGTCTGCCAAACTTATCCCGAGCCACAAGACTCCAAAGAAACCAAATGCAAAATAGCCATTCGACGATTTTTCAACGTCCCAGCTTTACGTCGGTAGGCTGATAGGCGGATGCGTACATTTTTTTTAAATTCAAGCCTATATATGCTTTATTAGATAATACATTCTGGAATATAGGGTTTGTCATAAGCAATATATGATATGTATTGTACAAAATTTAACCTAGTAGCCTAACTAAGATAAATGTATATAACGCTCTACATAATCAGTAAATAACACTCTACATAATCAAAGTCGGTACACTTTTACATATTATAACATGATATTACACATTATATAAAACTGTTTTACAAACTAAATTTACAACATTTGCAGTGTATATATATATATGTATATATATATATATGTACATATATATGTAAAGGGAATGTGGGGGATTGAGGGTACCGAAGAATACAAGGGCGAGTGTACGAAAGTATGTATGTTGCAATGAATTCGGAGTGTTTTAACGTGCGTGTTTTCTTGAAAGTAGCCCTCGTGCCTCGTCTCAAGTGTGCTTTCTTTTCGCAGATCAGCACTTACGACGTAAGTAAAGTAGTTTCGTAAAAATAAACACTCCGCAACGCAGTTCAAGCTGAAGGTATAGTCCGTTCACGGTTAGCCCTGATAAAGGTCTACTTCCAGGATATTCCTCCGCCTCATGCAAACAAAGCTTAACAGGGACTAGAAAATTACACCTAAGGGACAACGCACCGCGTTTTGTGCGCCCTCAGTGTAATAATATTTTGCATAAGAACTATTTCTTACTAGGTGTTACCAACACACATATTTTCCATCTGATTTTATTCGTGTTCATTATAGGTTAGATATTATAATTTATAATGTTGATTTATAATTTATGTTAACGCCAATATAAAACGTTTGTGATACAGGCTGTTCGCGGTAAAGTGAGCACTTTTGAGGACCTAGTTACTTTTTCCTTTTAGCCATTAAAATATATATTGCGATGTGAGTAATAAACACAGTGTGCATACTCCACCGCACTCGGAAGTTAACACCTAAGACTACGATAAAATATGTTTATTGACTACTATTCCAAATGAGAGGGCTTTCAAAATCGCTCACTTTACCGTGAATAGCCTACACGTGGCATACTTTGGGATAACAGCCAAAATAGGTCATACTTGGGGGGTGAGTTTTCGAAGGTTCGATTCAATAAAGTGTGAAGAAACTGCGAACAGACTATGGAGAGCACGGGGTAGGTTTGTTGGCGTGCGAGGGGGNGGGGGGGGGGAGAGGCCCCGCGTGAGGAATGTGCTGTCGACACCTCGCCCCCTCGACTCTCTTATCTTGTTTGCCGGCTGCACGGCTTGCAAAATGCACCTGATATCTGCGCAGCGGCGGGGCGCTCGTGTGCCCTTCCTGCGACCCCGCTCTCGCCGCCACGCATCAGTCTTCGCCTCGTCTCGCGCGGCACGTACGTACCTTGCGCTAGTGAACGCTTTCCCCTGGTCCGGCATTCGTATCGCGTTTGTAGTTTTGTTCTAGGTTTCTTCGCACTTCTCGGCGTGTGTGGTCGTTTCCTTTAGGGGTGCCGCCTACCTGTCGCTTGAACCGCGTTGCATTGTGGGTGAAATCCGTCACACTTAACGTGTCCCTATTATACAAACGCACGGAGCTAAAAACTGATTTTTCACACTGCTTTATCACTTAATATACTGACGTTATTCACGCGTNATTGTGGGTGAAATCCGTCACACTTAACGTGTCCCTATTATACAAACGCACGGAGCTAAAAACTGATTTTTCACATTGCTTTATCACTTAATATACTGACGTTATTCACGCGTCGGTCAACTAACACTGAAAATATTAAAAAAGCAAATATTTTATATATTTGCTTACTCTTACACTTACAAGAATTTAAAAAATATCGAAAAGAATAAGTTTAGTATTTGAAATATTTTCGTAACAGTTTTAATTTAACACGCGGAACTACTTTTCCTCCGTCGTTACCAACATTTTCCTCCGTCGTTACCAACCTTTCCTCCGTCGTTACCAACCTTTCCTCCGTCGTTACCAACCTTACTGGGCGCTTGTCAGCCAGCCTTCCCGTTCAAATACAAGCAGTTCCGGTGCAGTGAAATGTTCAAAGGTTGATTTAACCACGAAAACCTATTAACTTTAACACGGCTCTCGAACCAGTACCTGCCACGAAGATCACCGGGCAGAAAGTTTTCTGGCATACGCTAGCGGCCAATAATAACTGAAATGCGATATGTACAATAGATTGGAAATCGAGTCCGAATGGGTAAAGTATACATGTCGTTCAATAAATCCTGTTATAATAAAGCTGTCTGCGATTATCGTGTTACGCTATTAAGTTGTTTTCTAATACGGCTATACGAGACATAATTCCGCTGTATGATAGCCAATGTCTTGCTATAAATTTGTTTTCCTGTTATTTACGCGAAGTACACAGCAGGCATGCGTCACGCCTTTTCAACCTAGTGTAATACCACAAGACGTGTAACGACGCAATGAAAATTACGCACACGTGTTAGTTCATTTTTTCATTTGCAACAGCAGTGCTTGGTTTATGAAAAAAATCGTGAGTTAGATTACATGTATACTGAGCTTGTCACGATGGAAAGCGATGATTGGATCTGAATTTTATTGCATGGAGATCAGGATTCTCCGAGTGGTGTCGAATAACGCATGCATCAACTCCAGAAGTAAAATTAAAGTATGAGTTTTTTGTATTTTTGATTTACCTAAAATTAATTATTTCAAATTTTACAGGTCTCTAGCTATGATGTCTGAATTTTTTTGATATTTCGAATGTCACGGAAAAAAACAATTGAATTTGATTTTCCTACGTGGGAAGTTATTTAACATATTCAGGACTATACAAGGGNATGTCACGGAAAAAAACAATTGAATTTGATTTTCCTACGTGGGAAGTTATTTAACATATTCAGGACTATACAAGGGCAGGCAACATCTCAGGCTAAGCAAATATGATAATTTGTCATTCCTTGAAGACGAAATTCGCACAAAGTGGCGGTTCCTTTTATGAGGGCGTACCCATTCGCTAATTCTCTGCGCGAGGATTTGTAACGAGCCTTGCGATTGGCTACCACGTACTGCGGAAGGTTACCTACTGGCTGAGCTGCCGGTTGGCGAGTTAAGTTACCACGCGCTGATTGGCGAACGGCATTCTGACACGTTGCCGGCTAGTGACGCCATTTTACTGGCATGTGATGCTGGATTTCGAGGTACATATATACCTCTACATACTTACGTACTTTCTGCGTAAGCATTGTCTCGCGAGCGCAGGAGAACAAAAGGCGTGATAAATTTTTAACGAAGTGTGTTCTACGTAAGACGTGGTAATGACAAGAACCGTTAAGGACGACAAATTCAATCTTTAAGAGCCGGCGAGACAATCGCTTGGCAGAAGGCGCAGTTACAGAGTAGCTTACTTTAGATTACAGAGTTGAAACGGCCGCCTGCAACGTGAACTCCAGACGCACACGCCAGAGCAAAATGCCATCACTAGAGACCTGAAGAATTCGCGAATTCATTTTGGGACAGACTAGAATTCAAAACACGTGTGTTTATATAACTTTAGCCATTGGTCCACACGAAGTTTGACACCTCCCGGAGAACGCTGGCCCAATCGTCACCTTCCGCTGTGACAGCAGACAACCAATGTGCATTTGATATCGGGATATCTGTACATAAGACAGTAGAGTCTAGCCTGCAGGTCACCGAACTCGCCAATTTTTCAGGTCTCTAGCCATCCCTGACGTGCAGCAAGTCGGAACACTATTCGCCAATCGGCGCCCGGTAACCTACTCGCCAGTCGGCAGCCCAGCCAATAGCGGACCTTTCGCAGCATGCAGTAGCCAATCAGACACAAGGTCCATTCCCAGAGCCTTGCGCAGCCAATCAGATAACGGATACGGTCTCATTACAAGAAGAGCCAACAAACCACTTCGTCTCTGCGACAATTACCCCTCACCTCCAATCTACCGGACAATTTTTCTTGAGGGTCAGACTTCCATGGGAAATCTTAGCTCACCACTGTAAGCCCGGCATGCAATATTTGAAGTATTAAATCGCGAGAGAAATGAAACACATTTGCAAAGTTAATCTGAAATATTTACAAAACACAGTTCGTTTATTTAAAAAAATAAAACTACTTCAATTTAACAGACATATGCGTGAATTTACGGAACTNTACAAAACACAGTTCGTATATTTAAAAAAATAAAACTACTTCAATTTAACAGACATATGCGTGAATTTACGGAACATTCCGAAAACTGATTTTTATTCTTTGCGTCATTTTTGTAATGGTATTACAGAAATATTTTTTTTTAAGTAACAGGTNTACAAAACACAGTTCGTTTATTTAAAAAAATAAAACTACTTCAATTTAACAGACATATGCGTGAATTTACGGAACTTTCCGAAAACTGATTTTTATTCTTTGCGTCATTTTTGTAATGGTATTACAGAAATATTTTTTTTTANTTACGGAACTTTCCGAAAACTGATTTTTATTCTTTGCGTCATTTTTGTAATGGTATTACAGAAATATTTTTTTTTGAGATAACAATTTGGGAGGTTTTTTTTTTTAAGTAACAGGTTGGGTGAGATGATATTGTAGGTGCAGTGTACGATACCGTGCATTACAAAAGAGAGTAATAACACTCAACTATTTGCCATTACAGCACAATAAGCAAGTTAGTAAGAACAATTTTGCTACTCGCAACTCAAAATTCAAAATTTTCCCCGGAAAATTATTTAGGTTTTCAACACATCGAGTTCGGACGAGATGATCGACTGCAAATGTGCATTTACACGGAGACAAACATGTCACAGAAATAACTGGCAATGACAAGGTTTCATTATCTTCCCATCCTGGGCGGCGTTCCAAAACGTTACTCTGCGAGTAAACTTTTCTCTTTGGCTGCCCCCAAAACACTTTGGGTGAATGTTGTATTCGCTCTTGGCAGTGTAGCAAAACTGCAGAGTAATTAAACTATGAGCATCTTGCCCCAGAGTGTAGCTTTTACGCACGTTATTTCAGCTAGTAACCGAGGGTAAACTTAAAATGGCGGGAAGTTTAGCTGAACTAAACAAACTGTATGGAGATGAGGACATTCTGGTTACGGACACACAGAGAAAAATTACAAATGACGAGGGACCAATTTCGTATTTTTCATTAAAAAAAAAAAAAAAAAAATGCGTCGTTAGTTGTTGAGACTACGTCTAGTAATCTGAACAACAGTTGCTACCAGAAATACGAGGACACATCACGTGTTTACTGCCTCCACTGATAATACAGCGGTACCGTCTCTAGCATAGCTGCGAACCAATATATTGTTAGCTGCAATGCCTGATACAGTGTACTTATCTGCGACTGTAACGGTGAACACGGGGAGCTAAGGGTTGCAAAAACACAAAACAAGAGACATNAAAATCACAAACAAAACAAGAGACATGCACAGCGCAGCGGCAGCTGGGATCCAGTTGGTGAGATCCCGGCAACCAGGCAGGTGGGAAGAAGAAAACGGCGCACGAAGATTTACAGACGCCGGGAGGAGCAGTATTGGATGGTACGGGACTGGTGTTGTCGACCTTACATCCGCCATAGAATTATTTATATACGACCGGGCCTAAACAAACAAGATAAAAGAGCAGATCAGTGGGGAACCTGTTTGTCAGCCTTCACTGCCGCATACCGCGCGAGCTGTCCCTGAAAGGCACAACGAAACTCGGAGTTGGGTGCCGCATTCCATACCGAGAATGAAACACGGTGCGAATAAGTGTTATTTAGTGCCCATGTTTGTCGGCAGAGAAGCTCCGAGTTAAAAAAAAGAAACAGGAAAATTTGAATAATGTGAAAATACGTTAACAGCCGATTTAAATAAAATATAACTAGCACACTTTTTGCCAGACATCTCCATATAAGGCCACCACAACGTTTCATGGGACAGGGTACTTAAAGCCTGCCCACAACCATTCAACAAATTCAGAAATCGCGTAAACTTTTTTTTTTTCACTTCCACGCACAAAAAAATCGACAACCTTTACAAACCACGTCTGAACTTTTATTTTTTGCGACTTATTATTATTTTTTCTTAAATTCGGAACTCTCCCCAAAAGAGTTTCTGAACATTTTAGTAACCAACTCGGGTAACACAGAGAACAAAATATTATTTCCCAAATAACAAGNGAGAACAAAATATTATTTCCCAAATAACAAGAATTTTCATCACAAGGTTTGTAAATCGAAGCTAACGTTTGATATAAGTTTCGTATCTCACTACGTATTATCACCTACAAATTACTACAGGTTCGCAAACATTCAGAAACCAACTCAGCACCCATGCATGCAAAGGTGGCGTTTGGACCCTATCACAGCATTTTGTGTTATGACTCGGTCATTGGTCCTCCGCTGAACAGTCACGCCCTGTGTAACTCTGGACCAATAGGAAACATTCAGCACTCGGGTGGTCTAATTTNGGTCCTCCGCTGAACAGTCACGCCCTGTGTAACTCTGGACCAATAGGAAACATTCAGCACTCGGGTGGTCTAATTTCCCCATGCTTCACAGGAGTTCTGATTGTGGCAGCATCAAAAGAAAACATTTCCCGTGAAGTAGTGAAAGTAGTGAAATCATACGGAAATGTGTTACTTTGCGCCACCTCGTGCTTATTATCAGAAGAGTTTTGAGAGGATCAACAATATATATATATATATAGGTAATGTTTACATACATATCAGTTTTGTTATGGATGCTGTAGAATATAGTTTTTTGATTATTCACACACTCAACTTTTAATGTATGATTCAACAAAAAAAAAAGTGTATACGATGGTTTCTTGCGAAGTATGTAAAGTAANTTCAACAAAAAAAAAAGTGTATACGATGGTTTCTTGCGAAGTATGTAAAGTAAAGTGAATGGGCGACTCATAACAGCGAGGTCTTGAGAGCCGATGAGGGCGATTAAGGTAAGTATGGAGCAGCGCCGAAATGGTAGGGCGGGGGAAACGGGACGATTCCCACATGCGTATATCCAGGAGTGACCAGGCCAGGGATTGAACCCGGTTCGCCTTGGTGGGAGACGGGCAGGCTAACCGCTCAGCCACCACGGCCCCAGATTTTAATGAACATTTGAAAAATATTTATAGCATTTGTTTTGAAAACGGAAATGTTATAAACGGCACGGAAAATTTAAGGTTTGAGTACCGACATTTAATATAAACTGGTTGGCAAACCTGCCCTGGACCCATCATCCCCCTCCCCGAACCCATGGGTTCTGGGAACAGGAAGAGACTTGCGTCTGTTCTTTTTTTGGTCGTGCAGGGCCGGAACTCTTCTGGTTACGAGGGCCCTCATTACTCGAATTGGACGTCATTATCGTGGCCGAGGTACCTGCTCGACGAGGTGTCACGGAGGGGGCATTACAAGCCGCCATAAACACGGCTGGCCACCGGCCAGTGGCGTCGGCGGGATTCTTGTCTGGGGCGGGTTCCACAGTCACGGCGGCGTTTCAGTCGTCTCCGAGCCACTTCTACTTCCATTTAATTGGTGCTTGCTAACGGGACTTCGTAATGACACTAACTATCGCGTTACGCATAAAGGCGTTTAGCCTACGTCATTTAGCTACAAGTAGAGACCTGAACAATTCGCGAGTTCAAAGACTTGTAGGCTATTAACTTTGTCGTATGTAAAATCATGCAACTATCACTGTTCATTGGTTGCTTCTTGTATATTCTGTACCATATAAGAAGGCCACTTTCTTGACAGTTGACAATCGCCGCACCTTTTCGTTTATGTATCCATTCGCCATCAAATGGCGTGTCAAGAATAGGCTTTGATATGGCGAGACAGCGCGTCCAGGAGGTGCTGCTACGTGCGGCAATTGGTGAACTGCTTTGGTGGCGCTGCATTCGTAAACGGAGCTTGTGGACGTGTGTAGGGTCGTTCATAAACGGGGTTTACGAAATACAAGTTACTTTAAAAATTATACAGAGCTCGCGGGAAAA
>NQII01000032.1:1623030-1648233 GCA_002778355.1 Clitarchus hookeri
ATTAACAGTTCCGATATATACTTCAATCTACCTTTTTGTATGTATTACAATATTTTGCTAAATTGATTAGCATTTTAGACATTTGGAGAATTTTATTAAAGTATATGACAGTTAAGATTACATGGCATTGTTTATCTTCAAAAATAAATTTTGGTAGTTCCCACATGGACACTGTTAACAAAATATTTGACAGTTCCCACATGGCACTGTTTGTTTACAAAATATTTGACAGTTCCCACATGGCACTGTTTACAAAACGTTTGACAGGTGTCACATGGCAATGTTTTGTTTACATACTGCGGAAGGATACATAATCGGCTCCCTGAAAGTAGATCTTTAGCAGGGCTTCAGAAAATCTTGAAGTTACCGTGAATACATTATACCATGGACTCTTATTATTTAGCAAATAATCACTAGCTCTTTTGATAAAATATAAATATATTTCTGACGTTTTACAACTACCAGAAAAAACACAATTAAAATTACGCACAAAAATAGTAAACAACTAGTAAAATGTAAAAATTTTCTATAATTGTATATTGTCAGTAATTACTCTGAATCCGGGGGGCGTGATGGCTGGGCGGTTAGCCTGCTCGCCTCCCATAAAGGCCAACCGGGTTCAATCCCCGGCCGGGTCACTCCCGGATTTTCGCATATAGGAATCGTGCCGGACGATGCCGCTGGTCGGCAGGTTTTCTCGGGTATATCCCGTTTCCCCCACCCTTGTATTCTGGCTCTGCTCCATACGGTGGCGTTGCATTTACCCTAATTTCGTTTGTCCTGAAGTTAGGCTAAACGAAATTAGGGTAAACGAAGTTAGGCCAAACGAAATGAGGATAAACGCAGTTAGGGTATTCGCAATTAGGCCAAACGAAGTTAGGCAAACAAAGTTAGGCTAAATGCAAGTTTCAGATTTTAGGATAAACGCAGTTATGCTAATATAAGTTAGGCAAAACGAAATTAGGCCAAACATCGTCAGGACAAACGCAGTTTCTGTTAAGAATCTTCGAAAATCGACATTTTAGGGTAAACGAAGTTAGGCTAATCGCAGTTACAACTAACTCAGTTAGGAACGCAATTAAGACCAACGCAGTTAGGCCAAACGAAATTAGGGTAAAAAAAGTTAGGCCAAACGAAATTAGGCGAAACGCGATTAGGCTAAACGCATTTAGGATAAACGCAGTAGGCCAAACGGAATTAGGCGATTCGCTTTTAGGGTAAACGAAACGTACTCCACCATACTCACCTCTCTTCACAACATCGGCTCTCAAGATCTTGATGTTAAGAGGCGCACAAATATCTTCACTCTCCATTCTATTGATGCGGGTGTACGCAACCGCTGATTGGCTGAGAGAGGCTCTGAGAATAGGCTTTAATTCTAATTGGCCATCGCGTGCTGAGAAACATTCCCTATTGGCCGGCCTGCAGGCTGGCATGTAATTTGCCAGGATTGGTGTATAGCGTTCCGATATGCCGTCGGCCTTAAGTGTCATGTGGTATAAAAATATGAACATTTCACAGTGCTTTAAAAACTATGCTGCTGCGAAAATTTTTTTTAGTGATGGACTATTGTGCCTACTCAAAACTTTTAAATCGTAAACGATCTCATTAAAATAAAGTCAAATAGTACGTCCGCCTTCCTTCGTTTCCATCCACAAACATCGTGGCTGAAAGAATGTGGCGTAAGTCTACAGTCGGACTTCAGATAGTCAAGTGTTTAACACAAGAATAAGCAGTAAGTACAGTGGTAACTGTNGGCGTAAGTCTACAGTCGGACTTCAGATAGTCAAGTGTTTAACACAAGAATAAGCAGTAAGTACAGTGGTAACTGCAATAATCCTGACGTTAATGATTTATTACAGCTTAGTTTAATCAATAAGAAAACAAAACATACACAAGAAAAATTACATGGAATAAGCCCATAAAATACCATACCTATCCTAAACTTAATTTTTATGAATATTTGTATTATAAATCTGCATATTATTACCATAGGTCAATATTTTAAAGATATGGACGATATTTGCTTCATCGCGCAAGGAGATGATGGGGCAGAGGCTTCTAAAAATTGCTTTAAAACAAGTTTTGGTTAAAAAAAAAAAATCTCTGATAGCATTTTTCAATCGGGCATTTTTCAGTCGGCGCGAAGCAGTCCAAAGCGAACACACTAAATAAATCGGAGCCTACTGTTCGATTCGCCGTCCCTCGTAGCTTCCCGATGCACTTCAAAGGAAAACAAAGGAGCACGTTNACTAAATAAATCGGAGCCTACTGTTCGATTCGCCGTCCCTCGTAGCTTCCCGATGCACTTCAAAGGAAAACAAAGGAGCACGTTGGAACATTCCAGTCGCTATTCTGGTTCAATCGGGCCGAACAAAAACCAACAAAAACAATCCACCCGTCGGGTGGTAACTGTTGAAGAAGCCACCTACTCGTCGCTGTACACTGCGCGTGGCAGAGAGGACAGCAGCTTTATCCAGCGGGTCTGTGAATGGACGAGGTTCTCCTGCGTTTTTTTTTTGTCCGCGCAGGGAATTAAAATAGCAATTAATCTCTCAGGAGCTCTCTATTGTTTGTCAGGCGAACGACAAATACGCACCCACACAACCTTCTGGCATTGCCGAAAAGAAGCGACGTCAATGAAGGAGTATTACGGTACCCCACACACGTGGGCGGAGTTAGTCAGAATTTTCACTGCGCGGTTTAACCTCGGTGGTCAAGCTTCCTAACCCACGACAGTGTAATGTGTCACAGCCTAGGAATTTTTTTGAGAGTTCGAGCAGTGCGATTATTTGGAAAAATGGTCGCCAAGGTAGTTCTTATAACACTGCAATTAACTTACATCAAACTTAAAAACACGAAACTAATGTTGAACTTTAACAAGGACGTGCTGGGAAAAAAAAATTCTAAAATAATGGACTGTAAATATATAATATTTCAGCTGTAGAGTTACAGGAAAATATTTGGCAACCAGTTATCAAACAATTGTTTCTAACAAATACATAAATTGTTTAGTGTGTTTTAAGTCAGTTCTTTCATAAACAATGTGGCCAAACCTGACCTAACGTAATCCATATTGGTTATTTTTCCAAGCGAGATGCCTCTGTTTCAAGAAAAATACACAGCAAAAAAAATTATCTACCTGTTACAAACAATTCTATGGTAACTAGTCGCCAAAGATTTCCCTATAACTGTAGGCTAGAGCTGAAATATTGTAACTTTACAGCGCATTATATCAGGAAACATGCAAAACCGTTTGTGTAGCTCGAAGTTTATATTTAACTTTAACCAACCACAACATTGTTCTAATGTATTTGTAGTGTTACAAAAATATATTAAGCTACNAAGTTTATATTTAACTTTAATCAACCACAACATTGTTCTAATGTATTTGTAGTGTTACAAAAATATATTAAGCTACTAGCTTTTAAAAGAATTCCTTGTAAAAATACAAAAAAAATTGACAATTTTTGACTTGGAGAAAAAATGCATAGAATTAACGCGTTCAGACCCACTGTGCTTACAATTCCAGGTATTGCAAACAAAAAGTTTCTTTTTATTCGAACTGTAAGTTAACACAACACTTGTTTCGTTGTTACAGCCGATGAGATGAAGGCTATAAGTTTGGCTACATTGAACCAACTATGTTGTAGACCAGTAAAACCGTTTGAGAATCATTTACCCTCAGGTAAGATTATTGGTTGAGTTTCGCATTGTGCGGTACAGACCAAAAATTACCTACGCAGCTGTACGCACGAACGCAAGGGGCGCAAATGACTGAACGTATAATCTATTCGTGGTTTCTCCACACTTTTTGACGAAACCTTTGAAAAGACACTCCATGTACGACGTGTTTGGTTGTTTCCTGAATATGTCATGTATCACAAGCGTTTTATACTTCTGTTAACATTAAAGTGCCTTATTTTTGGTTAAACTTAACGTTTACTTTATTTTATATATAAATTATAAAACCTAACTTATAACTAATATGAATAAAGGCAGAGAGAAATAGGTGTGTTGCTAATACCTAGAAAGTAATAGTTATTATGCAAAATATTATTACACAGAATGCGCACGAATGCGGTGCGTTGGCCCTCTGACGTAATGCTCTTAAGTTCTGCTTTCATACGGATTATTCTATTCAGGGTAGGAACAAAACAACATTTCTTATGAGAGAGTTTGGTATATGGAAAATTTCCGCCGCTAGGTGCGCGGTGTCACAAAAGGAAAATTTTTAATTTTATTTTAAGTTTGGTGAATAATAAAAGAGAAAGATTTGACTTAGTTATGAAGTCCTTTTATAGTTTATTTATGATTATTACAATTAAACTATGTTATTATGACAGTTTGATTGGGCTGTGTCCATTGTCGACCATGAGACGTAGCAAAACAAAAAACAAAAAAATAAAACCTTTCACAACACCACATACACATAATTAGGAAAAGCTGTTTCCTTGTCACTGAAAAATAAATGTACTGGTTTTTTTTTTTACGTAGAATATAGACACTAGCACTTACCTTGTGGGGAAAATTTTCCCTTTCAAAACTTTTAACATTGTGAATTTCCCAACCTGTAGTACAAGGAACCTTAGTTTGTATGATGCGGAGGAATATCCTGGAAGTATAACTTGAGCAGGGCTTCAGAAAAGTCGTAAGNAAGGAACCTTAGTTTGTATGATGCGGAGGAATATCCTGGAAGTATAACTTGAGCAGGGCTTCAGAAAAGTCGTAAGTAACCGTGAATGGAATACAGGCGTGGAGTACAGGACGAGAGGGAAGACTAGGGAACGGGACGGGAGTTCGACGACCGGCGGCGTGCTCTCATTGTTCGCGGCGCGGCCATGACGGACGGCAGGTCGCCCTCGTGAGACCCCGGCGTCGTGCGCAGATCCGCGGATAAACCGCGCCGCCCTCACTTGTTCCTCCGGCGAGAGGAGATACCTCGGTAAGTCACGCCGGGGCTCAGCCCTCGGGAACACCACGCCGCAGAGTAGTAAGTACGCAGAGACGAAGTCAGAGAGTAGTATGTACACAGAGATTACATCACAGAATATGTAAATACGCAGAGAATAATCATAGAGTACGTGAGTACACAGAGATAAAATCATAGAGTATGTAAGTACGCAGAGACGAAGTCAGAGAGTAGTATGTACACAGAGATTACATCACAGAATATGTAAATACGCAGAGAATAATCATAGAGTACGTGAGTACACAGAGATAAAATCATAGAGTATGTAAGTACGCAGAGACGAAGTCAGAGAGTAGTATGTACACAGAGATTACATCACAGAATATGTAAATACGCAGAGAATAATCATAGAGTACGTGAGTACACAGAGATAAAATCATAGAGTATGTAAGTACGCAGAGACGAAACGATGAGGCGGTGCCACGGTGGTGTAGTGGTTAGACTACTCGTATCCCACCAAGGCGTATCCCAGCGGGGTAACCCCCAGAATTTCCGCACGTGGGAATAGGGCCAGACGATGCCTCTGGTTGGCGGGTTTTCTCGGAGTTCTCCAGTTTACTCCGCCCTCGCATTCCGGTGCTGCTCCATACTCACCTCACTTCACCCTCATCGGCTCTCAAGAACTCTATATTAATAGCAGCCCAAATATCTCCATTACACGCGGTTCTTTTGGTGTTGTACCGATTTTCTGATAGGTTACTTACAACTTTTCTGAAGCTCTGTTTACCTCTTAACATTTTATACCCGAGTATACTCATTTACGTTTGACATGTTGCAGAATAGGTGAAGCCAATGTCGGTGCTGTACGTGTCATAGCACTGATGAGAGCATTGCCTTCCCCTGGGAAATGCTATTGACTGGTGCTGACAAATCCACTATTTAATGATTGGCTGTTTATCGTGCCATGGATCAACCGAAACCCCTTTCTATTGGTTCCTAAGTGTAAAGATATTGTAAGTATATCTAACATAAAAAATTCCTTCTTCTGTATGACCTGAAAAGAGAGATTAATGTGTACGTTAAGGGGTTAAAGTTCTACTTCCAGGATATTCCTCCGCCTCATTTAAACAAAGCTAAGAATATTACACGAGTGAGCCAACGCACTGAATTCGTGCGCACTCAGCGTAATAATATTTTGCATAAGAACTATTTCTTACTACTCATTACCAGCACGCCTGTGTTACCCCTGTTTTATTCACCTTGATCATTAGCGAAATATTATAATTAACAGATCAAATATAAATAAAAGTTCAATTTAACCAAAAATAAGATAATTTTATATTAGCACAGGTATGAAACGCTTGTTAAACAGTACATATGTAGTAAGCAACCAAATATATCATACATGGGGTGTTTTTTTAAAGGTTTGATTAAAAAAGTATGACTAAACCATGAATAGACTATACCGGATGTTATGATAATTTAATCAGAGGGATTTTCTGCCAACACGACTAGAAAAAAAACGGCGTGGATTGGATTTGAGGTTACAACACTCTTTAGTAAACAAGTGCTTTGAGATGTTTATATACTTCCGATTTGGAATGCAGTTAGATTGAATTAAAATTGGTGGAAGTGTTTTAATCGTATAAATATGCACGTCTTTTGAAAATTAGGATTAAAATAAAAACACGTTCATCGCTGTTGACCATGTGACTTTGTCAGTTGTGTTCCTTTGGGGTATGTCAGTGTTGCGTACATGCGCAGAAGACGAATAAGCGGTCTACCACATCTTTAGACTATGGTTCCAGGAACCTCGCGCAGTCAATAAGACAACGGGTGTGCCCACATCAAAGGAGCCGCCACTCGACTTTTATGTGCTTGCTAAATCTGTACTAAATGCCATTTCGCACGATAAAATATGCATTGAATACAATTACTTGAGTTCAATTTATTGAACCAAAAAATCACTCAAGTTGCCTTTCAATAAACTGCATTAAATAAACTTTCAAGTCTTCACATGAAAATTTATCTCAAACGTTTAATGAAACCAGTTTAAAAAAAATTCCAAAATTAAATTTCTAAAAATAGTTACGACTCGTGCGGGACACGAAAATAATTGGTTAAACCCCAACAAATTTTCTTCATTTTAAGGTTCATTTTATTTTTAACAAAATATGCATCCTTATTTTGTAAAAACTTTTAATGTGTGCAAACAACACTCTTATTATGAGATTACATCTGTTAGTACTGTCAGAAAAGCTAAGATAAAAGATTGAAATTTTGGATTCAAGAAAATATAGAACATGTGGTAAAAGAAAAATCTTGAAGGAAAAAAAGACATTCCAGAAATTGAAAGAGAAAATGGCCACGATTATGGCGTTCGTATGACGTCATATAGCATTCATTGAATTGAATTCAATAAAAATTGAAGGTAATATGAAAAAATATTTGATAGTGTGAAAGAGCCTTAAGAGCACCGCCTACTTTGCTCTTGAATTACATTGCAGTGTTTTAAATCCTAGTTATTTTACGAAATCATTATACGTGTCCCCATTAGACAAATGATAGAAAAAAACACACTTCAGGCGAGTTACCAATATTACTCTCAATACACCACGCTCATTAGAAATACTATTCCGAGCCCTCCAACACAGCTAAAAACGGCTTTTTCACGCCGCTGTATTTCGTAATATACCAGTCGGAAACATGCTTAACTATTATGGGGACTTGCATTGAACTTTGCTTCAGACTTTCCACCAATAAAATCATAGGGTCACCGCTTGATGTCCCAGAGGCAAGGCAGTGATACTTCGCGAAAATATTTCGAGACAAGATAAAGTCCAAAGCACTGTAGGGTCGTCTAGCTTCTTTGATTGGCTAAAAAATGTTCTGGCCCGTGTTAACAGTTTGCGCACGAATAACGAAGGTTCAGTATCAGAGTTACTTAGTCCTGAGTGGCTTGGTCAAAGACGGACAGGGCACCAGCAACCAATGGAGGTATAACAACAGCTGAGGTGTGTGTATAGTATTGAAGTCTACTGTGTGCTCCGATTTTCACGCGAAAAGTCAGTGGCCCTAACTATAGGTACACGCAGCGCGACGAGAACACTGCACGCCAGTCGAGCGCCTTGCGCGTAGGGGCGACAGGGAGCTAGGTACGCGTGTCAGTGTCGCCCTTATCGCTCCCCCGCCTCAAAGCGCACTAGAAAGCTACAAGTAGACTGCGCCACGTGCGGTGTGCGGGAGCGCGCACGAGACTGGGCAGCGCATCACTAGTGTGCCCTCCGGCCTTGTCAAGGTCACCTCGCGGCTACCCCGTAATTAAGGAGGGTCGAGGCCTCGCCAGCTGCGCACAGAGACACGGCGGTAGCCCCGCGCGTGCATGCGCACGTCACACGCTTACCACATAACCCCCTCCCCAGCTTTTTCTGGGTCCTCGTTAAGGGCCTCACATGCGGAATGCGAGGACGGAATGTACGACAGTGGTTTTTCGTGGTCTCAGGAAATGGTCTCGGCAACAAGTGGTTTCTCCCGAATGTAATGTAACGCTAGCTTCCCGTTGCGCAAAGTTAACCCAGTCCTTCATTATATAGTATTTTGTTTCAAGTGTTGCAATCACGTCACTCTGTGACAAGTTGGGGTGACATGAAAAATCACAGTGGGATGATTCAGATATTCAGGGGTGCCAATTAAACCACTTAACATTAAACATGGAAAGAAATTTAAATAACAGCGAAAAACCGCGTTTCACAAAGTCACCAGTGACCCCCGTTTACGGTAATATTTTGGATAGTGCTGTACTTGACGTAAATCAACAGTGGTTTCATTCAAAGCAACGAATGAAATGTGTGCTTGGTGTTTGAGAGATCTTGGGAAAACTAAACATAAACTAGAGTCGTTGAAATGTCCTTAATTTACAGTAGGCCTGCCCACAACAGAAAACACTGATTGCGTTGGGAAACGATCCTGGCTGTGTACAGTTCTCGCCATATTTTTCATTGCTCAGCAACATGTCCAGTGTGATGGATCATGGACTGCAGGAGCTGAGAGGATTCGTTACCGTTGCTACGAGTGTACACAGTAGACTCTTGTATCTCGCGCAACGGCATGCACGATACTTCACACAGGAAAACTTACTAATGGCCAGCTAATAGAAAATGTTTCAGTGAACGGTTACAATGGAAATAATAATTCGACATTTACGATTGTATTGTTTTCTTTATTGATCATAAAAATGTGCTTTACAAACACAATCGGCAATGTACATTTTTTTTTTTTAAATTTCGTTTAGATGTTTCTATAATTTTATTAATTAGGAGCATTTTAAAAATCTTAATTAACATAATCTTACTCATTGTATCCTCCTTGTCGGTGAAATTTTTGAGGAAAACAATTATTACGAAGGCACTTACCACCAACACGAGAGAAATAAAAGACGTTAGTAGTATGATTATGATGAGTTTGGGGCATCGGCGTCTGGCGAGGAGCTAAGCGCCGGCCGCCATCTTTTGTCATAGTAACTAGGCGCCAGCTGCCATCTTGGATACAAGGAACATTGACCTTGACCTTTGACCTTTAAACTAAAAAACCCAAAAAAATTCCCAAAATATATAATAAATTAATAAAACTATTTGTTAAAAAATTAAAAAAATTATAAAAAATTTATTTTTAAAACATTGTATAGGTTCTTCCTTCCCCCTCGCCATATTCTCAGCCACCGTCCGCAATTTCGGTCGGTGCAGTCCGTCATCTTGGAAGGCGTCACAGCCACAGTCCGCCATATTGTTTTTTTCCTTTGTCATTTGTTTATATATTACTGGAGTTTGTCTCTCACCTTCGATCAACTGCCATCTTTGTTTTTTCGTTTGTCATTTCTTTTACATTGCTGGTGCTGTCCCCAGCCCCGGGCCCAGCTGACGACTAAACCCCTCCACTTCCCTCTTCCAATATATTTAATTGGCCAATTGCCCACCCTTTTCCAATATATTTAATTGCTACGCCAATGTTTCTCGTTGGATAATTACTCGGGTGTTTTCGGAAACCTTCCTTCGACCAACACCGCGCGATTTTCGCCTACTATTATGCCGAATTACGTGACTTAATAGGGATATCGGCTGGGTCGTTCAAAATACCTGCCGTTCAACATACCTACCCCCGTTCGACGCCCGACGGCGTGGGACGGCAGTTCAAGGCCTGACTTCCGCGCTGCGGTCAGCTGGTCGACTGGACGATGACAAGGAGGCCTTCCCCCCTCCACCTCCTCTACGTCCACTCCTCGACACTTGGGCAGGCGTTGACTAGAGACTGTGCTTCGCTTCTACTATGTCATCGGGCTGTGATTGCAACACGAACAGCTCTAACTTTATGGAGTTTCCTCAACACCTGACGTCACGAACTCTGTAGGGGCTGGCTAGACTACATAAACCCTGACCTGAAGACAGCTCGACAGAGAACACGGGGTGGGCTTCATAGAGGGAACATAAAAGATTAGTATTTTAATGGGTTTTTAATTTGTATGGGCATTTTATGTGTAATTTTATTTAAGCCCAATATTTTTTAATTGTGAAATTTTAATTGCAATCTTTTCAGTCTGTTTAAATTTGTTTTTAGTAATCTCTTATACTTTTGTATTAAAAATTTTGGGGCATTTTGCAAAAGAAAAAAAATTGCCCGCAGTTATATGGTTAAAAAAGGAATTATCATCAATTGTACATTTCTCACAACTGCTATAATTCATCTTGTAATTTGTTCCTAAGGGATGGGATTCTTTACTTGAGTTTTTCAACGTGTTTGTGATACCTGCGCAAAGTTTTAAAGAGTTTATTAGTCCATACATTGTTATGGATGTGGATGGGAAAGAATGCATTGGTCACTNTCCATACATTGTTATGGATGTGGATGGGAAAGAATGCATTGGTCACTGTCATGAGGTGGTTGGGTTTCCTCCGTGTGTTCCCACCCGTGACAAACTATAGGTGTCTGGCGTCAAATATAAATGTCTGACCTCAACTATAGAAGTCCAATGTCAACTATAGATGGCTGTCGTCTCCTACACCCGAAGGACTTTCCTTGTTGAATGCTGTGTTCGCTGTGGACAGTGTAGATCATTAAATTAACTTCCTGAGCAACGTACAATATATAGACTTTCATGTCTTAGTTTGCCAGACCTGCGCGAAAGAAAATTAGGAGATTTCATTAAAAAGGAGGAAAATTTAATTTCTTTAGCGCCGCATATTAAATATTTTTTTCCGTACAGCTCAATCTTAATAATGTTGAGAAAAAAAATCTGTTTAATCATGTCACCAGTATTTCAAGCATTCAATTTTAAAAAGTTAAGTTAATAACGTAAATAATGTTCCCATTATCCGTTGACATAAAATATGAAAGCCAAGAACCAGCAAAATATACTTGTTAGCTAACAAGAATATGTATTTTAATACCTACACACTGCCGTATGAAAAAAGATTATCAATAAGAAATTAAAAATAATTATAAACTTAATTTACATTGTTTATTTAAGATTTTGTATCGTTAACACAGTTAATGTTGTCAATAAGGCTAAAACATGGCTAAAATAAGTTTTATTGCCTAAAAACTAATAATATAAAAATAATTAGTAGACAAATGCTATCCTTATAAAGCCAAAACTGTAGGAATTTTTTTTATCACCACGAAACAATCGACAGGACGCAAAAAAATGCTCAAACAGCGGAAGTCTGTTAACCCTAACCCCGACTGAAAGAGATGCATTTTTCAGTGCGTGGTTGTATTTCTGAGTACACTGGCAGGCACACTCCAGATGTCCAAGTACTGCCGCGATAAAACTAATGCACAGCATTCGCGAATTACCGCCGCGACAATCCGTTTAACGGCTCACGCTCGGCTAAAGCTGCAAAGCCGTCCACACGGAAGAGCGTGCCAGATCGCAACACCGCCCGTTTATAAACCTGAATTACGGCGGTAAGCCTGAATTACGCGGAGGCTATGCTTAAAAACAAACCAGTTCGACAGGCATTAACAAACATAATGGCCCATAAAACAGGCCTCGAGTACAGACACACACATAGGCGCGCGCAGGATAAGTAGCTGCGTAACAGCGACGACGTGGTGGACGGGTCACGTTTGTAATTAGATCACAAGTTCATTACACACGCCCCGAGATGGTCTGAGCCAATCGCCGGAGAGGAAACAGAGACGGCAACCGCCACTAGCTGTTCTGGAGTAGAACTGGCTACTCATCGGCGCAGCGGCCAATGGAGGACGCGGGCACAGCTTAGGGACACCCGGAGAGTATCCACACTCATCTCAACGTGGCTAAAGCAAACGCAAGGAAAGGATCGAGTGTACAGAAAACAACTTACTTGCCCAAAGACATGAAAACGAGTATCACGTGCCGTTAAAAGCATTGTTTGCTTAATGCCACAAAAAATTGCTTCGTTATTGAATTATACTTGTGGATGTTAATTACTTCATTTTTTTTAAACTTTGTCTAATAAAAAATAATTTATACAAAATTAATTAAAATATTGGTAAAATGTGTTTTAATTATTTAATTCTATTGTTAAAAATATGTGCGGAAAATATACAAATTCTACCTTTGCTATTGGACGCAACAAATATTTCGCTATAGTTCCCTTTACAGACCTAAAATATATTTACCACGATTTATGTGCAAATTCACAAAATATCAATCAGATTTTAATTACTTTTAACATCCAGAAATATATTTTCCGATCATTTTTATGGAATTCACAAATTTTGACTAGCGATGAGGCTAAACCAACACTATACGCCGCGTGGCTCATAGCCCAATGATCTACTAAATATGTTTACTGTTTTTAGAAAGTTAAAAAGTATCAGCCAAGCAGACCATNTGGCTCATAGCCCAATGATCTACTAAATATGTTTACTGTTTTTAGAAAGTTAAAAAGTATCAGCCAAGCAGACCACGAGGACCTGCCTAGGCTGTCGCTGACAAAAAATAAAAAAAAAAATCCCATACCCCACTATATAAACATATAAATAAATAACATTTCGGAAACTGGAGCAATGAAACCGTTGGAATAAAAAATACATATTTTGATAAATACATAGATAAAGAAACATCCCGGCTGTTTAATAAACTGTCTTCGTCCCCGAGTAAGATAAGCTCGCGCGATTTGCCTTGCCGTCCAACATCCGTCACTCTGGCGCATTCAAATGAAGAGAAATGAAGAATCACACGAGATGAAATAAAGAAAATACTAGAGTGATCCGGAGTTAATGCAATAAAGCAAATACTTCAAATTTTGTTTTAGTAGTTTTGGCAGTATTTCGTATACCTGATACGTAGAGCCAGCGACTTTTCGCGTAAAAATCGGAGCACACAGTAGACTTCAATACTATATACACACCTCAGTTGTTGTCATACCTCCATTGGCTGCTGGTGCCGTGTCCGTCTTTGACCAAGCCACTCGGGAGTAAGTAACTCCGACACTGAACCTTCGTGATTCGTGCACAAAAGGTTAACACTGGCCAGAACATTTTTTTAGCCAATCAAAGAAGCTGGACGACCCTACAGTGCTTTTGATTGTATCTTGTCTGGAAATCTTTTCGCGAAATATCACCGCCCCTACTGGTACGTAAACCGTGCTACTGTTCTAGGTTACGAATGGTTCTATTTACAACAGCTCAATAGAAAGCCTAGAGCTCGTTGGTTATGAGAATTACACTACATTCACGGTTACTTCCAACTTNTTTACAACAGCTCAATAGAAAGCCTAGAGCTCGTTGGTTATGAGAATTACACTACATTCACGGTTACTTCCAACTTTACTGAAGCCCTGCTAAGGTTTCACTTCCAGAATATTCCTCCGCCTCGTGCAAACAAAGCTTAACCGAGTCTAGAAAATTACACCAAAGGGGTCAACACACCGCATTCGTGCGCCCTCACTTTAATAATATTCTGCATATGAGAGACATCTATGTTAAGAGAAGTATAAAACGCTTGTGATACCTGGCATACTTTGGAAACAACCAACCACGTCATAAATGGGGGTTAATTTTCAAAGGTTCGATTAAAAAAGCGCGAAGAAACCGCGAATGGACGATAACATTTGCTGTGTCGACTTAAGTACAGCAAGGAATAAAAAATGTTTCCTATTTGCAAAACATAAAAGCACAAAGTGGAGTCTGAAAGGGTCGATATAACTGTGTGATATAACTGTGTCAGTGAACTGAGATTTGAATTGTGCTGTGTGATGTTAAAGAAACCTTGAAGATAAAGATACGACTTTCAAAGACTCGTGGGGACGTATTTAAATTACAGCTGTATTTATAGTTTCCAAAGTTATTATCGACGGCTGAATTTATTCAAGAAATTATAATTGTGCATTAGACTAAAGAATTTAACATTTAAGGTCTTTATATATATATATATGCTGTTCACAATAAAGTGAGAACTTTTGAGGCCCTAGTAACTTTTTACTTTCTGCCATCTTTTGTCCTTTATTCCCCCTTTTTATGTAATTATTGTCACGTAATTAAAACACACAGTGTGTACATGCCACTGCACTTGGAAGTTAACGTCTAAGCCTAAAATAAAAATATATTTATTGAACTATTATTTCGAATGGGACAGCTTTCAAAAGTGCTCACTTTACCGTGAATAGCACATATAACTACATTTCAAGTAAAATTATTTTTCTAAACTGCTTTGTTCCCAAGTTTAGAGATTTTTAAATTGAAAAAAAAAAAAAAAAAAAAAATCCATCTTATATAGGGTTGGCAACGCGACAGTGAGGTGAGGAAATAGCGTTGCGCTCCTGAGCTCAGCAGCCACCGAGGCATGTTTGTGGACCGCCCGAGGTGGTCGAGGGGTAATTAAGGCGGGGTAGGGCGAGGCCAAGGTTGTTAAGGAGGGTGCTGCGTGGCGAGAGGGCGGAGAAAAGGCGGTTTATTAAAAGGCGCAGCGTCAAGGGACGAAAGCAACAAAACCAAGTAGAATGCGTGCTTCTCCCCCCCCCCTTCCTTCCTTCATGATTCCCGTAATTGCCCACAAGGACACATTCGCGCTTAAGCTATCGCCCACCTGCGTTTAAGGCCCAGAAGCGCGGGAGCGATAAGGGCGACAGTGCCACGCGCATCAAGTGTGCCATCGCCACTACGCGCAAGGCTGTGCACTGAAGCACAGGGTGCAAAACACTTTGGCCGCTATGTGCATCATTATGATTCATAGCTGTATTTTGATTCTGGGCACGTGCATCACATTTACTTACATAACTTTGTTACGTCTTCCATACTTTTTTTTTTTTTTTTTAAATATACTCATTTTCTTCAAGCGGCGGGTTTTTCCTCGGGATCTCCCATTACTTCGCCCGTGAATTCCGGCGCTGCTCCATTCTCACCTCGCTTCACCATCAGCTGATCTCTAGACCCCGATGTTAAGAGCCATCCAAACCTATCCACCCACACGCCTCAAGCACGGGTGAAATTTTTTTAAAACTTATTTGAACACAAAATTTAGTTTCAGCAGAAGTGCTTATTAAAGTTATAGAACCAGCATTTTGCAATTTCTTTGAAATCTGATAGGTACTTGGTAAAACCTGCGGTAAGGGACTGATTAGCTTTTAATTTTTTTTTACTTTAATTCTTTAAAAGTTGAAACTCATATACGGGAGAACCGAGTAACCTATTTTAAATAAAAATTCTTCATGAAATTATAATAAAATTATTAATTATTTTGAGCAGCAACCTATTGTTTAATTTTAATATTTTTACTGAAAATGTATAAATTTGAAATTACTTATAACTCGTTCCGTTTGTTTTGGGAAAGTAATCTTCCTGAAACGGCGTACGTTTTCCCTGCTACAATTTCGTATCGGAAAGAGGGAACACATCACTGGCTCCAAGACAAAACAGACGCGCAGCTGTAGCCGACAGAACCACTCAGCCACTCAGATAAGGACGGGCTAATCTCGTTATCTTGATTGCCACGTGTTTTGGACAGCTACACTTTTAAAGTGTTATAATTTACCAGATTTTTTTTTTCATCCGGCTGATATTCGCGTTACAACGACATCGATTCTCAGAAAAGAACAAGTGCCATACATCACGTTATCAGTAATATCAAACCTGGTTGGCATGTTGGCCAGTTCTACTGGAAATTTCACATCGCTCAGCTGAGTCTTGTTGGTAAATGAGTGTACTCTTCTGTGATGTCTCTTCTGTTATCTTGACCAGGGGTGTAGGAACGCGTGTTGGGGGAGGAGGGGTTGTTAGAAGGGTAGGTACATTGCGACCCCACTCAGGTTTATAGATGCACGGGGTATAACCACAAAATACGTAAACTCCAGCCACAAACGCCAGTCATATAGCGCCTCCAGCCAACAAAATGTCGGAACACCGTTCCGCCAATCAGCGCCTGGCGACTTACTTGCCGACCGGCAGCTCACCCAGTGGGGAGCCTTCCGCAACACGCGGCGGCCAGTCAGGCGCGAGGCTTGATTCCACGCTCAGCCAATCAGAGAATGGGTAGGCGTACATCAAGGGTATCGCAACGCCATTCCGTGCCTGTATGCTTATCTACTCTGTTGTCAAATAATGCTGTTATGCGCAATTTTATCCGAGAAGATCGTACTGTCTTTTAGCATTACGTCTTGGGGAAAATAATGAAGTGCGCACATTTACTCGCGATAAATACATCACTGTGGCAAAATATGACACAAAGTTATCAAAAACAGTTAACTGCAATTATCATTTAGCATTTCGGTAGATCACAGAAATCAAGATGACGGAACAAGGGCTCNATCAAAAACAGTTAACTGCAATTATCATTTAGCATTTCGGTAGATCACAGAAATCAAGATGACGGAACAAGGGCTCTCCCGAATTGTAGAGCAGTCTGAGCACATTTTTTGTTTACGCGAATCTCAGCAAATAATATCCAGTAAAATGACTGTCAGAAAAGATAAAAAAAAAAAAACAATTATTTAATTCCGTACGGTTTCGTTTTTGTCATGTCAAGTCCATTCAAAATGAAAAAAGTCGTGGAATTGGTGAAAAATAAAATCGATGTTTTTATAGTTGTGTAAGATAAGTATGGTAAAGTTGATTCTCTGTAACTTCCAACTTATCTGAAGCCATGCAAACGTTCTACTTTCACGCTATTCCTCCGCCTCAGGCTAGCAAAGGGACAACGCACCGGATTCGTGCGCTCTCAGTTTGCTAATATTTTGCATGAGAACTATTTCTTACTGGACATTATCAAACACACCTATTTTCTCCACNGCGCTCTCAGTTTGCTAATATTTTGCATGAGAACTATTTCTTACTGGACATTATCAAACACACCTATTTTCTCCACCTTTTTTTACTAACATTAATTTTAAATGATACGCCATCATTTATAAACTTAATACGTATAAGCAAAAAATTCAATTTAATGAAAATTTAAGACAATTTTATGTTAACGAAAGTATAAAAAGGCCGATGATAAATGACATATTTAGGAAACAACTAGAAATATCGTGCGTGAGGTGAATTTTTCAAAGGTTTCATTAAAAAGTTTGAAGAAACCGCGAATAGACTTTTAAGAGAAAAATAAAACCGTACAGTCGTGGTTTTAATCCGCGGGCTGTCATCGCGTGTAATAAAGTCCCACTGTCACAGCTTTAATTTCCACAGAAAAAATAGCCCCAGGTAACGCCATGACTAGAACGCGAAAAGAAAAAAAAAACAATCTCGGTACCCGTGTACTTTTGTAAGTCCGGTGCCTTACCACCGCGCCATTTTCTCACGGCGTGTTTACGTTGATATGCTTTCGGTTCCTGCCAGGGAGTTTTCGAACCGCGTAACCCGCCGGCGCAACTACAAACACCTCCCGAGCGGAGTAATACAGAAAAAAAAAAAAAAAANGCGTCGGCGCAATTAATATTTCCCGGCAGAAGCTCTGCCTACGGCTATCCGGGCGCCATCGCCGCTGTGGCTCGTGGCGCTCTCGCAGACGTGCGGCCGCTAATTGAACTACGCCTCCCCCCCCTCCCCACCACAATCATGATCATCCTGGAGGTACGGACGGAGTTCGCTACTCCTAAATGCCAGTTCACGATCGATGCCACGTACGTAAGAGACGTCTGCATAGAACGTTTACAAAAAAATGTGTCATTCATAGTGAACGTACTAGTGATATGTTCAACCAACCACACCGGTCTACAAATTAACTTAATTTTACTGAAGTAATTTTTTTTACTAGAAAATAACATGTATTTTCATTTTATTTGCATCCTTATTATGTCAGCACTTACTGCATAGGATTTGTCAATAATATAACACAAAACATGACAGCACAACACAAAATTAAAATACTATTAATTATTCAATAAAGACGTATTTTTTAAATAAGTAAAGAAAAATATAAAAAAGAACAATTACTTTTTTTAATATGATATTTTATTAGATGCAATAAATTTTCTTCTTATATTTCTTTTCTTATTTACTTCTCTTAGCTGAAGGCCTTACCTACACGACAGGAAATAAAATATCACCATCTCCTACACGTTTACACGTCCAGCATGTTCCTACAAGACACGTACACGATCATTAAGAACAGTTACGTTCTTCCATTATGATACGTACGCGATCACTAAGAACAGCTACGTTCTTCCATTATGATACGTACGCGATCACTAAGAACAGCTACGTTCTTCCATTATGATACGTACACGATCACTAAGAACAGTTACGTTCTTCCATTATGATACGTACGCGATCACTAAGAACAGCTACGTTCTTCCATTATGATACGTACGCGATCACTAAGAACAGCTACCTTCTTCCATTATGATACGTACACTTTCTAATCGTAAACCGACCTTTAGACGAACCCGCACCTATAAGCTCTTATGTCTGCAAACCTTTGTTACAGAATTCTTACGAATACAGGACGTGAAACAGCCCGTTGTGAATCACGTCAATGCAGAAAAGTCAAGCAAACTGCAGCGAGGCGTCGGTGTCCAGGCCAAGGGAAGAAATCAAAACACATTGCAGTATAGTTTGTAAAACAGAGCTCCGAAGCGCTGGCACAGTGATCAATATGAAAGTACGGGTAATGCCATTATTTTTTTAGAAATAATAATAGCGTGTCTTTAATTAACTTTTTCTTAAGAACCTCTGCATCACCTGGCAGACGGAGCACCTCGTGAAGTGCGAGATCATTACACAACTTGAAGTAGCTTCGGTTACTGAAGATTGCTTTCTGTAAATAGGCATGCGTTTGTTCTTAATCAGCATGAGATGAAAATATGTAGAAAAGAATTTCTCCTCTTCTCATCAGCAGATGGAAACAATTTCAAAGCAATGCATGCCTACAAAAAGAAACTGAGATTTCTAGGGGAGGTTTACTTAGATATATTTAAAATAAATTATTTTGATGTCTTAAATCTTGGCCTCCACTTGCCCCTTCTGACCGCTATAGGCTATTCACGGTAAAGCGAACACTTTTGAAATACCCTCTCATTTGCAAAAATAGTCTTAAAGGTATTTTATTGTAGTCTTAGATGTTAACTTCCGAGTGCGGTGGAATATACACACTTTGTTTATGGCTTACGCGGCAATATTTATTTTAAAAGGAGGTAAATGATAAAAAAAANGCGGTGGAATATACACACTTTGTTTATGGCTTACGCGGCAATATTTATTTTAAAAGGAGGTAAATGATAAAAAAAAATAGCTGAAAGAAAAAAGTAACTAGGGCCTTAAAAGTGCTAACTTTACCATGGACAGCCTATAGCAGGAGGGGGCCAACGGCTCAATGCTATCCTTTCCTATTGCTGCGCCCCTGGGCTCACTCACTAGAAATCCTTGACTCACCCAAAGGAAGCCAGAAGGCATCCAGCAATGTCCGTCACGCTTCCTACTTGCGAGAAATCCGGATTGGGACGAAGGACCCGAAAACCGAATAAGTAAACGTACAGAAGCGAAATATCGTGGCGGGTTCCTCTGATGTGCGAGTGCCCATTCCCTGATTGGCTGCCCGAGGCTACGGGGACGAGCATTGCGTCCGACAGGCTACCGGGTGACGCAAAAGGAAACTATATTTCTGGCTAGTGACGCCATTTTGGTGGCACGTGCGGCCGGAGTCCGCAGTATAAGCAGCTGCTCCGCCTCTGTGTAATTACCGACTCCGTGCCTGAATTATCGCGGGCGTGTGCCGTGTTTATCGCGCTCGCGCCCGTATTTGTCGTGGAGACGGGTCGTTCACAGCTATTTTCTGTACCTGTTCCGAACTGATACAGACTTGTATCTGATACGAACTGTCTGATACTTTCGGTATCAGATACAGGAATTCTCCGAATGCGTCGCTACTTCGCGAGTCTCTCAAATAGCATTGTCCGTGCATGTCGTCAGGTGCACGACATCAGGTACGCGCGTTGTCAAGTACGTGTTTTCAGTTGGTGTACTGTGTGGAATGTGTTACAAAGCATGGATAAAAACAAGAGCATAATAAAAATACTTCATTTACGCGATAATGTTTTAGAGGAGATAATTAACTTGCTACATGTAAATAGTTTAAACAAAAAACTTAATTATAAATTACCTTTTATTTTTTTTAAAGCTAAATCATTCAATTGTGCAATTTCCAAATCTAAACAAAGAAATTGGATATAATCTATAAACAGCAAATTTTAAATACAATTAAAATTCTACTGTATCAGCATTACATAGAACAGTATAAGCAAAACACTGGCGAATGTTCTTCTGATACTAATGCCGTGTCTCAATTTAAAGTATACTCTTTCGAGAGAGCATTATTTCGAACAACCTGGCGAGAACACTTCTTCGCACTCTATCACGCTCTTGCTCTATGGAATTGAAACAACCACTCTCTCGTTTCTCTCCGACGTCACGCAGACAGCTGATACCGAAAGGCGGGAAATCATGTTAAGCTAAAATCGTAATCATAGCTATTGTAAATAACATATGTGTTCTAAATAGTTGATAAATAATTACAATACTACCAGAACAATATTTTTGTTTTACATATTACCGCCATGTTGCAGCAAAGTGACAAAAAAAAAAACGAGACCTTGTCAGATATTCGTATTTATATTTTTACAAATACGCGTTACGAAAGTTATTTCGTTGTTTAAAACAGTTGAAATTATTCACTTACAGGTAAAATGCGATGAGGTTTCGGCTCAGAAAGCTACTATAACCTTGTTCAAACACGGAAATAACGTACACAAACATGGCGCGTGGTCATAGAGTGCGAGAGAGCGCCGGCGAGTACACAATTTCGTGCTCTCCCTCTCTCTGTGCTCTCTCGCTCTTTCACGCTCTCTCCGACGAATTCAGACGACCAGAGACAGTTCTGTCTGACGTCATAATGACGTGGTCGCGAGAGCGAGAGCACGAGAGAGCGCTCTCTGGGTCAATTGAGACGCGGCCTACATGTATCTGATACTTCAGTAGTGTACTCGTTTACGGTACTTAGGTTACTTCTACTACAGGTTGGGAACATCAGTGTTCAAAGTTCGGCAAAGGGAAAATTTTCGCTACTAGGTAAGCGCTAGTGTTGCATGTGTACCAGATTTTCTCTATCTTCAACGTTAAAAAAACAGGATAATTTCAATTATCATAAATAAAATATAAAATAACTTCGTAACTGAAAAATTTTAATTAAAAGTTACATTTTGGAACACTGCGCACCTGGCGGCGGAAATTTTCCCTACGTCAAACTCTCTCATAAAAAAAAATCTTGTTTTGTTCCTAACCTGGAAGGAATTAACCTTGACAGTACTTGAAACACGTGGGTATCGGATANTGGGTCAATTGAGACGCGGCCTACATGTATCTGATACTTCAGTAGTGTACTCGTTTACGGTACTTAGGTTACTTCCACTACAGGTTGGGAAAATCAATGTTCAAAGTTCTGCAAAGGGAAAATTTTCGCTACTAGGTAAGCGCTAGTGTTGCATGCGTACCAGATTTTCTCTATCTTCAACGTTAAAAAAACAGGATAATTTCAATTATAATAAATAAAATATAAAATAACTTCGTAACTGAAAATTTTTAATTAAAAGTTACCTTTTGGAACACTGCGCCCCTAGCGGCGGAAATTTTCCCTACGTCAAACTCTCTCATAAAAAAAAAATCTTGTTTTGTTCCTAACCTGGAAGGAATTAACCTTGACAGTACTTGAAACACGTGGGTATCGGATACAAAGTAAGAGGGCGATACTCTGTGGCCCGCCTCTGATTTGTCGCGACTCCACGATAGTCACGGCGCGGTAGTCACGTAGTTACGGCCCGAGGCGACAAGCACAGCGGGTCGAAGGGAAGGGGGAGGCGTCCGCTGCAGAACTGAGCACAGGACCCCCGCGTGTTCAGCGGGAAATGTGCGGGGTCAGCGTCGCGCGTTTCCGTGCCCCCCTCTTCCCCTTCCCCATCCCTAGGCGAATTCCTCCTAGAGCTAAAGTCGAAGGGATGTGAGATTGGCGCGAGGGGGGCTGAATCGGCGCGAACACACACACACGATTCCAGCACGTGTCGCCAGGCTGCGGCCGGAGAGAGGAGCTTGGCGGCGGTGAAACTACTCCAGTGCCGTGGTCTGCATGTAAGGGATCGTCCTCCAATCAAACAACTGCGTGCAACAACTAGAGGTAGCGACATTTCGCCGAAAAGATTTCAAGACAAGTTATATTTAGAAACGCTGCAGGGTCGTTTACCTAACTTGACTGGCTGAATCACTTTTTTTGACTCGCGTTGACTGTGTGCACACGAATCACATAGGAGCCGTGCCGATGCGACATAATCCTGAGCGGGCCGGTCAAATATGAAAACGCCTTCTCAAGCTGACAGCAACCAATAGAAATAGACAAACTGTTGTTGACGGGTGCTTACGGTATTGAATTCTACCGTGTGCCCGTATATTTTTTCTCGCTAAAAATCACTAGCTCTAACAATAACGTAGTATAACTGGCATAAGACACGGCATAAGAAAATCTGCTGTCTACAATGCCGATGTTAAAGCTGTCCAATCAGAGTAAAGTACGCCAAAAATAAATTACTTTTGGTACGAGAGGGAGTTTTGGTGTTCGTGTGTTGGCTACTCTGATATTTAAGCTAAACTGGCGTAGTGGTAATCTTCGCACTCGGATTCGGCAGGATCCAAGTTCCAACCCTAGTCCGGCGATCCTGATTTCGGCTTCCCATGGTTGCCCGAAATCACTCCAGGCGAATGCTGGGGCGGTTCATTGCCAAAGGTCACGGCAGATTCCTTCCTCCGAGCTACTTGCTCCGTCTCTGATGACCTCGCTGTCGACGAGACAAGTCCTAACGCACTGTACCTAAACTCGGAAGCTCTGTGCGCACGCCGGGCGATGACATTTGTCCATTGGCTGATTCCTTCTTGATGAGCAGTTTATCCTGTGTGTTACAACACTTCGCTCGAATCAGTGATACCAATCAGTAAAATAACATTCGCTGAAAGTCAGTTTATAAGCTACTGCTGACTGGCAAATCAAGGAAATGAACTGGGAAGAAGTGACTTATGGCTGTAGAATTCTCGACATTCTGTGGGAATCACAAATAAATCAGTGAAATTCAGGCACTTTATTAATTAGTTATCAGGCGCTGATTATCAGTCGCTCAACTCTCACTATTTCTACTGATTTGGCTCAATTTCCACTGTTTCAGATTTATAGAGTTCAGGTTACACGTGATTTGCTATCTCTCTCTCTCTCTCTCTCTCTCTCTCCTNAGGTTACACGTGATTTGCTATCTCTCTCTCTCTCTCTCTCTCTCTCTCCTTCTCTTTCCACGTGTGTATTTCTGGAACATGGCCCTGCGGGGAGTGCATCAGGAAACTAGAGACCAGTGGCTTGTGCTGAAGTGTTGCAAGGTAAGCTGGTGCTTGCTCACTACTGTACATTATCAGTGCACACAGCAGGAGACAGTAACCACCGTTCTGCCTTGGGAAACTGAACGTATTCATACCACTCACAAGCGAGCAGCAAGGGTCCTGCTACACGCATCCTGTGGCGTCAGTTGTCGAGCTACGTTTTACTGGTGGAAGTGTAAACTAGTAAGCAACAGGGTACAGCACAGAGCTAACGCCAGCTTACCTTGCAACAGTTCACCACACGCCACCGCGAGAGACCAAATCACACAAGGTGACACGAAAGTACAAGCGTTTTGAAGTCACCACCTGAACTGGCGACACTGAAATGTGTATATTGGCTGCTCAGGGTTAATTAGGCACTTTTGAAATCAACCTTTGATATACCTGCGTATATTTTAACGGGCACGCTAACCGGAATGCACCCAGTAAATTTGGTAAAGACGAAGGGAAAGTAGTTCGATGCTTTAACTTGGACTTTAAAGCGTTACGAAAATATTTCTGAATACTGAAATTATTACTTTTGCTTTTTTTTTTTAAATGCATGTAAGTGTAAGAATGAGCAAATTCGTAAAATATTTACGTTTCCTGTAATTTCACAGTTTCACTTGAACGACGCATGAATAATGTGGCCAGGCCCTTGAAAATGTTAGTTTTACGTATGACGGAAGCACGAACAACGTACATACAAGTAGTAAATATTAAAGAGTGCTTTCAAAAATGCCAAGTTAGCTGTGAACAGCCCTTACTTACACTTTTTTTTGTCATGAACAGATTAATATACGGTTTCAGGTGTTGCAGATAATTCACGCTGTTTTAAGCTGACGAAGAATCTCAGTTGTCAACAGCCAATAAGCTACAGGCTTAATGCTCGCGCAAGTGATACGAACCAATCACAACATAGAGCAGTACCACGGCTTACAAATCAGTTGAAGATCTCAAGGTACCGAGTCTAGCAGTGTATAGTCCATTCGCGGTATCTCAACACTTTCTAAATCAAACCTTTGAAAAATCACCCCATGCACGACGTGTTTAGTTGGTTCCTAAATACGTCGTATATCGCAAGCGTTTTGTACTTCTGTTCACATAAAAAAGTCTAATTTTTTGTTAAATTTAACTTTTACTTATATTTTGCACATAAATAATATTTCACTCATAATAATTAATAATGAAAACTGATAAAATAGGTGTGTTGGCCAACGCCTAGTAAGAAACAGCTCTTACGCTAAATTTTATTAAACTGAGTGCGCACTATTGTGATAAGATTTATGGTTCATCGTCATACCTTAACAGGGCTATAGGGACGTAGCAAGTTATTGATAAGAGTTATATAATGAAAACTGTATAAAAGGGGTATATTTAACATTGCGGTTGTACAAGATTATTTCAATATAAACATGTATGGCTAGCCGCGG
>NQII01000032.1:1648307-1750972 GCA_002778355.1 Clitarchus hookeri
TAAATTACAAATATTTAACCAGCCACATTCTGAGTAAAGTCTAATTGGAGACTCCCCACCTTGTTCATGAGTCCGGAGGCAGATTAATTTGGCGGAAGTCAACGCCCGGACACAACCATCTTCAGTGGTCTTCTCGATCCAATGGCCCGACGACACAAGTCACCACACACGGGCTACACTGCCCTATATCGGCTGCGTTGTCCCCTTTCACCGGCCGATGAAGGGGGTATGTGTGATTAACGATTTCGTAACTAATTTCAGCAATCACGGCCGTGTGCTGGATAAATATGTGAAGGTGTGGTCAGGCAAGCCGCTCAGCTAAGGCCTGATCACAACTCGTAACAGCACGAAATGCTGTGTATTTCCTTTGGTGTAATTCTCCAAACTTGGTTAAACTTTGTTTGCATGAGGCGGAGGAATAGCCTGAAAGTAGAACTTCAGGAAGGCTTCAGAAGTGTTTGACGCAGCCATGAATATACCGTCTAACATAAACTTTCTGTGCAGCATGTAGACACGCGTCTACGCTACGTACGGAAGGGTCAACTCTTTCAGTCGCCGTTTCCATGATCGAAGTCATGTTGCGCCCGAGGGGTATTTTTGGTCGGAACTGTGCACAACATGGAATCAGCGACCGGTGTTTTCAGCGTCTCCCTTGTAATAAATCGGATTTGTTCAAGTTTATGTTCTTCCAGTTTGTGAACGATCGATACCGACAGCAACGAACACAGAGTACGTTGTTCACTCTTTGCGAGAAGCACACGCGGGCACGAGTACAGCTCTCATCAATGTATTGAATGATCGAAACACTTTCCCTTGTGAATTAACCCTTTCAGACCCGTTTTTAATTTACGGTTTCAGGAGTCGCAGACAAAACATTTCATGATGCTTGCTGTACGTTAAGTCAACACAACACTTGTTTACGTTTGTCACAGACGAAGAGCTGTAGGTTATATGTTTGGCTACGGTATTATTATGAACCAATCGCGACCTAGATCAGCAAGACGGTTTGCGAATCATTTACCCAGAAGTAAGATTNCTACGGTATTATTATGAACCAATCGCGACCTAGATCAGCAAGACGGTTTGCGAATCATTTACCCAGAAGTAAGATTATTGGTCATGGTCATTGAGTTTCAAAGCGTGCAGTACAGACGAAAAATTATCCACAGGTGCGTAATATACACTGGGTCGAATGGGTTAAGCCAGATTTTCTGCTAAATTAATCCCCCCCCCCCCAACTTAGACTGGCGCAAAAAAAACAGTGAAAAAAGAAAACATCCACAAGGACTTCTAACTGGCAGCGTCTTTTTTTTATTCGGGTGTCATTCACCCGCGCGAGTCGTGTTTTCTCCTGCCAGGTGCGGTGCGGGGGTAGACGGAGGTGGCCGCCTGGCGCCACTGCCCGTCGGGCCGCGCGAGGCCGCTATATGCTCGCTCGCTGAGGCCAGAGAGATGCCGCCTTACCTTGACACGCACGCCGGCCGGGCGCCGGACACGAGAGAGAGAGAGAGCCAGAGAGAAGGAGCTGGAGCTGTCAGGAATGCCTGGAGAGAGAGAGAGCCGGCGCCGCGACCTTGAGGCGGCGCCACGCAGCATCCTGACCTGGACCACGGTACCGGTAACCCCACCCTCCTCACCCCTTCCAAGCAATACTTCTTCCTATCACTACGGACCTTCTCACTAGACGCCTGTAAAATCTGCGTTATTATTCGGCAGCGAAATGCACCGAGGGCACAGCTTTACACTTTTTTTTTGCAGAAATTCGTCGTTTTCGCGCCAACATTTCAGCTTGCAGAGGTATTATTGGAAATGTTTGATCACAGAAAATTTACAATTTTGCTACTTGTTGAACACTTTTGTATCTATTTTCCACTTTGTTCTTATTACCTGCTGGCAAAAAGGCGAGAACTTATTGATAAAACTTTTATATGNTTTGTATCTATTTTCCACTTTGTTCTTATTACCTGCTGGCAAAAAGGCGAGAACTTATTGATAAAACTTTTATATGTCCTAGAATTTCCACAACAAACAGATAACACACAATTGAAATTGCGCGCAAAAATATTAAACAACTAGCAAAATGCNTCCTAGAATTTCCACAACAAACAGATAACACACAATTGAAATTGCGCGCAAAAATATTAAACAACTAGCGAAATGCAAATTTTATATAACCGTGCGTTGTCAGTAATAACTATGAATCCGAAATTACGACGCGGCAAAGAAGAATTTCTGCAAAAGGGGCTAAGCCGAGCTTTAACATGCGCATTCTCCGTGCAACCGTTTGTTGGACTGTGCTCAACCAATTCAGTCACCGTATACACGATCCCGGACAAGTTGCACATGAGTAATACTCACGGCCAGTGCTGTACACAGCGAGGGATCAGTGTCCAGTCTACATTGTGGATAATATGATTCGTATATTTACCTCTTCGACGTGAATGGTTCATGCCGATATCATCGAGCATGTAATATGTTGTTTCTTGGCTACGAGAAAAAAATGCTTAACCAAAGTACGGTGCACACGAAAAAAAAATTACGTGATTGCAACACCTGAACTCAGAAATCAATGCGCGACCGAACGGGTTTAAAACCCATGTGCGTATATCGTGCNCTGAACTCAGAAATCAATGCGCGACCGAACGGGTTTAAAACCCATGTGCGTATATCGTGCGATCTTTCAATAGCCTACGCTTTGTCCGGCATGCTTGAGTACACAAGATACTCCAGGAATGCCGAGGTGAAACGAAGGGGCTCATAGCGCGAGCTCTGTGAACTGAGATTGGCATTAGAACTGCACTCGCTGATAGGAATATCAAATATTAACAGCAGGGCTAGGCAGTTGTATTTTATACATAATAGCTGTGTGTACTTTTTATAACATTGTTAATAGATTGAGAAATTACATTTGGTAATTTTATTTTTTATCAATACCTCCATACCTCACGAACTTGGTTACGCACTAGGCAATTTCCAGCAATACCTTACTGTTCAAAAATATTCCACGTGCGAAAAGCTTTTTATATCTATCGCTACGTACACAACGAAAAAATATATATGTACTCGAAATACGCTCCAAATGAAAAAGAGACGNCGATCTTTCAATAGCCTACGCTTTGTCCGGCATGCTTGAGTACACAAGATACTCCAGGAATGCCGAGGTGAAACGGAGGGGCTCATAGCGCGAGCTCTGTGAACTGAGATTGGCATTAGAACTGCACTCGCTGATAGGAATATCAAATATTAACAGCAGGGCTAGGCAGTTGTATTTTATACATAATAGCTGTGTGTATTTTTTATAACATTGTTAATAGATTGAGAAATTACATTTGGTTATTTTATTTTTTATCAATATCTCCATACCTCACGAACTTGGTTACGCACTAGGCAATTTCCAGCAATACCTTACTGTTCAAAAATATTCCACGTGCGAAAAGTTTTTTATATCTATCGCTACGTACACAACGAAAAAATATATATGTACTCGAAATACGCTCCAAATGAAAAAGAGACGGCGGATCGATGTTACCATCGTATATAAAATATCAGTAAATTTAGGAAGATTCCTGAATATCTTTTAGACAGCACTTACCCGCGGATTTTTGGTTTATAAAAATTAAGAGCAATACGCATCTAACAGGCGAATACATTATCTCAAACGTACCGGCACTCCTTTCGTCTTCTGGAAATTTCGTGCTCTGAGCTCTCAACAAGACTGAGGATTTATTTTTTATAATTATCACCTAGTGAGCTGGTGACGTGCTCGGCACGATACATCAACCAAGGATGAGGTGGACCGATTTTCGTCTTCTGCGCATGCGCCCGACTTCGACACGTCCATCTACAGTATAATTGTCGAAGTCACGCGGTCAACAGTGATGAAGATATGTTCACATTTGAATGTTCGCCAGACCCGCAAATTACACGACTAAAATATTTTGACTATAGTCCATTCGTGGTCACTTCCAACTTTTCTGAAGCCCTGATAAAGTTCCTCTTCGAAGCTATTCCTAAGGCTAATGCAAACAAAGCTTAACTAAGTCTAGAAAATTACACCGAATGGACAACGCACCAAATTGGCGTGCACTCAGTTTAATAACATTTTCCAATATAACTATTTCTTACTAGGTATTTACCAATACACGCATTTTCTCCCTGCTTTTATTCATACTAATTATACATTAAATATTAAAAGTGGAAGTTATAATTAAGCAACAGAAATACGAAACTCGTGTACACGACATTTGTTTGGGAAAAAGCCGAACACGTCATACATGGGGTGATTTTTCAAAGGTTTGAGTCTAAAAGTGTAAATAACCCGCGAATAGACTAAACACTTGAATAAAGTATATCTGAATTAAAGTACCGTAGGTGGGGGTGACTTTATGACATGGAGGGGGGGGGGTGACTTTGTGACACAGGATTTCTCACTCTTATTTACATTTCCTTATATTTAAAAGAGGCTATTTGTAATGTTCAGTGGTTGAACTGGCACCTCTGAATATCTGTAACATCCCACCGAAGTAGGGAGGACATTTAAATGTGATTTTTTTTCGTGTCGCAAAGTCGCCCTAACTTGTAACAAAGTTACCCCAGCGCTTACGGTAGATTACGGGATGTGTATAAACATCGGAAAAGCACTTACTTAAATAAACTACGATTTAACCTCAGATCCTGCCCCCACGTTGTTTTCGGATAGTGCTACTACTGGCAGAGAAGCAGTCCAAGTGCTGGAGCACGGGAGAGATTGGCCATTGCGCAACTCGCATGCGCACCCCCAACCTAACCCCCCCACTTTGGTGACGACGAGTAGGCGGGGTCGCTCTGTCCTGTCGAAACGAGGGGGCCGTTGTTATTACAGTTTCGCCAGCGCGCGCCCGCTCAGATCTCCCCGTGGCGATGCCGAAATCATGTAGCAAATTGCTAGCCGCTAATGACAGCTTTGCCGTAACCGCTCGGTAATGACACGCAGCGCGATCTAATTATAGCTCAAAAGATTTCCTAACAAAGATCCGTATTTTTTTATTTTTACCCTTAACGATGCGTGTGTGATCACGCCCTAAACGATATACAGAAAAAAAATTCCGCGAAATTACGGGAAGTACCGACAAACATTATCTGGATTTCATAGTTAATTTACGAACGCTACATTTCCTTAAGTGTAATAAATAACTGCGTAGCTTAAAGGAAATTTCCGTAAGTGGACGATATTTTCAATCAAGTTGGGTATTACGTATTTTCTTATTTATTATTATTATTTTAGTTTTTTTTTTTTTAAGGATTGGTTAAATTACTTTTATTTTACTTTACAAAGTTGTTCTACTGAACAAATACTTGGCTCTCGATCTTCGACGCGTGGAAAAAAATGTTTTACTTACATTCTCCAGCCTTTAAGAAACACGCTTTGAAGTGCCCCTGCCTGTCACAGCGAATTAATTTTTTAAACTTAACGAGTGTGAGTGCCGTCTATGTTCTAATTGACCCAGGAATAATCTTTTCTGGTTGTGACGACAACGAAAACTTCGTTTTGCTTCAGCACCTTTCGAGGCTAACGAAGAAAATTTGTTATTTTTTATTTGCAGATATTGGTTTCGTGTTTCGCTATGCAGGGAATTGTGTCCGTGTATATTAACGGCGCATTTCCGTAAAAAACTGCCACTAAATTACGATAATTTTTAACAGTGTACGCGTTTCGCAACGCTGTTAACTTTTGCTACAAATTATTCAAGTCGTGTTTTGGATATATATTATCATTTCTCAGAATGAGAATGAGTTATCACTGTGGAAGTTAAGTAACCACAACGAACAAATGCAGATAACCGTGTGAAGTATAGCAAGCACTAAATAATTTATTATTTTATTTATAGAGGAAATTCTTGGAAACAATGTACTTGCCAAATATATTATTTTCGTAATACAAAAAGTAAATTAAGTAAATTTCACAAAACCTTGATATTGAACGTGTAAAACTAATGTTGAATTTTGACAAGCAAGTGTCATTAACTTCAAGTGTATTATTAAAATTGATTAAGTAAAATATTGCTAATTAAATATGCTGTTAATGTATGTAGGCATGAGAATGAGCGTGTGTTATTAAATGTTAAAGTACTATTTTATTTTATGTATATTTTTTAGGTAACTGAAAGAATTCTAGATTTAGCAAACATAAGATGTCTTATATTNGTGGACGATATTTTCAATCAAGTTGGGTATTACGTATTTTCTTATTTATTATTATTATTTTAGTTTTTTTTTTTTAAGGATTGGTTAAATTACTTTTATTTTACTTTACAAAGTTGTTCTACTGAACAAATACTTGGCTCTCGATCTTCGACGCGTGGAAAAAAATTTTTTACTTACATTCTCCAGCCTTTAAGAAACACGCTTTGAAGTGCCCCTGCCTGTCACAGCGAATTAATTTTTTAAACTTAACGAGTGTGAGTGCCGTCTATGTTCTGATTGACCCAGGAATAATCTTTTCTGATTGTGACGACAACGAAAACTTGGTTTTGCTTCAGCACCTTTCGAGGCTGACGAAGTAAATTTTTTAATTTTTTATTTGCAGATATTAGTTTCGTGTTTCGCTATGCAGGGCATTGTGTCCGTGTATATTAACGGCACATTTCCATAAAAAACTGCCACTAAATTACGATAATTTTTAACAGTGTACGCGTTTCGCAACGCTGTTAACTTTTGCTACAAATNTAAAAAACTGCCACTAAATTACGATAATTTTTAACAGTGTACGCGTTTCGCAACGCTGTTAACTTTTGCTACAAATTATTCAAGTCGTGTTTTGGATATATATTATCATTTCTCAGAATGAGAATGAGTTATCACTGTGGAAGTTAAGTAACCACAACGAACAAATGCAGATAACCGTGTGAAGTATAGCAAGCACTAAATAATTTATTATTTTATTTATAGAGGAAATTCTTGGAAACAATGTACTTGCCAAATATATTATTTTCGTAATACAAAAAGTAAATTAAGTAAATTTCACAAAACCTTGATATTGAACGTGTAAAACTAATGTTGAATTTTGACAAGCAAGTGTCATTAACTTCAAGTGTATTATTAAAATTGATTAAGTAAAATATTGCTAATTAAATATGCTGTTAATGTATGTAGGCATGANAACTTCAAGTGTATTATTAAAATTGATTAAGTAAAATATTGCTAATTAAATATGCTGTTAATGTATGTAGGCATGTGAATGAGCGTGTGTTATTAAATGTTAAATTACTATTTTATTTTATGTATATTTTTTAGGTAACTGAAAGAATTCTAGATTTAGCAAACATAAGATGTCTTATATTNTACTATTTTATTTTATGTATATTTTTTAGGTAACTGAAAGAATTCTAGATTTAGCAAACATAAGATGTCTTATATTAATTAATTGTTTTGTCTTTTTCCCCGTATTTAAATAGTCATTTGCTGTGATTTTCTTTCCTTCGGAAATACTTAAACTAAATTGCAGTTATATAATTTTTGCTTATCGGTGTTATATTGTGGTTTATTTTTATAAATAATACAATTATATGTATGTGAATATATTTCTTATGTGTATATGGTTTTGTGTATGCGGGTTTGTGTATGCATATACGTCTACACATAAAAACTTACATTAAAAGAGAAATCGTGTAAGTTCAGTATTCAGCTTATTTTTATTTTATGTATGTTGCTATTGTATTTTTCATATAAGATACTTTCTAATTTTATAGTAGACAGTAAATTTTGTTTTATTTTTTTATTTAAAAAAATGTTATGTTTTATTATTTAAAGTGGTTAAGTGTAAGAAAATGTGATAATACCTTAACTTGGCCACAAAAAATTAAAACTTTTATTATTACTATGGTAATAATTATTATGATTATTATTATTATTACAGGTACACGCAGCACTACGAGAACACTGCACGCCAGTTCAGAGCCCTGCGCGTAGAGGCGATGGCGCTCTTGAAGCGCGTGCCAATGTAACCCTTATAGCTCCCGCGCTTCTCGGCCAAAAAATGAGAAAAACGATGCAGGCAGGGGACCCTTAACGATAACTGTTCCAACACTGTGTCCATTGCCGTGCACTCCACACTCCTTATTTCCATCTGACAACGTTCTTTATGCGGTGGTGGCATTGATCAGCAGTTAACCGGCATACTGCTGACTGAACTAACACGCGCTCTTGACAAGCTTCCAAATACGCACTGAACATACTCGCAGAAGCACGTGAAGTTATTTGCTTCAAAGGCGACGTCGGATGGTGCTGAGAAAAGGTAATTAAAAACATTTCAGTCAATTCTCTCTACGTCACGTTTGAACGGTCGTCGCTGAAAATTCCACTGTATTATATCAGTACACGGGTGAGCGAAGAGATTTGGGAGGCCCTTAACGTCGAGGTCTTGAGATCCGATGAGGGTGAAGTGAGGTGAGTATGGAGCAGCGCCGGAATGAAAGGGCGGGGGAAACGGGAGATCCCCGAGAAAACCCGCCTACCAGCGGCATTGTCCGACACGATTTACACTTGCTGAATTCCGGAGTGAACCGGCTGGGGATTGAACCCGGTTCGCCTTGGTGGGAGGCGAGCCGTCTAACCGCTCAGCCACCGTGGCCCCCCATCAGCACACTAGATCACTAACGTCTTCACCTGCAGTAGGTTAGTAGTGACATACCAGGCACACGACGCGTGGTACGTCCAACGTCCGTCAAATGATTTTGAACGCAAGCGTGGCAAATAATCAGCTGTTAAAAAAAAATACTTCTCACGCAACAAAATAACGTTTTCAATTAATCGTGTAGTATGGTTTGCATAGTAGGTTCCTTAAAACGTGAAACGTATTTATGTGATTTCAGAGAACAGCGGGAAAGTTAACCAATCAGAAAAAAAAAAAAAACTTTAGTCCATTTGTGGTTACTTCTAATTTCCCCGAAGCTTTGCTAAATTTACATTTTCAGGATATTCCTCCGCCTCATGCAAGCAAAACTATACTACGTCTAGAAAATATCCCAAAAGAGACAAATCTCTGCTTTTGTGCGCACTCATTTTGCAATGGGAACTATTTTCTTACTAGGCATTGCAAACACGCGTATTTTCTCTCGGCTTTTACTTGCATTAATTGTAAATTAAATATTGCAATTTACGCGCAAAATATAAGTAAAAATCAGTGCAACCAAAAATGAGGCACTCGTATGTAAACAAAAGCATAAAACGCTCGTGGCACATGACACATTTATGAAAATACCAAACACGTCATACATGGGGTATTTTCCAGATTTTCGTCTGAAACAGTGTGAAGAAACCGCGAGTACACTATTACACAAGTGAATTTGTTTACCTATACACAAAAATAAACGTGAAGGAAGTAGAGTTTCGGGCGATCAGTAGTGCGCGGACAGCAGTTTGAGACGCGCTGTACCTCGGGTGACGAGAACTAGCCCGTGCTTTGATGGACGTGTCTGCCTGCTGGCAGGGCGATCTTGTCGCGCCCGGCTTTCACCTGGAGGTGAGGACGGAAATATTGCCGCGATATGATCTGGTCATGAGCTTGCGCCACATTCGACACCGCCCCCTCCCCCTCCAACACTCTTCTTGCCTAACACCAACTACTCCCCTACAGCACGAGGCCTCTGCTCTTCGCCGGACACATCGCGGGCTACAGTGTTGCCATGTAAACTGAATTTATCGGTAGATATCCTGATTTTATGTTCTATCTACTGACTAACGACAAATTTACATAATCATCCAAAATTTACTGGTTTTTTTTTTTTAATGAAGTTTACTTATTTTCTTTTGATATTTCAAACCGAATGCTAGTAGTAGTTGTCTTTTTTGTACACTTGTTCCATTTCTCCTCATCATTAAACATTCAAGGGAATCGCAGTATTTGCATCATCGACTTCATCTATAGGTAGGGCCAGTGACTTTTCGGGTAAAAATCGGAGCACACGGTAGACTTCAATACTATATACACACCTCAGCTGTTGTTATGCATCCATTGGCTGCTGGTGCCGTGTCCGTCTTTGACCAAGCCACTCAGGACTAAGTAACTCCGACACTGACCCTTCGTGATTCGTGCGCAAACGGTTAACACTGGCCAGAACATTTTTTAGCCAATCAAAGAAGCTGGACGACCCTACAGTGCTCCTGGCCTGTATCTTTAGCTCGAAATCTTTTCGCGAAATATCACTGCCCCTTTATATTGGTCCACAATGAAATCATCGTCTCGTGTGGGATTCGCACATGTGTGACTCACGTGACTTCATCTACAGCAAGCATCATGTCAGTTTCGTACTTCAGTGCTCTTGGGGTGTGTTTATGTATTGTCTACGGGATCAGAAGGAATCAGTACATAGTATCGAGATCACCCACATGTAACTGAGTTAACGAATCGGTTATAATACAAATACAAAAAGAGTCATCTAGGTTTAAAAACCATCTATAGCCACTATATTAGTTACGTGGTTCGTTGGGAATAAACAAAAAAAATATGCATTTGTTATAGTTTTATTTCACATCACACATTTCTGAAGACCGACGTAAAAACATGCATATTGCAACAGTTGGGTATTTTACATAGGTGTTGCGAATTTGTTATTCCATTAAACAGGTGTGGCATCGCAGCTTAAAAATTCTACTGATGTTTGGCTACAATGTCTACTTACTTTTGAAAATTCGACTTGGCAGCAGTGGGCGGGTACAGAGTACTTGGGAATACAGAGGTGAAACAGTGGCTCGCATCTCGAACTCCAAACTCACGCGCCAGCAAAATGGCGTCACCGGCCAGCATCAGCTGTTCGCGGTAATTGAAAGAAAGCCCTACTCAAGATCTACGTGCACGCACATCGTGTATTCTTGCAACTTATGTACAATTAACATGGCTATGGGCTTGATGTCTTTGTTTATGTATAGGTTGAGTTAAGAGGTGAAATTATTAGAAACGTAAATATTTCTACAAATTTGCCAATTCTCACACATATATGCATTAAAAAACAGGAAAGCAAAAAAAAATATATTTTATTATTTAAAAAGGTTTACAGAACATTTTTAATTCAACGATAACACATTCAGACCCAGTGTATACAATTGTGCACATAATGCACATGAAGGGAATTTGTGGTTTATACGAATACGTTTTGATTGAAACGCATATCTATTAAATTAACGCTCTGAGGCGAAATTTCCTAAACATGGGATTTCCTATTTAAATTTCGCAGCTGCCAGCCTGTGGGCAGTGCCCTTGATTACACTGCGATAAGGGCTGTTCGCGACAAAGTGGGCACTTTTTAAATCAACCTTAGAAAAAAACTTATTTCCCTTCGCCTGCATATATTTTAACGGGCACACTGAGTGGCATGCGCCCAGCAAAGTTGATAACGATGGATGGAAAGTAGTTCCATATCTTAAAGTCGAATAAAAAGTTTTAGGTAACCATTTGTGACAACTTAAATTATTTCTTTCGCTTTCTTTTTTTTTTTATGCATCGAAGTGGAGAAATTAACAGATTTATAAAATATTTACTTTTATAATAGTTTCACTTGACTGACTCATGAATAAAGTGATAAGGCCCATGGTAAGGTTAATTTTACATAAGGCGGAAGAACACATAACGTGCATACAAGTAGATCTTAAGCAGGGTTTTCAAAAGTGCTTATTTTACCGTAAACAACCTTTAATACTTTACATTGTTTAAATTTTACGAGCACTATGGATACAGACAATAGTTTAAGATGGAAAAAGTTACTCTTTCCTAGGATCCAACGTACTCATACGCCACAGGTTTCTTTCGTTACAGCCGGCCATGCATGTATAAAACTACAATACCACTTCGGAGGGTCAACGAGGAAACTAGCTAAAACGTTACTGAAGATATGTTGGCTCCAAAATGTTTCCTTTCAACACACTAGTCATGGAATTTTCTCGAAAAATCCACATCTCTACACGTTTGTCCTATTGAAAAGATCTCGTGCAGTGGGTGCACATGTTTGGCTGGAATTAGACGAAGAGGAGGTGCGCACTGATGCGCTTGGCTGAGGATACGGAACAACTTTATTTTCGCACGGCGTGCATCGCGGAGGTAACAGAACACTACCGTAGCTTTGCGTTAGAGTTGTGCGATGTCCACTTTTAAATATAGTTTCGAAAAAATGTTTGATCGTCGGTGCGATGTATCGCTCCTAGAGAATATTGAAAATCTATGATGGCGACATCTCGCAAAATTTCTCTTATGTTGATTCGCCTCTCAAGACCTCGATGTCAAGAGCCGCCAAAATCTCTTCACTCACTCTTATATTGATATCACAAACTTCGCATATCGCTAAAATCGCGATATGTGATATAGGCCTATTTCTCTACACTGTGCTGAACCACGTCTTAGTTACGGTACTTGAGAAATACAGTTTCGTGATCGGTATATCGCCATGTAGCACATACTATTTATTGTGCGTGACCTTGTACGTCCTTCCACCAGCTGCGTGCCACAAATGTACGATACTTGGAAGGGGNAGGGTCGGGGGGAAACGAACCCCAGTTCTGTTGTTCAGGCAGCCCCCCCCCCTCCCTTCCTCTCCCGCACACAATGAATAATTTCTCTTTCTACACGCCGGGGCACATTTTCCTGGAGGAAAGGTCACGGTGAGAGCCATCTGCTGATTGGAATGTAACTTCGCGGCACAGACTGGAAGTGACAAGGGTTCTTCCAGGTGTGCTCTTGGACTTCCAAGCCCCTCCTGCCCTCCATCATCCCTTATACACACACACACTGCGGCATTCATGTAGCTTGTTATAGGTGTCCTTTCTACCTGGGGAGGGTGCCTGCGGGCGAGAAAGACACATTCTGACCCCTCTTCCCTTTCCGCAATAAACCCACAATAGCTACTAGGGACAAGAACATTTCGCGAATCCGCTACGTCGAACACACGCACGTTTGAACTGATTTTGCAATTGGGACCGCTTCCGAGTCAGTAATGAGTCTGTAAGAAAACAACGACTGCATGGTCTGAGTTAAAACAGGCTACCCAGTGGGGCTGAAGTCAATTTTAAGACAGCTGAGACTCAAAGGTTACAGAATGAGAGAAATCCTGGAAATTTTAACGTACCTACAAGCAGCATAACTAGAAGAAGTTCCTGTGTCGGAGAGTCTTCCAGTATAACTAGAGTAGTAATGATATTGGTTGAAAATTTAAGGCAGTAGAATTTCATCCCGAAATGGTTTCTTATTTCGATGCACAACCATGTACACATCAACATGAACTTCCTCCGTGGTATAACGATTAAGGCCTTTGAAATGCCGAAAATTACTTTCCATATTTTTAAGGGTATTTTATAAATCTGTTTTATTACATAGAATAGCAGTAGTTAGATAAAAGTATAAAAAACGTTGGAAATTAATTTAAAAAATTTAACTATGAGAGTTAAAGAAATTTTTTATATACATATTTCAGCATATAAATTTTAAATTTTTTCATAATTATCATATTTTGCTACAGTTCAAAATAATTGCTAATGTCACTAGAATAGGATAAACCAATTTCATGGAAATTCATCAATTGGTTCGGCCGTAATTTTTTTTTAAGTTTTACAATAAAATTTAAATTCAAAATAGCTAGAAGTTGAACCCTAATCGCCGGCGAACAATATGCCAGACCTCAAAGAAATATCTTCGAGATGTTCCTACGACTTCAACAAACACAACTGGAAATAAACACTGTAGTCGTATCACTTTTTGAAATTTATTTCGCACTATATTTAAGGTTCAAATACTGAGAATTATCCTTGGAAAATATGCGAAAGTTATCTTTAAAATTATTTGGAATTTTTATTGAATTGTTATTTATATTGTATCACAAAATCGTAAAATATCTTAAAAATACAGACATTTTTTTTTGCCACCTGAACGAACTTAAGGGACCTGCCTAGTAAACATCTTTTAACGGCTCAAGGTCACGTTCGGCCAAGGAAGCATTGCAACGGCAATGGGAAGTAACATAAAAGCATAGAATGTGTTTTTTTCCCTCAGATTTTTCAGCTTACAAAAGATACAGCACTGTCGCTATAGTTTAAAATATTATTTGACAGGAATACATATCGTGTATAGAAGGCTACTTGCAGCGATTTTTCCTGTCTTTTTTGATACGTATCAACAACCACAAGTGACAATAACGACATTTATAAATTTACCACAAAATATCGACCTTCACGCCTGACCTCTAAAAAAATTTTAATTAAAGTATAATTTTTTTTAAAATTAGAATATACACAATTGATTACATTTAGATCCATATGACAATTTGAGAGGGCCTTTAACGTCGGCAACCTGAACGCAGATGGGGGTTAATTGAAGAGCAGTTGGAGCACCGGCGAAATGCAAGGGCGGTGGGTTTTAGAAGTGTCCTGAGAAAATCCGCCGGCCAACAGCAACGTCCGCCACGTTTTACCAAACGCGAAAATCCGGGTGATCCCGAAGGGGAATCGAACCCGGGTCACCACGGAGANNNNGGGGGGGGGGGAGAGTCGAGAGACTCCTCACCACACCGCCGCAGCATCTCGATCTGGGTTTTATCCCCGCAACATATCTGGCATCTTCCGAGAGTTTGCAGGGTATTGTCGCACTCCTCGTACTGCTACGGAAGACGCGCTGCCTTGTGACAACGGTCTCCGTCGTCCTGACATTCCACCGAGGCAGACCGCTCAGTAGCGGGCGGGGTCATTCCTCTGCCAATGCTGACCGAGTGCGGCTCTGCCCCCTGCAGTCGTCCGTGTTCGGCGAGAGAACCGACACTGCGTTCGTTGTATTAGGCCTACGTGTCGTGTAGCTGCAGGATCTTCAGCCCGCGCTGGGAGTTATTCCAGTTTGTTCCTATGCAGTCTATTCACAGAAAACTGAGCACTTCTGAAAGACCTGCTAAAGATCTACTTTACGCAATTTGTAAAATTAACATTTCCGTGGGCCTATCAGTTTATTCCTGCGTCTGTCAAGCAAAGCTGTGGAATGGTTAGAAAAGAAAACAAACTATTTATTGCAAATTTGCGAATTCTTACACTCGTGTGCATTAAAACAGCAGCATTGGTTTCAAAATTCACAAATGCTTACCTTAACAATTTTAATTCAACGTAAAGACATGGAACTATTTTTCCTCCGTCGTTGCCAACTTTACTGCGCGCAGGCCAGTCATTGTGCCTTTTTGAAATATATGCAAGTAGGGGTAGTGACATTTTTTCAACGGTAAATTTCAAAAGTACTCAATTAACAGCAAACATCATATAGTCCTCAATTTGCTACCAAAGCTTGGTTTCGTGGTATATGAACATAGTCAAGTTCCGAGAGGATTTCGCCTCACGCTTACATACATACAACCATACTGTCAACACTCGTCTTAGAAAATAAAATATTATTTACACACATATATATGTACGTACATACATATACAAATACACATACATATATAAGCTTGTACCCTTTTATCTTTGCTTCATTTTAATACCTAAACAGTGATGACGCTTCTAGCATGTGCGTGTAAGTTAAAATATGACGTCGAAGGATGTTCCTCTCGGCATTTTCCAAAATACTGCCCCAATAACGAAACGAAATGAATAATGTATAACTAAAATGACAGTCGGTGCCATAGACTATGATGAGGTAGACCGATCTCGCTGGCTGCGCACAACCAATCTTCGTGTCCCAACATTGAACTGCTTTTCTGACAACACGTATAGCTGAAATGGCATGGTTTGGATTTTAGGTTATTGTAAACAAATGCTTTCAGAAGTATTTCTACCACCTCTAATCAATTTGTAATGCAGTTTTGATGAAATCAAAATTGGCAAAAGCATTTTATTCATATAATAGTACTTTTCATTTAAAAATTAAAATATATACAAGCACTTTCAACACTGTTGACCACGCGACTTTGACAGTTGTGTATGAATGGGGTAGGTCAATGTTGGGTACATGCGCAGAAACCGAATAAGATGTCTACCTCATCTTCAGTATAAGGTTGCTGCACGTTTCCAAGTCAGGTTCTCTGCAAAAATAATATATCAGCTCGTACGCACTCATCTATTTTCTACAACCTGCTGTGTTTTCACAAATATGCTCACGCCTTTCCTTTATTCTTCTATTTTTTAATCGTTATCGTTGCTCCAATTTTTTTTAAGTTATTCATGTTTTGAGTGTATAAAAAACTATAAACGCCCAATCCAAGGCCGCAGTAGGATCAGTACACTGCAAAACAAATTTTGGTAAACTTTCTAAAACGTGATGGGAGTTTTTAACCTATACACTGTACGGAAATAATACCACACACCAAGCTTCAGATATGGGAATGTTAAGCGTCGCTACTTTACACAGTTGGGAACTTACCTATGCGTATTTGACTGTTTCCTGAGCTAATGTAGGAACGCTGCAATGAACGTATAGGCGGAAACATTACCATTCCTGCTTCCACGCTAAGCGTACAAACTGATACGGTAAATATCGGAATAATTCCGTCGACTGTACGTGCGCTGGTAGCGTAACCCGTTCAGTAACGCGTTAATTTCCGAGTTCAGATGTTGCAATCACGTAGTTTTTTGGTACTCCCTGTACCTGCGTTCAGCATTTTTCTTGCAACCAGTGCGAACGACGTGCTGCATGCTCGATGATACAGGCTGTTAACGGCAAATTGAGTACTTTCGTTGCCCTAGTTACGTTTTTCCTATCAGCCATTTAGATCCTTCCGTCGCTTTTTAAAATTAATACTGTCGTATAAAAACAGTGTGTATGTTTCACCTGACTCGAAAGTTAACGTCTAAGAATACAATAAAATATATTTATTGACATGTCCGTCTTTGACCAAGCCACTCAGGACTAAGTTACTCCGACACTGAACCTTCGTGATTCGTGCGCAAACTGTTAACACGGGCCAGGACATTTTTTAGCCAATCAAAGAAGCTGGACGACCCTACAGTGCTTTGGACTGTATCTTGTCTCGAAATATTTTCGCGAAATATCACTGCCCCTAATCATACGTAGTAACATTAAATTGCAACTTGTCCACAATCGTGAACACGATGACTGAACGGGTTGGAGGAAGAGTGGTTTACCAATGGAGCAATGCTCTCGACTGTATGCCATGCAGAACTTTGTAAAACTGTCAGAGAAGTATCACCCTGTAAAATATTTTGCTAGAATTTATTTTCGAAATGTATTTCCATTATGGATGCTCTGGAAAGCTCATGTTGCAAGACAATTTTCGTTTTCTGGGGGGGGGGTGAAGTGGAGAGATTTGGGCGGCTCTTAACATCGAGGTCTTGAGAACCGGCGGCGGTGAGGCGAGGTGAGTATGGAGCAGCGCCGAAATGTAAGAGCGGGAAACCCCCGAAAAAACCCGCCGACCAGCGGCATCGTCCGGCACGATTTCCAATATGCGAAAATCTGGGAGCGACCCCGCCGGGAATCGAGCCCGGTTTGCCTACGTGGGAGGCGAGTAGCCTAACCACTACACCACCGCGGTCCCCGTCATATAGGACGATCATAATAAGTACAATAGTAGTACGTAAAAAATATTAGTATATACCAATCTTAAAAATATTTAATAATTGATTTTATCTACATTCATTTCAGTTATACAAATGATAACTTTCGTGGCTTAAGTGGGTGTGCATAAAATTAATTAGTAAACACAATTGTAGACATTACCAATTTTGCAAACAACCAGAGTAATAATTATGAAGGTCTTGCTAACAGCGTGCTTCGTCTGCAGACAGCTTACTGTGGGTTTCTGACGGCAAATTTTTGCTTTTAGACGTATGCAAGTATCGCGTACACTGCGTTCACAGTTCGGCGAAATATTTATTTTGCGTAGGTTGTAAGACCTCTCATGCTACAGATAAGAGACACAAGAAAAACGAGAAAATAATCTGAGCTAACATATCTTCGACAACACTCCAGCTAGTCTGCCCTTTATGATTGGTTCATGAAGTTTTTTTTTTTTTTATTCGGCTAAGTCTTTTGCAGAACAATCCCAAACGCTCTGTTTTCGAGTATAAGAAACTTCACTGGTCCAATAAAATGGGGAAAGGTACTATCTTCATACATACATACATACATACATACATACATGAAGACAATAACGAGAGAGAACTACGGTACATGTACACAGTACGTTAAATCATAAAAAGTAAATTAATTAAAAAAAGTTTTTTTTTCATCTGTAAACATTGTCTGTAGCTATCGTTCGAGACGGTGTTGACTTATCGTGAGAAAAGTAGACTATTTCCTAGTTTCCAACGTATCTGTGCACACGTTAGAAAATTATCTTTCATTAGATACTGATTGCCATATGTTTATGAAGCTACTGCCTCATTTCTTTAGGCGAGTGAGAATTTTGCCTCTCTTAAAAGCGAACCTTCATGATTGGTCTACAAAGTGCCGAGGCGAGTCAGAAATGCCAAGTCCAATCGCAGAGTACCTAACATTACAGAGGTGAAACGGCCTCTTATTCCGTGAACTCCAGCCGCACACGCCAGCAAAATGGCGTCACTAGCTAGCAAACACGCCCGAATGTCCGAACGCCATTCGCCAATCATCGCTCGGTAGACTACTCGCCAGCCGACGGTCCAGCCAATAGGGAGCCATTCGCAGCAAGCAGTAGCCAATTAGAGAATGGGTACGTCGNTACTCGCCAGCCGACGGTCCAGCCAATAGGGAGCCATTCGCAGCAAGCAGTAGCCAATTAGAGAATGGGTACGTCGACATCAAAGGAACCGCCAAGTCGTTTCGTCTCTGTGGTACTATCATAAAAGTACCAGGATGCCAAAGTGTTTTGGAAGATATGTTGAATCACACAAAGTTTTCGCAATTTTCCAGTCTCTGTAACTGTAGTATTAATTTTAAAATTTTTTTCCTGTTTTATCGTCACGCCGTTGAGTACGCGACGTGGGTAAATACGTGCCGGAGTGTGGGAACGGAAACAATTACACAAACAAGCCGAGCGGCCGGATGTCACGGCCTGCTATTGTGGCTTTTTTGTGGGTATGCTCGTGGCTTTGTGCGCACGTGTGTGTGTGTGTTGCTTCCGAACTACCCCTTGCCACCTTGCTCTCTTCGTCCTCTCTACCCACCGTGGAACCGGATATTTCTATTTTCCACCCCGAAAAGAAAACCCCAATTACTATCTCGTGCTCGACAAGAAAGCCTGTACAGCACAGAAAAAAAACGAACGTAAAAGTGAAAACCTTCCCGCGCTGTGAACTTCGGTCGCTAACCCAGGAAACAAAGAAGTCTGGGGCGCTGAAAAAAATTCGTTACACTGTAAAAAAAAACACTTGTAACATTTCACACCAATGTATGTAGCCGTAGATTCTCCACCTAAGTCTGTGTATTTTACAGCTATAATCGTATTATTTTTTACTCTGTATCCAAGTTAATTTAACCTACAAATAAGTAAATACAACGAGTACACTTTACTGTAGTCTATTCTCAGTTGCTTCACACTTTCTGAACCAAAGCTCTTAAAAATCACCCTATGTATGACGCGCTTGCTTGTGTCATGAATAGGGGCAGCGATAATTCGCGAAAATATTTCGAGACGAGATACAGTCCAAAGCACTGTAGGGTCGTCCAGCTTCTTTGATTTGCTAAAAAAAATGTTCTGGCCCATGTTAACAATTTGCTCACGAATCACGGAGGTTCAGTGTCGGAGTAACTTAGTCCTGAGTGGCTTGGTCAAAGACGGACACGGCACCAGCAGCCAATGGAGGTATAACAACAGCTGAGGTGTGTATATAGTATTGAAGTATACTGTCTGCTCCGACTTTTACGCGAAAAGTCTCTGGCCCTAGTCATGAATCACAAGCGTTTATACTTCTGTTAACATTAGGTAAAGTACATCACACTTTTGGTTAAATCGAACTTTTTCTTATATTTTATCTATACAATATAATATTTCATTTATAGTTAATATGAATAAAACAGAGAAATAATATGCGTCTTGGTAATGCCTGGTAAAAAAATAGCTATCATGCAAAATTTTATCAAACTAAGTGAGCACAAATGCGGTACGTTGTCCATTTGGTATAATTTTCTTAACTTAGTTAAGTTTTGTTTGCGCGAGGCGGAGGAATAGCCTANTGCGGTACGTTGTCCATTTGGTATAATTTTCTTAACTTAGTTAAGTTTTGTTTGCGCGAGGCGGAGGAATAGCCTAAAGGAAAACTTTAACAGGGCTTCAGAAAATGTGGAGTTACCACTAATGGGCTATTATAATTATACACTGAATTGCATTTTTTTTTTACAGATAAGGAGACCCGAAAATCACAGCCAGCCGGACCATAGATAAACCGTAAACATCATAGCTACAGTGATTAAATGAGGAAAAAAAATGACTGCTTGTTACGTTTCACCGTGCAGTAAACGTGCCTAAGAGCTTATTTTCGAATAATTTTTCATGGCGATATACATATATGTATATTTTTTTATTAATTGCAGATTATGTAAGTACACAGACACGAAATGTTGTGTCAGTTCCCTTCACGTGGGCGTATCCGTTGTCTGATTGGCGGCGCGGCACTCTAAGAACGTGCCTTGGGTCAGAATAATTACTGCGAGCTGAAACAGTTCCTTATTGCCTGGGCTGTTGGGTGGTTCAGTTGGTTACCAGGATATAATTGTTTGTGTTCAGACATGAAACTAGCCAGTTGCACTGTTTTACTTTCCTGGCGCGTGCAGATGGAATTCGCGGAATAAGCAACTGTTTCACCTCTGCAGTATTAAGGCACCCGTCTACCTGGCGCTTGAACTGCGTTGCAGAGTGTTCGAAATACACGTTTTTCAACGAAACTATNTGCGGTACGTTGTCCATTTGGTATAATTTTCTTAACTTAGTTAAGTTTTGTTTGCGCGAGGCGGAGGAATAGCCTGAAAGTAAAACTTTAACAGGGCTTCAGAAAATGTGGAGTTACCATTAATGGGCTATTATAATTATACACTGAATTGCATTTTTTTTTTACAGATAAGGAGACCCGAAAATCACGGCCAGCCGGTCCATAGATAAACCGTAAACATCATAGCTACAGTGATTAAATGAGGAAAAAAAATGACTGCTTGATACGTTTCACCGTGCAGTAAACGTGCCTAAGAGCTTATTTTCGAATAATTTTTCATGGCGATATACATATATATATTTTTTTTATGAATTGCAGATTATGTAAGTACACAGACACGAAATGTTGTGTCAGTTCCCTTCACGTGGGCGTATCCGTTGTCTGATTGGCGGCGCGGCACTCTAAGAACGTGCCTTGGGTCAGAATAATTACTGCGAGCTGAAACAGTTCCTTATTGCCTGGGCTGTTGGGTGGTTCAGTTGGTTACCAGGATATAATTGTTTGTGTTCAGACATGAAACTAGCCAGTTAAACTGTTTTACTTTCCTGGCGCGTGCAGATGGAATTCGCGGAATAAGCAACTGTTTCACCTCTGCAGTATTAAGGCGCCCGTCTACCTGGCGCTTGAACTGCGTTGCAGAGTGTTCGAAATACACGTTTTTCAACGAAACTATTAAGCGTGCGTCCAACGTGCTGATCTACGAAAAGAACACACACTTCAGACGAGAGCTGTATAGTACTTTCAAAATATCACGTACGTTAGAAACATCAATTCAGAGTACTCCAAAACCGCTAAAAACTGCCTTTTCAAGGCGCTGTAGCTCAAAATGCACGCATCAGATAAATACAAAACTACTGTAGGCGCCTGCATTGAACCTTCCTAAAGACTTCCCACTAATAAAATAATATGGTCACCGCTGAAAGTCCCATAGGTACACGCAGCACGACGAGAACACTGCACGCCAGTTCAGAGCCTTGCGCTTAGCGGCGATGGCGTACTCGATGCGCGTTGCAGTGTTGCCCTTATCGCTCCCGCGCTTCTCGGCCTAGACGTGGGAAAAAGTTCCAGGTAGACGGCGGCCTTGAGTTGCAACAATAATGTGGTTGGCTGCCTTCGACTTTCACAATTGCCTGATAAACTTCTTTTTACACAATGCTATTCTTTGCGTGTAAATCGCGGGAATTCGCTGCTCGCGTGGCCGAATACCTGCAGAAGCGAACTTGACACTGTTGGAAACTAACAAAGCATTCTGATATTTTCACAGAAAAAAAAAATTCAGTTACTCGTTGTCTTCTCTGTGCGAATGTTTTACCCCGTATTTGATTGCGAGTTGCGTGTGGTCATTTGACATCAAACGAGTACATTCATTATGAAAAACTCCTTCTTATTTATGATACGGAGAAAGAAAACGATGTCAATTGAGAAAATACAAGCTGCAGATATTTTTTTACTGAACTGAAGACACATATTTATTTTATAATTTCAAAATATTAGCAGTTTTGTTTTAAATTCTCGAAATATTAAACAGATCAATTCTAGCCGTCATTGTACTTCCAAAAAAATTTTGTTTCGNGTTTTGTTTTAAATTCTCGAAATATTAAACAGATCAATTCTAGCCGTCATTGTACTTCCAAAAAAATTTTGTTTCACAGAAGATCAGTAAAACTGCGATCAGGAATTTTTTATTTAATTACAAACACGTGAATATAATATTTCTAGACTACTGTTAACACAAATACATTGGTAGGAGTAGTGAAATTTTGCGAAATGATTTCAAGACAAGTTGTANTTTCTAGACTACTGTTAACACAAATACATTGGTAGGAGTAGTGAAATTTTGCGAAATGATTTCAAGACAAGTTGTATTTCAAAACACCGCAGGGTCGTTTACCTATCTCGATTGGCTGAATTACTTTTTGACACGTGTTGACTGTCTGCACACGAATCACGTAGGAGCCGTGCCGAATTCTGAGTGGCCCGGTAAAACACGAAAACCTCTTCTCAAGCAGAAGACAGCAACCAATGGCAGTAGACAAACTGCTGTTGGGAGCTTATCGTAGTGAAGACTACCGTTTACTCAATTTTTTTTGCGAAAAAAACACTAGCTCTACACATTGGCTACTGGCAGCTCTATACGGCGTCATTCACCTGCGTGACCGCCTTACCGGCGATTGGTTGCTCAACCACTGATAATTTACTATCGGTCGAAGTCGTTCCCGGGACGTTCTAGTCAAGTTTTCGACCAACGCAACGGCAGAAGTCGAACGAGCATGCCACGTTCTTTAGAGTTTACTTCACAGCCACAAAACAACGCGAATCTCGCACGTCCCTATACACGGTGATTTCGAAGATTGCCGCGCTGCCAACCGTCCTCCGCACCAGGGACTCTCTCAGCGCGAGGAAGGTTGGCAGCGCGGCTGTGTCGTCCGGCGGAGGGACAGCGACGCAGGTGCGCTGGGCACAAGGTCCGGAGCGCGGTGCGGTGTATTGTTGCGCTGAGCTGGCGGCGCGGAAGTGCCGACTGCGCAAGCGCGCCGCAGGGAACCCGCGCCCGGTCCTCTTCCCACGCGCACAGCCTCTGCAGATGCCTCCCTCTCGCCAAACTCCCTACGTAACGCTTGCATAGGAGGCGCGAATTACGCATAACGATCTCTAGCCCCCAAATNGAGGCGCGAATTACGCATAACGATCTCTAGCCCCCAAATAATCGATTTCTTGGATCGATCTTACCGTATGAAAAAAAAATTTATTTACAACAAATCGACTGTCGTTTTTTTTTGGGGTCAGTCGTACGCACATAATTTCATGTTCGTAAGAAAATAACGGCAATTCTAAGTGCCAGGATGTGCGACGACGGCCTTGGGGACAAACTTACACGGTCAGAAATACTATTAAAGAAAAAACTCATTAAAAAAGACTAAAATATGAGATTCCGTAAAAAATAGAATGAGTGAAAAGAACTGGGCGGTTCTTAAGATCGAAGTCTTGAGAGCCGATGAGGGTGAAACGAGGTGAGTAGGAGCAGAGCTGGAATGCAATGACGGGGGAAACGGGAGATCCCCGAGTAAACCCGCCGACCAGCGGAATCGTCCAGGCATGATTCCCACATGCAAAAATTCGAGTTACCCGGCCGCGGATAGAACTCGGTTCACCTTGGAGGGAGGCTAGCAGTCTAACCGCTCAGCCACCGCAGCCCCATAAAAGTAGAACAATTCATAAATACGACAGTCCAAAACAGAAGAAAATGCATAGGCTAAATTACACATAAAGGCCNGGTCAGTCGTACGCACATAATTTCATGTTCGTAAGAAAATAACGGCAATTCTAAGTGCCAGGATGTGCGACGACGGCCTTGGGGACAAACTTACACGGTCAGAAATACTATTAAAGAAAAAACTCATTAAAAAAGACTAAAATATGAGATTCCGTAAAAAATAGAATGAGTGAAAAGAACTGGGCGGTTCTTAAGATCGAAGTCTTGAGAGCCGATGAGGGTGAAACGAGGTGAGTAGGAGCAGAGCTGGAATGCAATGACGGGGGAAACGGGAGATCCCCGAGTAAACCCGCCGACCAGCGGAATCGTCCAGGCATGATTCCCACATGCAAAAATTCGAGTTACCCGGGCGCGGATAGAACTCGGTTCACCTTGGAGGGAGGCTAGCAGTCTAACCGCTCAGCCACCGCAGCCCCATAAAAGTAGAACAATTCATAAATACGACAGTCCAAAACAGAAGAAAATGCATAGGCTAAATTACACATAAAGGCCGCTGAATCGAAAAACCATTCTACAATAAATATATAGATCCCGGAAAAAAATCGGCAGCATTAATATCGATCTATAAATCGATTTTGAAAAAAATCCTATTTTTTATTGGCATTTCTAGTGCAATTCGTTCAGGCCAGAGGCCTAATTTACAGTACTGCAGACCCCGGGAGCTGGCGAGACAGCAAATATTTATTTGAATGACTATCTTCATAGGCGCCTACTTCTCGTTTCGAGATGAGGAACAAGTACTTTCTTCTGCAGCCATACCCACGTCATTCTAAACTTCTCTCTCTCTCTCTCTCTCTCTCTCTCTCTCTCTCTCTCTCTCTCACACACACACACCCACAGTGTTCTTCTTTTTAAATTAAATAAACATTTTAATTGAATTACGCTCTACCACTGCTTTAGTTTACATAAATACATATAAATAAAATAAACAAGAATTACGCAAGCAGTTGATTATACGTTTAACGTACTTGTTACAATTTGAAGTAGTGATTGACCACTGGCAATCAACTCCGGGGGGCAATGTTCCAACCATATGTCATTTCGTATGTAGCACGACCTGTTCATAAAAAAAAGTATTTTATTTGCGAGAATTGACTTTAATGCTATGTGTGTTCCCGGTAAAAACAGGGGGTAAAATGGGAAAACAAAGTAAGTGTATCCAGGCCAATATTGTGGTTTATGGACACAGAAATATTCGTACGTAAGTTTTGCCCGTGCTGCACACGGGCATAGTCAAATGAGAAACATCACAGACATTCAGTAAAGTAGTGGCAGAATTTTCGTTTGTCGAAGCGAGTGGGAAAATAGCTTCTCATACGGACGACAGGTATTAATAGAAATAAGATATTTAGATGTGTTCCACGGTAACTTGAAACTTGACAGTGAATCAACTTTTCCATTTGTAAATTACTCTCTTATAATTTAAATAAAATCATTACTCTATTCACGGCATACGTCGTGTAGCTTTAGTTCCTCGAATAACCGTCGAATGTGACACCTAGAACACGATCGAACAACTTACGCCGTGTAATTACAGTCACGTGTCAGATACCTCCAAGAATTCTGCAACACATGACAAGTATCACGTTGACTCGTCGTAAATAATTCAATGAAACCGTCAAAAATATGCTTCTCCGTTTTAACGAGCGTTGTTATCTCGAAAACTGGAGCTAGCGATAGGCCAGTTGCGTAACGTTATTCTTTCTTATCTGGTAACGGGAAATCACAGCACGGGTAGCTCGCGTCGGAATTTTATTGTCTCTTGATATATGTGATATGACACGTATGTTGGGCGTGGCGTTCTGCTTCGGACGAGGTATGCAATGTAGAGCGAATACCATGTCGACATAGAGTAAATAAGAATGCAGAGGTGAAACAGACGCTCGTTTCGCGAACGGCACCCACACACGCCAGCAAAATGGCGTCCCGGACCAGCAACATGTTGGAACGCAGTTCGCAAGTCAACGCCGTAGAGTGAACGAGTGTTAGGCGTCTATTCTGTCCCGAAATGAATTCGCCGCGAAATGTTCCTATCCCTGCCAATAAGGGAAGCCCTCGCGTGGGAGAAGACATCAGTGGTTGCTGGAACTACATTCTGCAGCGTCACTAACAGCTGCTGCCGACGATATTTTTATTGGCTCCAATATACGAAAAAGCAGGATGTTTATATAGTTATTAAGCATCAATAAATGCACTAAAAAACACTGCCACAATTCTAATCGTCACACGAAATACAAACCAACTCTCGAACAGTATTTTCGAATTAAGTCAATCAAACGAGCAGCCAAACAAATATATACACGTTATTCAACCAAATAGTTTGTTGACAGTCGAATTTGTTTCGGCCCAGCACCGAGGTATTGTTAATTCAATCACCGAGGTATTGTTAATTCAGTAAGTTAAAAAAAAAATGTTCGGTACAGTGCCTAATATTTAATATTTATTACGTGCCACGGTTAAGATGGCAAGTAGGAGGGCAGCCACCTAATAATGTTCTATATTTATATTTATCAAAGATGCTGGCCAGATCTCAAAATTGATGGGCGAGTAATTGAGGATAATTCACGACTCGCCTGGAGTCTGTCATGTGTGCCAAGTGCGTTTAGTAGGGGCGCGCAGTCTCAGTGAGGAAGCATGCTGAGAAGACGGGGAGTAAAGAAATATTAAGCTGTGACGTGTCGCTTCCCATCGCGGAAGTGCGACCAGCTCGAAGTTACGTCACGCGGACTCCCGTATTTGCGTTACATCCGGTGCCAAGTGTGCCTGAGAATTGCTCGCGTCTATGAAAGGCCTTGTGGCGAGAGAAGCGCGCTCTCTCTCTCTCTCTCTCTCTCTCTCTCTCTCTCTCTCTCTCCCCCCCAAATAAGGTGACTGAAGATGGACGAAGTTAAACGAATTTTGGTGGAATATAGAGGTACTTTTGCCAGAAATGTAGAGAGAGAGAGAGAGAGCGAGAGAGAGAGAGCGAGAGAGAGTGTGTGTGTGTGTCTGTGTGTGTGAGAGAGTGTACGGAAAAGGAGAAGCAGCAGTGCGTGTGACAAAAACTGACTGTAGCCCGGCCTATATTTCTTGCTCTCTAACTTCGTAGACTATAAACGAGAACTTCTTCACATACAAAAGAATTCAACTTAATTTAATTATTTTCTCTTTACTACTGTGCCGATTACAGTTCAAAACATCGCCACGCTTCCTGCGGAACTTTACCTTAAAACTGAAAACTGTATAGTCCGTTCACGGTTACTTCCAACTTTTCTGAAACCCTGCTGAAGTTCTACTTCCGGGATATTACTCTGCCTCGTGCAAACCAAGATTAATCGAGTGTAGAAAATTACACCAAAGGGATTGCGCAACGCGTACACCTATTTCCTTCCTGTCTTAATTAATTCATGTAATAATATAATAATAAATGAAGTAATATAATTTATAGATAAAATGTAGGTAGAAGTTGAATTTAATCAAAAAATAAGGTATTTTTATGTCAACAGCAGTATAAAACGCTTGTGATACATGACATATTCATGAAACAACCAAAAACGTCGTAGATAGGGTGATTTCTCTAAGATTTTATTTAAAAAGTGTGGGCCAAGAATAGACTACCTATATCTGAAAACGTTAATAATTTGTCTGCCAAAAATAAAAACTGCGGTTGTGCTAAGAATTAAATTTAAGCTACTATTACACTTTACAAAAAATTGTCAGAATTGTAGGTTAGATAACACTAAAATAATCGTGAAAATCGTTTTCAGTTATATAATATGTTCAAAAAAACTAAAAAATACTAAACCAATATTTTTCTGAAATATTTTAAGACTATCTCCCCTTCCTCTCCCTATCCAATCAAAATTTTTTTTATCGCATTCATAGATGCGTCTCAGTAAATGTTGAAAATACCCGTGCCTACGTCAAATCTCTATTACTTACAAAAGTCAGTTTTTAAGCCTGCAAAAGGGGACGACAGTATTTATTTTAAAACGCCAAACATCGCAAGGAATAATAATAATAAAACGTCTTTATTTTTTGTGGCGAAGTTAAGTATTATCACCTTCTCTTACACTTAACTTTTTTTATGACAACCTATTTATTATAAATACCTGCCCAATGACATCACAACTTACTTGCTGTAGTGTACTGCGGACGTGTTTCGTCCTTTCCCAGAGTTGACGGTAAAACCGCGGTTTACAGTGTACACTCAACCCTCGCATCAAGTTTATCGACACTAAGGGACAGCCGCTTCCCAGGTCGCCATTTTGGGAAATACACGCCAAATGGCTGTGTACCCGACCTTCGAATGGAGTATAACAGCAACACGCCGACGTGTCCCATGTACAAGGATTGAGATACGCTCAATCAGCGCGGAGGTGAATTCGGCTAACACCCCAGTTGACCAGTTCCACGCTCCGAACTGATAAAAAGGCTGTTCACGATAAAGTGAGGGCTTTTGAAATCAACCTTAGAAAAAGTCACTGCTCCTACCTGCGTATATTGTAACTAGCGCACTGAGTGACATGCGCCCAGCAAAGTTGGTAACGATGGAGGGAAAGTAGTTCCGTATCTTAACGTCGAATAAAAAGTGTTAGGTAATCATTTGTAATAACTTAAATTATTTCTTTCGCTTTCTGGTTTTTTTAATGCATCGAAGCGTAAAAAAAGAGCAGATTTGTAAAATATTTACTTTTCTAATAATTTCACAGTTTCACTTGACCGGCGCACGAATAAAGTAATGAGGCCCACGGTAATGTTAATTTTACACGAGGCGGAAGACAACACAATGTGCATACAAGTAGATCTTAAGGCACCCGTCTACCTGGCGCTTGAACTGCGTTGCAGAGTGTTCCAAATACACGTTTTTCAACGAAACTATNTCCTGCGGAACTTGACCTTAAAACTGAAAACTGTATAGTCCGTTCACGGTTACTTCCAACTTTTCTGAAACCCTGTTGAAGTTCTACTTCCGGGATATTACTCTGCCTCGTGCAAACAAAGATTAATCGAGTATAGAAAATTACACCAAAGGGATTGCGCAACGCGTACACCTATTTCCTTCCTGTCTTAATTCATTCGTGTAATAATAAATGAAGTAATATAATTTATAGATAAAATGTAGGTAGAAGTTGAATTTAACCAAAAAATAAGGTATTTTTATGTCAAAAGCAGTATAAAACGCTTGTGATACATGACATATTCATGAAACAACCAAAAACGTCGTAGATGGGGTGATTTCTCTAAGATTTTATTTAAAAAGTGTGGGCCAAGAATATACTATCTATATCTGAAAACGTTAATAATTTGTCTGCCAAAAATAAAAACTGCGGTTGTTGTGCTAAGAATTAAATTTAAGCTACTATTACACTTTACAAAAAATTGTCAGAATTGTAGGTCAGATAACATTAAAATAATCGTGAAAATCGTTTTCAGTTATATAATATGTTAAAAAAAAATGAAAAATACTAATCCAATATTTTTCTGAAATATTTTAAGACTATCCCCCCTTCCTCTCCCTATACAATCAAAAAAATTTGTATTGCATTCATAGATGCGTCTCAGTAAATGTTGAAAATACCCGTGCCTACGTCAAATCTCTATTACTTACAAAAGTCAGTTTTTAAGCCTGCAAAAGGGGACGACAGTATTTATTTTAAAAACGCCAAACATCACAAGGAATAATAATAATAAAACGTGTTCATTTTTTGTGGCGAAGTTAAGTATTATCACCTTCTCTTACACTTAACGTTTTTTATGACAACCTATTTATTATAAAAACCTGCCCAATGACATCACAACTTACTTGCTGTGGTGTGCTGTGGACGTGTTTCATCCTTTCCCAGAGTTGACGGTAAAACCGCGGTTTACAGTGTACACTCAACCCTCGTATCAAGTTTATCGACACTAAGGGATAGCCGCTTCCCAGGTCGCCATTTTGGGAAATATACGCCAAATGGCTGTGTACCCGACCTCCGAATGGAGTATAACAGCATGACGAGTCCCATGTACAAGGATTGAGATACGCTCAATCAGCGGGGAGGTGCATTCGGCTAACACCCCAGTTGACCAGCTCCACGCTCCGAACTGATAAAAAGGCTGTTCACGATAAAGTGAGCGCCTTTGAAATCAACCTTAGAAAAAGTCACTGCTCCTACCTGCATATATTTTAACAAGCGCACTGAGTGACATGCGCCCAGTAAAGTTGGTAACGATAGAGGGAAAGAAGTTCCGTATCTAAACGTCGAATAAAAAGTGTTAGGATATCATTTGTAATAACTGAAATTATTTCTTTCGCTTTCTGTTCTTTTTTAATGCATCGAAGTGTAAACAAAGAGCAGATTTGTAAAATATTTACTTTTCTAATAATTTCACAGTTTCACTTGACCCACGCACGAATAAAGTAATGAGGCCCACGGCAATGTTAATTTTACACGAGGCGGAAAAAAACACAACGTGCATACAATAAGATCATAAGGCGCCCGTCTACCTGGCGCTTGAACTGCGTTGCAGTGTGTTCCAAATACACGTTTTTCAACGAAACTATTAAGCGTGCGTCCAACGTGATGATCTACGAAAAGAACACACACTTCAGACGAGAGCTGTTAAGTACTTTCAAAATATCATGTACGTTAGAAACATCAATTCAGAGTACTCCAAAACCTCTAAAAACGGCCTTTCCAAGGCGTTGTAGCTCAAAATGCGCGCGTCAGATACATACAAAACTACTATAGGTGCCTGCACTGAACCTTCCTAAAGACTTCCCAGTAATAAAATAATATGGTCACCTCTGAAAGTCCCATAGGCACACGCAGCACGACGAGAACACTGCACGCCAGTTCAGAGCCTTGCGCTTAGCGGCGATGGCGTACTTGATGCGCGTGGCAGTGTCGCCCTTATCGCTCCCGCGCTTCTCGGCCTAAACGTGGGAAAAAGTTCCAGGTAGACGGGCGCCTTAAGAAGGGCTTTCAAAAGTTGTCGGTTTACGGTGAACATGCCTATACTGTGGTGTGCTACATCCGTCTGGGACTATCGCACCCAGAGGAACCCCCGTTGTCCGGCGGCCTAGGCACTAGCCAAAGCCAACCTCTACTGTCTCTCCGGGACAGTGCCGCACCTGTGTCACCGCTCACTGCGTCGTAACAGACCTCACTTGAGCGATGAGTACGTTTCATCCATTGGCACATTAGTAGATACCTGAAAAATTACGCGAGTTCAACGACCTGCAGCCTAGACTCTATAGTTTTATGTACAGATATGCCGATATCAACTGCACATTGGTTGTCTGCTGACTCAGCGAAGGCGACGATTGGGCCAGCCTTTCCCAAAAGGCGTCAAACACCGCGTGGACCAATGACTAAAGTTTTATATACGCAACTGTTTTGAATTCTAGCTTGTATCAAAATTAATCCGCGAATTCTTCAGGTCTCTACCCATTAGGCCTCAAAACATTCACACGCTGCCACTGTACTAGAGACACGCTCTTAAGAGGACTATGCACTGAAACATTTTCTGTGAAGTCGTTTGCGTGAATACGCGTATCTCGGTAAATACATGTTCTGTACATACGATATTTTGCCTGAGAAGGTAAAAATCAATTATCTATGGCCCTATATTTTTACTTTTACCATATTGAGTGTATTCATTAAGAAAAAAAATTCGTGTAAATGGTTAAATATCGCCTTTTTAAAGCGTGCCTATGGAGTTTCCTTAAGTTCGACTATACGGGCATAGTTTAATATGTGAGCATTCATCGAGTGTAATAAAATGCCACTGTTACAGATCTAATTTGCACAATACAGTATCACGACGGAAAGACTGCACGCCTTGCGTATTAGTGCTGTCCGTATCGTTCCCTCCCTTTTGACCTTGAACGCGCAGCTACATAGTCCTCTATAAGGTTTACGAGCGTGTCTGCAGCTAGTTTGCGCGTTCGTTGTCTCGAAACGCGTGATTTGTAAGGCCGACTCTTGCTCAGTCGCCACTCGCCTCGTCGCCTCTACGCGCAAGGCGCACAACTGGCGTGCGTGCAATCTTTCCGTGGCATCGGCGACATCAAGCGGGGTCCCTCTAAGCATGTTCGAAAAACCGCGTTTTTTTTTTTCGACGCGACTATTTAACGTATCCATAGTATGTTTACATTCGAAAACACAACCCAAACGAGGACAGAATGGTACTTTCAAGATAATGTGCATTCTATAAATATTATTTTGAATCTCACCAACATCGGTAAAAAAACAGCTTTTTCAGAATATTGTTTGTTAAAAGTATACTGTCCGGACAAGAGCGAAGCTACAATGGAAGCTGTATTACGCCAATAAAATAGTAGATCACCACTTAAATGTCCCATAAGTAATCGTAGCACGACAAAAAAAACTGGCTGCCAGTTACGAGCCCTGCGCGTGTAGCCCTTATCGACTTTTGCCTCGCACGAAAAACACACTTCTCACTAGGCGGCAGCCTTAATGATATATATGCATATATATTATATATTATTATTTAATTTATAGTAAACGAATGTCTGTGTTACATTTTCATTGCTCATTGCGTGTATTTTGAGATTTCGCGATATGTTGCTTGAAGGAATGGGCTGAAGATGGCGCATCACAGTTTGGCTATGGGCTTACTCTTCACGGCGGCTAGGAGAGAGTGGAGAGATTTTGGCGGATCTTAACAACGAGGTCTTGAGAGCCCTTGAGAGTGATGATAGGTGAGTATGGATGGAGCAGCGCCGGAATGACAGTACAGGAGGGGGGGGGCGGAGGATCCCGAGAGAAACCCGCCGACCAGCGGCATCGTCCGGCGCGATTCCCACGTGCGGAAATCCGCGAGTGACCCCGCCTGGAATCGCCCAAGGTGGGAGGCGAGTGGTCTAACGACTACACCACCGCGGCTTGGTTTTCCCCGAATCTCTATCGGACTATATGAGCGCGAGCTGGGTCCTGGCTGTTGGTGGGCAGATACCGTTCGATACGAGCGCGTTATGCACACGCCTCTCGCGGCATGTTTATCTCTGTTGTCAGGAGATCTTGGTTATCTGTCACCGTTCGTGTCAACAAGAGGAAAAAAAAAAAGTTGAACGGCCGATAAGGAACACTTTGACGCCGCGTTTTCAAAATGAATGGCCTGCGATTTGTGTACATATGGCGTGACTGGGAGGATCGATAAAAAGTAATACACGTATCAACAGCATCTTTAAGGGGCGTCCATAGTTTCCGGATTGGTTTCATTGTTTGCAACTGTGTCCATTCTAATAAAAATAAACTAAGGAATAATTTAGCAAAAATATTTTTTCCTGAAAAAAAAAAAAACGAACATTGATATTTTTTTGCCCATTCATAAGTTTGGTTACTGAAACATAAATGTGGCTGTAAAACTAAATAGTATACTTTTAAATAAGACACGGCCTGAAAAAGTTCTCTCACCTGAGGCCACATATTTTCCTGCAAAACAAGGTTTGGTAGTTGCGCAAACATTATTTTTTTGACGCGAATACCACTTTAAATTTGCAACCATAGTGGACAATCCAGAAAATCTAATGATAACAAAATCGGGGATACAGTTTGTCATTGCAGCTCCGAATCTATCGTATACATCTAAAATTCAATTACACCACTCGATTGCCAAAGGATCAAAGAATTTGTTACGTTGAGTGGGGAATGCGAAGCGTCGCGTGTGGCGGGGGTGTGGAACAGCCATTTTGAATTCGTTTCGCGTCTCATAATTTCCGCGTAGTATAACTTTTGACGTGGAGTAGTTACGACGCTCGTTTAAATTTAAAACAACAGCTCTCGTCGAGATCAATCGATTGAGTGTATAAAACATTTGTGTGGCGTGGTTATGGTGAAATTCTATGAGTTTAAAGTAAAAAAAAATTTAAAACTTAACACAATGTCAGCCTATACTCGTCAAAAAGCCAAGTTTAAATACAAAAATCGTATACGGCTGGGAAGAGCATCTCATGAGCAATTCAGTGATACCCATGAAATCCCATATGATAGAGTGAAGCGGTGCCGGGAACGTATTCACGCAAAACCAACGACAGTGTCCGCGACACAGTCACATCCCATTTTATTTTTCTTAAAGGAGGTCTCAAGGAAAATTATTCGGAAATATGTACAAACACTGCCTCTCCATTGCTTCTTTGGTTTACTGATACCTAGAGACCTGAAAAATTCGCGGATTCATTTCGGGACAAGCTAGAATACAAAACACGTGTGTTTATAAAACTTCAGCCATTGGTCCACACGGTGTTTATAAAACTTCAGCCAATGGTCCACACGGTGTTTGACACCTCCTGGAGAAGACTGGCCCAACCGTCGCTTTCTACTGTGACAGCAGACAACCAATGTGCGGTTGATATCGGCATATTTGTACATAAGACTGGAGAGCCTAGCCTGCAGGTCATTGAACTCGCGAATTTTTCTGGTCTCTACTGATACCTAGAACCAGTGATTTCTCGCGAAATAATACGAGTACACGGTAGACTTCAATCCAATAAGCACCCAACAGCAGTTTGTATATTGCCATTGGTCTGCTTAAGACGGCGTTTTCATATTTGACCGGGTCACTCAGAATTCGGCAACATCGACACGGCTACTACGTGATTCGTGTGCAGACAGTTAACACGTGTCAGAAAGTAATTCAGCCGACCAAGATAGGTAAACGACCCTGCAGTGTTTTGAAATATAACTTGTCTTGAAGTCTTTACGAGAAATTTCACGACCCCAACTGATACCTATTTTTGTGTGTGTAACGGACCGTCTCATTTCCTCGTGTATGGTCACAACACGTCTATTTGCAACCCCATACACTCTGCTTACTGGTTCACACAGCACTTAAACCGCCACTCTGGACGTTTTTTTTAACTCCTTTACGTATCCCGATTATACTCTTTCACATCTAAAATGTTGCAGAATACGTAAAATCATGGCCAGTGTTATGCAATCCAAGAATCTAGCACCAATAAGAACATCGCCTTTTTCTGGGCGATGCTATTCGTTGCTACTGACACACCAAAAAGTATATCATTGGTTGCTTCTCGTGGCATGTTTCTACTAAAACCCTTACCATACGTTTCAATGTATCAGTTGTAACAAGAGATTCTGAATGCATATCACACCAAAAATTTCCTATATGTTAACACGTGAAACGAAAAATTAATATGTATACTAAGGGATTAACACGCTGATGTGTGCCGATTCGATATAGCACACCCATCTTACGAATGTCCTTGTAATTATATAGACACAGCAAATAATCGCGGGGGTTTAATAACCTCTAGGTTAAACTTCATGTTAGTTATATTCTCTATCAGATAGCAATCGCTTAATGTCTGCTCGCAACGAAAGCGAGAATCCAAGACTGGGTGGGCATTTTGTCACCTGTTTGTTACTGGCCCACATTCTTCCAAGACATGTTAAGGAAGTCGTGGACCAACTGCGAACATGACACGAAACTACGACTGTATTACGTCCAGCCTGTCCCCCAAAATGATGCGCATTATTTTCTTCTTTCTGTACCTACATAAAGGGATAGTGACGAAATTGAATGACTTGTCATCCTATTGTGAATCATCCCAATAAACACAAACTTGACGTATTTTATTCAAGTCAGGAACTTTGTTGTTGTTGTTTTTTTTTCCCTCTAGAAAATGTTTACTGAGAACACAATGCTTTTGGTTACAACTTCAATGTTGCTGGTTTCGCAAGGAACCACGCACGGCTATCGCATTACGCTCCAGACAGATCAACTGGCCATTAAAAAATGTATAATTCATGGATGCTATCTTATTTTATCGCCAGAGGCGCTCACAATTTCTAGGACAATTCTTCGGGGTTCCTCTAAGGATCAAAGTAGGTAGTTTCTTACACGAATTTACACCGCCTTAAGAAGTTCGCCCATAAATAATGTTCCGTAACTTCGATTCATGAACATTTGATATGAGATACGCAGGTCAGAAGAATTGCAGCAGTCCTTTCTTGCCAGGGTAACAAAACTTGTTTACGGTTCTGCTAGGCTCATTGCAGTTTATATCTTTACAGTCACCATTTCATATATTGCCTCCAAATGGAATATTTCACAATAAGTGGGGGCAGTGATATTTCGCGAAAAGATTTCCGAGACAAGATACAGTCCAAAGCACTGTAGGGTCGTCCAGCTTCTTTGATTGGCTAAAAAATGTTCTGGGCCGTGTTAACCGTTAGCGCACGAATCACGAAGGTTCAGTGTCGGAGTTACTTAGCCCTGAGTGGCTTGGTCAAAGACGAACACGGCACCAGCAGCCAATGGAGGTATAACAACAGCTGAGGTGTGTATATAGTATTGAAGTCTACTGTGTGCCCCGATTTTTTTACGCAAAAAGTCACTGGCCCTAACAATAAGTACTAAAACTGAAGCTCTGGGAGGGGGAGGTAAGGAACGTAAGTTCAAGCCACACAGTTCCTAGTAATAAATTAATGTTTAATGCAGCTACTGCAACGTGCAGTTGTACGTAACGCGGACAATGGACTGAGACACGCATGTCGAATCAATGCTATTCACTGGGCATTCTAGGACCCGACCTGCGCACTTGGAAAAGGAGGAGCATTATTTGCATCACAAGTTTGTTGTTTGTATTTACATCGCAGCAACGTGGTGGCCGGGTGCTTGGCTTGACACAAAAGCCACACAGGTAATGTCGAGTTATTCACACGACCTCAATAATACTTCAAGGGCGTTTTTGAAATGTATGGCTTAAAAGTCTCATCGAGATAAGGGTCATCTGATACGCTAGAAGGTGCGCGGATAAGTAAAAGAGAGAAAAGAATCGACACCACCCTGCTCAGTTCTTGAACATACACCACTCTCTACCATTATATTTAATTTCAAAATATCAACAACCAGTGAAAACAAACACGACTTTGACAGAGGGAGTGTTGCGTAATCCCACAGACTAAAGGAAAGGATTTTTGTGTCTTCTGCACATATAGGCCTATCCATAGAGACCTGAAGAATTTGCGGATGCATTTTGAGACAAGCTAGAATTCAAAACAGCTGCGCACATATAACTTTGGTCGTTGGTTGACACGGTGTTTGACACTTCCAGGAGAAGACTGACCCAATCGTCGCCTTTACTGAGTCAGCAGACAACTGATGAGCAGTTGATATCGGCATATTTGTACATAAGACTATAGAGTCTAGGCTGCAGGTCTTTGAACTCGCGAATTTTTCAGGTCTCTACCTATCCAACATTGACTTGCCCCACACCCATGCGAACTGTCGAAGTCACGTGGTCAACAGTAGTGAACATGTTGTTATGGTGTGGTCAGGCCTTAGCTGAACGGCTTGCCTGATGACACCTTCAAACATAAACGAGCGGGATTGCAACGCCACCATTTGGTCGTCGGAAGTTGCAGAAATCCCCTCCACCGGTCACTGAGCGCGGCTGCAGAACCACGCGCTTGATATAGGCCGTCGTTAACCGTCTCGTCGTCGTCATTCATCATTAGTCCTTTGGCGACCCGACCAGCGGAGCAGACCAGGAAGATGGGTGTCCGGCCGTCGCTAACCGTCTCCTAGATTCAGCCTCCGGCAACATTAACAAGGTGATGACGTTCCGGTTAGGGTTATTTAAAATGGCGTGAGTGAAGTAACAATAAACATAATATTAAATTCAATGTAAAGCTCCCCCGGTCAATGCTAATATAAATAATAATTGTATAACCGTAAATAATGTAATAAATTCATCAGATACTGTTTTGCACTACCGAATTAACGAGTCATTATTTGAGTTACGCCCCCAGCATTCTCTCATAATCTTTCATGTACGAATTGGCTGAAAAGCGAGTTCGTAACAATGTGTGTTTATATCTTAACCCATTCACGCCCAGTGTACACAAATATGCACGTTACTCACGTGTAAGTAATTCTTAGTCTGTACTGCACACGGCGAAGCTCAATGACCAATGATCTAACCTGTGGGTAAGGGATTCGAAAACCGTCTTACTGGTCTAAGTCATTATTGGTTCATATAACTGCAGCCGAACATATAGCCTACAGCTCATTGGCTGTTACAACGAAACAAGTGTTGTGTCGACTTACAGCACGCATCATATAATTGTTTTGCTTGCAACACCTGAAAACGTAAATTAAAGTGGGTCTGTAAGGTCTAATTTTTAAAAGACAAATCCTTATATATATATAAATAAAATCCTTTTACGAATTAGGATTTAACATAATTACATTAACAAAATGGCTAAAAGAAGTATACAAACGTTATAGAGGACTTGATTATATAAATAGTGTTCTAACCTCAAGCCACAACCACGTCGTTCTTGATAGTCGTATTGGTAGAAAAGCAGGCCAATGTTATAACACGGGTGCGCACTTTACTTCAGTTTCCATCGACGCATAATCCATTACGTAATTCACTGTAGTGCTGTTTGGTTTTAATACTGTTGCATGTCGCTGCCTTGCACGCCGATAAACTTATCGCAGCTCGCGCCTAGCTGACCCTGAGAAGCTCATATTTCTCCATTTATCACGCAGGAAAGTCGTCATCACCATTACTTTTCTCAGAACAAATTGGATTGCCGAGAACATTTAGACGGCACCTACCTCAAGTATAAATACTACGTGTGGGCCTCTGAGGGGGGAGTGATTAAGAGTCGAGAGTTTGGCGCCTCGTGCGACCTTAAGCGACAGTTGGGCGATTCCGGAGCGGCGAGGGACAACTGCAGCGATCTGCGAGAGTGCGTCGGTGAGCGTGTGTGCAGTGAAGAGTGGGACTGATCTGCGGGACTGTGGACTGGATGCGTGAGTGGAAAAGACATTCGGGACGATGGAAATAGACAGTTTTGACTAAACGTGTGGGAATAATTGGATCAGTTTAAAATGCATTAGCAAGAGTAAATACTGTGATAAAGACTTTAATTGAAATGGCGATAGTAATTCAATATTGCGCTCAATAAGAATGAAAAGAGTTAATAGGACGCTCAGGCTGGTAAATATCAGATGTTTGACTGTTTGTAGCATTGAGAATAAATATAATTATTGAAATTAGTTATTTTATTATTATTAAGACTTTAATCCCTCACGAACTCGGATACGCCAATCAGGCATTCTTGTAACAATACTCTAGTTAAGCTGGCGTAAGGACGGATTTCGCCCCGCCCACACGTGGTGGAAAATACACAGCGATAGGTCGAACCAGCAATCGCGACACGTGCTGGGCAGCTATCGCGAAGCCCTCCCACTCTTCAACACTTCCTTCGACCAGTCGTAACCCTTCACCGGGGTAAGTGAACTGATACACGTTGATCGCACACGTCCCAAGTTACAGCGGCGATGCTATAATCACGAAGCACACAGTTGTTTCCCCCATATAGGCCAAAATATGAGATGGACCGATCTCGCTGGTTGCGCGCAACCATTCTCCGTGTGCCAACATTTAACTGCTTTTCTACCAACATGTCTAGAGAAAACGGCGTGGATTGGATTTCAGGTTAGAACATTGATTAGTAAACAAGTGCTCTGAGATGTTTGTATACTTCCTTTAAGCGTATTTTGAATGCAGTTAGATTAAATTCAAAATGGTGAAAGTATTTTGTTCATATAAAAATGCTTTTCTTCTTTAAATTAACATTAAAACCAATATGTTCATCACAGTTAACCAAGTGACTTTGCCAGTTGTGTTTCTTTGGTGTAGGTATAATGTTGGGCACATGCGCAGAAGACGAATACTCGGTCTACCTCATATTTGGTCTATGGTTACCCCTTTCCCTCACACCGCTTCTTGTACTAGTGCCAGCACGTCTGGCGCAGACAGTATGTGGTCCTACGTATGTTGGTTGGAGGGGGGGGGGGAATATTAAGGCCACAACTGCGGCGTTTTTCCGCACTGACTCATGTGTGTTCCCGTTGTTGACAATGCGCCTCTTCCGAGAAAGGCGGCACCTTGGTCGCCACACACCGCGTATGTGTTTCACATTCTTAACATCTGAGCGAGAGAGGTGCTGTAGTCCATTAGCGGTTTCTTCACACTTTTTGAATCAAACCTCTGGAAAATTCCCCCCCCCCCCNCTGAATACGTAATTTATAATTAATATGAACAAAAACGGGGAGAAAATGGGCGTGCTGGTAATGTCTAGTAAGAAATAGTTCTTACACGAAATATTATTAAACTCAATGAGCACGAATGCAGTGCGTTATCCCTTTGGTGAAATTTTCTAGACTCGATTATGTTTTGTTTAAATGAAGTGGGAAGAATATCCTGGACGTAGAACTTTAGCAGGGGTTCAGAAAAGTTGGAAGTAATTGTGAATGGACTAAGAAGTAACTCCATTCGTCGACAAACACACTGCCAGTGATGAAGACTCGCTCAGCCAGGGCCGTCCTTAGGGATGTCCGACAAATGCGGCCGCACAGGGCCTCACGCATGGGGAAAATAAAATTCTATGGTGAACTTGCGTAGCTCTGAATATTTTTAGACAGTTTGTGACTTTTCTATAATGCAAATTACTTGAAAATAGAAGTGAGTTTTACTATTTGTCTGTTCCAAAAGCACTAAGTTCTGATTTGGACAGGTGATTATGCGTAAACTTTTATTAAAGTATGTGGTATGCAGGTAGTTGGGCTTAACCTCTCGACGACAGTAGGGTGAGAAGAGACGGAGCAAGTTGCTTGGGGAATAGGGATTGGGGAAGGAATCGGCCAGGCCTTTGTTAAAGAATAACACCAGCACTCGCTTGGAGTGATTTCGGGAAAACATGGAAAACCGAAATCAGGATGGCCGAACCGGGATTCGAACCCCGGTCCTCCCGAATGCGAGACCAAAGTTTAACCACTGCTCCACCTCGCTCGGTTTTTAAAGTCAGAGTTACAGTTCTGATGAAAATGACGATGAACAGTGTTTGGCAGAAAAATGGGCCAAAGAATGATTGAATGAGTGAGTGAAGAGATTTGGACGAATCTTAACATCAAGGTCATGAGAGCCGATGAGGGTAAAGGTGAGTGTAGAGCAGCGCCGAAACGGAGGGGCGGAGGAAACGGGAGAGCCCCGAGAAAACCCGCCAACCAGCGGCATCGTCTGGCATGATTCCCACTTGCAAAAATCCGGAGTGAACCGGCCGGGAATTGAACCCGGCTCGCCTTGGTGGGAGGCGAGTAGTCTAACCGCTCAGCCACCGTGGCCTCATTGATCAAAGAATTTTTTTCTTTCTACCTGCTTTAAGAACGTCACCAGGCTGGAAATAGCTTAAATGTTGGACGTCATCAAATGTCTGGGAGCGCCAAGGACGAATCAAGCGTGTGCATACACTGTCAAAATATTTGGCAAATTTAACGCACCATTGTATACGCGTACGGAGGAAGCACGATTCGTATTGTCCCCCCCCCCCATTTCNCCCCCCATTTCTAAATACTTTCGTGTTACCAGCTGTTCACGCCATATTAAAAACTTTTAATACAAAACTTTGAAGAAAAAAAACATCAGTTCCCATAGCTTTATATAAACTCGTTGGCATGCAGTGTCTCAGTTAAGTTGGCAGAAAATTAATAAAATTAGTTCTTAAGAACCTTATTTCGTAGCAAGCAGCCAGAACGCCTACTTGAGTATAAAACTAATGTAAGACTTGACGTTCTTTATGAGTGTAACGTTTAAATTTATGGACACTGAAGTTAGTGTTTCTTGTTTTACACACGTTATAGTCCATTTACTGTTAATTCCAACTTTTCTGAAGCCCTGCTAAAGTTATACTTCCAGGATATTCCCCCGCCTCGTGCAAACAAAGCTTAACCAAGGGGAGAATGAAGAAATCGCGAACAGACTATAATATAAGTGTTTACATAGAAACGACACGTAGATAGATGCTTTGCCCGCGATTGGAATACGGAGGAACACGTCTTAACGACCCCTGCCGCAAAGTACGGAGTAATCGTCAGCAAATTTACATCAGCGTTTATGCACATTGAAATACCACGAATGGTAAAGCTGTTTTCTATGCGATCTTAGGACGACGCTGGCAATATACAATTATGGTACTGCTAATTCCTGTTGCTGCACTCCCTATCCGTCATTTTAAAGACCCCATCGCCGGACGCCAAACACAGCGGATCTTTGAAATGGAAATGCTTGAGCAACTCGAGTGGTACTTGACATTAAATTTTGTTTCGCGCGACGGAAATTTCCCTGCAATCAACGGGAACCGTGTTCTGGGTCATCAGATATTTTGCTGCATTGGCCGGGCCTTATCTCGACTGTTTGACTTCGTAAGAGCGTGACAGCGAACGTGTTTGACTCATTAACTCGGCTACGATAAAAACAACTGCACCATAAATTCATTATTTATTTGTAACTCTACTTAAAATAAATTTTAATAGTGTACTTTAACAAATATGTTTTTAAAATGGGTCTGTGGCCTACGACTATATATATATATATATATATATAGTCTTTAAAACATCTTTAAAACACAAATAACGTAACAAAAATAGAAAATATAAATTATATCTTCAATAAAACTAAGTAAAAAAAGGCATTTTTCTTGAGAATACGTGATAATATAGCAATAATTATTACAATCACGCCACATTTTAAACCCGCATCTCGGCCACTTTAGATAGCGAACTAACAGTAACTGAAGTAAGATCGTAAGACACTAACCAACTGGCGCCATCAGGCAATTTAACTGCTAACTTGCAACTTGGAGACGTCGTCTATTCGCGCTCCCAACCCCCCTCCTCCCCCGTACATTCTTACTTGAAATATACGATTTGATATTTCATGCACAATATACCACAGTATCGTTAGAACATTTTGCTATAGTCTATTCGTGATTTCCTCACTCTTTTCCAATAAAACCTCGGAAAAATGACTCCATGTACGACGCGTCTGGTTTTATCCTAAGTTTGCAATGTATCACGATCGTTTTATACTTACGTTAACATGTATCTTATATTAGGTTAAATTGATCTTTAACTTATAATTTATCCTAAATTATATTCTTATACTTATAATTAATATAAATAAAGACAGAAAGAAAATATATGTGTTGGTAATGCCTAGTAAGAAATAGTTCTTATGCAAAATATTGTTAGACAGAGTGCGCATGAATGCAGCGCGTTGTTCCTTTGGTGTCATTTTAAGTCCCCGGTTAAACTTTGCTTCCATAAGGCGGAGGAATATCCTGTAAGTAGAACTTTAGCAGAGCTTCAGAAAAGTTGGAAGTAACCATGCATGGACTGTACCATTATTGGCTACATAAATTAAATTTATAATTTCACAAAAAAAATAACTGTTGAATTTTTGTGGTAAAACCTTTGCTCATAAACGTGCAGGAAACTCAGGACGGCCGCGTTACTTACTACGCTGTATTATAACAAACGGTAGGTGCTGTCGCTTATATGTGAAAAATAGCTCACGGACAGTAATAATTTCGCCACGTACAACTTTTTTGATACCTCGAATATATATATATATATATATACACGTATTCTGCACAGTTGCAGATTTACGGAAAGTTTAAGGGTTTGCAAGGGTACCGTTTGCACTGATTTGGCTTAATTGGCTCTATTTAAGGCAAAGGGCGTTGGAAATACCAGAATCTAGGTGAGAATTACAGTCTCGTGTAATTTTTTTTTTTCCAGAACGAGAGGAATGGGAACACTGACCATTGGATGAAACACGTTAGGAAGCCTGAGTTACAGCTTATTTTAAGTACATGTACAGTAAATATATGTGTATATTACGTTACACTCCCAAACACAAACTTTACACACGAGTCAAAAAAAACGTACACTGAGAGTGTTAGAACTGCCGATCGACGTGGCGTAGATGGAACACCATCTAACGATGCAGCTGTCCTGGGTTCAAATTCCAACTAAGCCGTAAATACATGCGCCGCATTTATACGCAAAGTGAAGTTTGATTCGGCATTCGATCTCCACCCCCCAAGAGTCAACGAACTAGCAAAAAAGCAGGGGACGGGAAGTTAACCAACAACTTCATTGTTCGGAATTGTCAGATCTTCTTACAGGCCGCGGTTCTGTGAATCTCGAGTTGCCATTCCCAGTCATCAACAATACTTGCACTTTTCTTTATAAACATCGTATGTTTTCTTCACCCACTCACGACTTATTTCCTTTGTTGAAGATTGAGCAAGCGAGGAAAGATACGACCTTTTTATCGGACTACTTTAGATTTCGGACGCGCGATAGCATCAAGATAAAACAATACATCCCTGTGCGCTCATCAATTAACGTGAAGAACCTCGACGATTGCTAGTGGCCTTGCCGGGATNCTGCTTCATTTGCAGGCGGCGTCTGGCCTAAGTATACACAAGCATTCAGCCACGTCGTCCGACCCGCCTCTCCAGACTGAACCACATCTTTCTCTGTGAATTACAAGATGGCACTCCACCAGCTCATGTAGTTGGAAGGAGCTGTTTGGGGTTCCAGCAACCAATGCATGCGCCGTGTAGGTTGTCGCGCGGCCGCAATTGCCCCGTATATAGGGTTGCCGCCTTTTTTTTCAAGCAAATAGAGTATATTTCCTTTCTAAGGTAAAAAAAAAAAAGTACAACATCTTAAAATAGAGTATTATTTATTTAACCTACTATTTTTTTTCCCTATATATATTTTGTTGCTTCTGGCAACATCTAACAAATATTTATAGTCAAAGAACGTTTTCACGGCGTCTTTACAATCTATGTTTTGAGGGTCATTGGATAACCAAGCACCATGTTCNAGTCAAAGAAAGTTTTCACGGCGTCTTTACAATCTATGTTTTGAGGGTCATTGGATAACCAAGCACCATGTTCTTTTTCCCACAGGCTTTTGTACTTTTGCCTTCGTTTTGTTTGCTTTGTATGATCCGATTCCAGTAATCGTTTTTTAGGTGTACTTAGAGAGATACAGTTATCTGCATCCATAACTGAAGAATTATCACACACAATTTATACGTACAACACTACACACCAAGCAAAAACGGAAAACAATAATTTGAACTTCGAAATTTTCCAAAACCAACAGCAACACAAGTTACACACACAAGTGGACAAGTTGACATGATAATGTTATTTGACATTGACATTTTAGGTTACGTTCAAAAGCGACAGTGCTGCTTTGCATTTAATTTTATCGACGCGATGCGTTCTGTTCCACGCAATATTCGCTTTACCTTTTTATTTTTTTTCGTAAACAATTAAATAAAACCTTCAAACGTCGAAATAGGTAAAATAAAGTATTTTCACGTACTTTATTGTCCTCATAAAGTATAAAGTACGTTTAACCGAAATAGAGTACAATACTTTATTATAAAGTACGGGTGGCAACCCTACCCGTATACCACGCCACCAAGAGGGCAGATCCGCTGGCGCTTCTGTGCTATGTTTAATAAACTATTATTGCTGTAATGTTTGTTTTGGATTCTTCGCCTGGCCTGGACACCGACGCGTCCCTGCAGTTCGCTACGCTTGTCCGCATTTACTGAACTACAACTGCTTGCGTACACATCCCACGTTTTACAACACAGGTGCCGCAAGAAAAGGGCGACTCGCTCACCCATACCCCTCCCTCTCTCCCTCACCGCCTCTCTCTCTCTCTCTCTTACATTAGCATCCGCACAGACTCCATCACGGCGTACGTTGCCAGTAGCCGTGTTAAAGACTGTTCACGGTAAACTCAGCACTTTTGAAAGCCCTGCTTAAGATCTACCTGTAAGCACGTTGCGTATTCTTCCGCCTTGTGTAAAATTAACGTTAGAATGTGCCTCATCACTTACTTAATTCATGCGTCGCTCAAGTGAAACTGTGAAATTATTAGAAAAGTAAAATGTTTACACGTCTGCTTATTTTTACATTTTGGTGCATTAAAATAAAACAGAAAGCGGGAGAAGTAATTTAAGTTATCACAAATTGTTGCCTAGCACTTTTTAATCGACGTTAAGATGTGGAACTATTTTCCCCGCAATCGTTACCAACTTTACTGGGGGCATATCATTCAGTGCGCCCGTTGAAATATATATGCAGATAGGATCAGTGACATTTGTCTAAGGGAATTATTTGCAGTCAGAATTAAATTGACCTAACACAAATCTTTCTACAACTTTGTGAAAATTGTTCATATTTTATATTTTTAGGACGCCTTTAAAAATTATACAGGAGACTCTGGTGGTTATTTGACGGTAAATGTAAAGAATTCACTTAATTGAAAATGCATAACTGAAATAAATATAACCTTAATAGTGTAAAAGCGAAGGGGGCGTGGTTCTGACAGCTGACTACTCATGACGCATATGTTATTGGCCCTCAACACAGCCAGTAACTTCCAAAAGTGTACACTATAAAAAAGGTTTGTACTTTTACAATAAAAATCCTTTGCAGAACTACAAACAGTTTTCTTGTAAAATCTGCAAAGCATATATTTGTAATATACAAATTATAGGCATGTTTCAGTACAAATGATAGTCTTGTATTAGGCCCATAACTTTCATTACTAAGAAGTGGACATTAAATTATTATTTTTCTTCTAGAATACAAATGTGATGAACTAATAACAAAGAACAGGGTAAAAAATTATTGGAAAATATAATTAACAAAAAAAAAAAAAAAAACTACACCTTACCAGCAATGGGACCAGAACCCGCGTCACTTGAATTAGTAATCCACGCCCTTATCCACAATACCAACTTGATTTACGTACAGTAATTTTTTTTACTAAATACAGGAGTAAATACCTACTAAATATTGCTGAAGTTATTCGGTTAAGAAGAACGCATTGATTTCAAGAGTTCTGTGTATATATGAAACATTGACATTAACAGTTAATGAGTAATAGCAGCACGTATTATTAAAAATTGTCGTAGTTTTATTATGATTATTTGAGATTTTTTTTTTTAAGTGTTGTACGTCATTGAAAATTGCAATGCATTTATTTTTGCCCGCAACTACACTTCACATCACCCCTAGTTTGTGCACAAACAGCTGAATACGGTTTTCGGTTACACGTTGTTGAGTGTTCACCATTTTCCTTGAGCTCTTCGATACGGTCAGCATAGCAAAGCGTTTCTTGAAGTCTACTAAAAATACGGCACTTCCTACTTTTCTTCCGGCTGGCGCCAGCGACGGGGCCAGCGCTACTTTTCTCCCGTACGTAATATTTTAGGTCTTATCACACACCATGGTTTTCCGTCCGTCTTTCAAAGCAATTTAGCACTCAATAGTTCATTCACGGTCACTTCCAACTTTTCTGAAGCCCTGGCAAAGTTCTACTTCCAGGATACCCCTCCGCGTCATGCAAACAAGGCTTAAATCACACTAAAGAGAGAGAGCACCGAATTCATGCGTNCGCACTCAGTCTAATAATATATTGTATACGAAATATTTCTTACTAGGCGTTATCAACGCAAACATTTTCTCCCTGCTTTTATTAATATTAATTAAAAAATAAATATTATAATTCATAGATAAAATGTAAGTAAAAGTTTAGTTTAACACCACAAATAAGGCACTTTTGTGTCAACACAAGTTTAAAACGCTTTTAATATATGACATGTTTAGGACACAACCAAACACGCCGTACACGGGGTGGTTTTTTAAAAGTTCGATTCAAAAAGTGTGAAGAAAACCGGGAATTTACAATACAAGATAATTTAATTGGCTGCATACGAATGATAAATAATCACAGAATAGGTAGGTGTAAAGAAGCGAAATGGCGCCTCGGTTTTCACGTGGGGGTACTCATTCGTCGATTGGCTGCGCGGGAGTATGAAAAGGGCCCTTGTTGTCTGATTGGCTGCCGCGTGCTGTGAAAGATTTACTACTGGCTGGGCTGCCGGTTCGCGTGTAAGTCACCCTGGCTCTGATTGGCGAACGACGTTCCGATGTGTTGCTGCCGTGTGCGGCTGGAGTTCGAGCTATAAGCGGCTATTTCTCACATGTATTCCTAAGTAAAGGCTATTCACGGTAAAGTGAGCACTTTTTGAGGCCCTCTTATTTGGAATAATTGTAAATGAATATTTTTTATTGTAACCTTGGACGTTAACTTTCTAGTCCGGTAAAATATATTCACTGTGTTTATTACTTGCGTGGTAACATTTGTTTTAAAAAGTGGCGAAAGATAAAAAAAATGGCTGATAGGAGAAAAGTAACTGCGGCTTCGAAAGTGCTCACTTTACCGTGAACAGCCTATACTCAATGAAACTATCCCACCTCGTAATGATAGCTATGCAGTAATTTTCTTCATCAGGGCTTGTTCAAGAACTACACGTGAAGTTATGTTTTCGCACCTCCGTCCCCCGAACTATTACTCATCAGTCACAAACCATTCTCTTTCTAAATCAGGTAATTTGAAAGCAGATAATCCATTATTCCATCTGTTCTTAAATACACAGGAGAAAATGAAATTCACGTGACGTACTAATATAAGAATTAACAATAAACTTTAGGGTATGTATAGCCTGTGTTAAAAATAAAAAATTGACGTATGCAATATTAGGATAAAATATTAACGTCAAGAAGCTTTATCTAGGTTTCCTCGGAGATATCAGCGTCAAAAAAGGTGATATTTATTTATTTCAGACTAAAAAAATAAAACTTAGATTACAATTACTATCCTTACGTCACAGAGTAGTTACAAATACAGAGGAGCAACAGCCACTTATTCCTCGAACTCAAGCCGCACTCGCCACCAAAATGGCGTCTCCTGCCAGCAACATGCCGGGAAAACGTTCGCCAATCAGCGCCTGGTTACCAACTCGTCAGCCGGCGAACTTTCACAGCACGCAATAACCAAACAGACACAAGGCCCACTTCAAGAGACTCGCGCAGCCAATTAGAGAATGGATACGCCCACATAAAAGAAACCGCCGGGTGGCATTTCGTCTCTGCGTACTAGTATTGTCTGTGCTTATGTATTACAAGATGAGACTGTTAAGGCGCAGCTAACGTGTCCGCACAGCTCGTCGCCCCATACAGCCTCGTGTTTCGCAAGGGCCTTAAGGGTTCCGCCTGCCTGGCGCTTGAACTGCGTTGCAGTGTGTTTGAATTCTTGTTTTTTTTTTTTAAGAAACAATTTAATGTGCCCTTAGTATGTTTACCTAGGAAAAGACATCATACCCCAGACGAGGACGGAATGGTACTTCGTTACCACGCATGATGTAAATATTATTTTTGAGCCTTCGAATGTAGTTAAAAACTCTCTTTTCAGACTGCCGTTTCATGAAACATACTAACCGGACACGAGTCAAGTGAATCGTAATTAACTCTGCTACACACCTCTCATCAATAAAACGAGATAGGGTTACCGCTGAAAGTGCCATAAGTACACGCAGCATTACGAGAACACTGCACACTAGTTCAGAGCCCTGCGCGTAGCGGCGATGGCGCACTTGTAGCGCGTGCCAGTGTAACCCTTACAGCTCCCGCGTTTCTCGGCCAAAAATGAGAAAAACGATGCAGGCAGGAAGGAACGTTAATCCGTCCCTGGGTTCGCGCGGGCATCACGGCCGAATGGAACAACCCCGCTCCCCCTCCCTCGAGCAACCCCACACGCACCCGACCCTACTGGCCAACGCGACGTACGGTACCACGCCGTCTGCGAAGACGAGAACAAACTGCGGGCAGCCCATCACCGCCGACAGCCGAGGAATTTAATTTACAAAGAGCGATTTGGAAACGTAACGCCCACTCTGTCCTCTCCCACGCATTCCTTCCCCTGCCGTGGGATTTTTTTTTATTCGCAGATAACGGAGCGACAGATGGCCCGGGTTCGGATGGGCGGGCATTTGTGGCGAAGAGAGAGAGAGAGAGAGGGTGTCCAGAATGGTGACGAGAATAGTTCACTAATGAAACACCGGCCAACAGAGGCGCCCGGCTCGCATCGTCAGACCCTCGCCTCGGTATCTACGAGCCAGCGCTCTTCTCACCGAGGGATATTTCTGTCTTATCTCGCCTCGCTTGTAGGCCTGCAGTAGATACAAAAAAAGTGGGAACTATTTGTGTGTCGTGAGCGAAGAATGGACGTACAGTAGTTATTTATGAAAAAATTCCAGGCGCTCGCGCTCGCTCACCCTATGATATACGGGTTGTGAAGAGAAGTGGGCGACTCATAACGACGAGGTCTTGAGAGCCGGTGAGTATATAGCAGCGGGGTGTAAACGGGAGATCCCCGAGAAAACCCTCGAGCCAGCGGCATCGTCCAGCACGATTCTCACTGGCGAAAATCGGGGAGTGACCCGGCCGGGGATTGAATCCGGTTCGCCTTGGTGGGAGGCGAGCAATCTAACCTCTCGACCACCGCGGCTCCTGTTGATATTCGGTGTCGATGACGGAGTTGCAGTGCCAAAGTGCACTCTAATAAATTATTCGCAAAATTACGACATCAATAAATGCTTACAAATCACTAGCTCAACATTGAATCCCGATACTAACTCAGACTCTCCTTCAGCAAATTCAAATGGAGTTGGATTGATATCAGCTAAAAATGATGAAAAATAAACACAAACAACAAGAAAAACAAGAAAAACGTATACTAGAAATACGAAGTACAAAAATCACTATTTGATGCATTGGTGGCTTTTAGCTTAGGTACATCCAATTGTTCGCAGGTATGGACACCTAGAGACGATCGTATATCACAGGAAAAATTGACTGTTTCCTAGTCTTCAATGTACCATACACATTTGCCCCAGGTTTCTTTCGTTATAGCCTCCTACTACTACATTTCATTGGTCCAATGAGGATTCCGATACTAGCAGAATGCTTGTGATGGGTATGTAAACACTCCACCAAATAAAAAACTGGACCATCCAACATAAGGATGACATGGATGGTATGCTATTGAAGGAATGTTAGCTCACATAATTTTCGCGATTTCTCATTGTCTTTAAGGAAACCTGGTTTTCCAGAAATATTTCCTCGCAAGCTAGATTTTAATATCCTTTGTGCACGTGCGTGTCATTCTGAGAAGACGTTTCCTCGCGTTACTTAGTCAATCATAATAAAGTCACTCCGACACGCAACGTCCGTGATTAGCGGGTACACGCCTGAGACGCAAAGTCATCCAGTCACGAACAGGGATACGAGCTAAAGGGTTTTCAAATACCGGATGCATCTAAATTAGACCTCCTAACTTCGGCCGCGAGTTAATACCGAAAAAAAAGGGAGACAACGTATATACGACTTATTGTATAAATTTAATCCTAAGGGCGGTGCACATCTTTCAAGTTGGGCTAGTAACACTAGTTTATTACAAATATTGGAGAGATTTTTTAAGATGAAATATTGTGTGTCTGTATAATGTGCAGGCCCTAACGATACAATGATATGTATGTAAACGCCACATCACCTGCCTGTCGCTGCCCTCGAATTATTTTATTGAAATAATCACAGTTATTTATACTTAATCGCCATGAGGCTGTAGCATAATTAAGATTTAAAATATGGATTATCAAACCACGTGTTACAATTAACTTTGCACGTCATCCATCTCCAGTAGTTGTAATACACTAGTGCTTCAGGTCCAAATTCAAAGATACATGTAGCGGCCTTAGAATTCACTTTAGACTGTAGATAGTATGTATGTTTCCGCCATTTTTTTTTCGATATTAGCCTGCAGTCGAAGTTTGTCGGTCTGATTTAAAAACACCATGTGGAAGAAACTACACACGAAATCTTTTCGCGAAAATTGGGCTACCCTATTAGCAAGCAACAATTGAAATTTTTCGGATTTTAATTTCATGATTAAAACTCTTTAAAATATAACGTTGTGGTGAAAGGGAAGGGGGAGATAAATTCTACACGCAAAAAAAAAAAATTCTTCGTGAAGTACGAAACCAAAGACCGAGGACTTGCCAACTTCCACGATCCTCATGATCGTCTGTGAGTGAAAGCCCCTGAAGCTGTTTTCACGTACTTGTAAATCCACGTGCAAGCCAGTTGCTGTTGGAATGTACTTGGCGCGCCGGGGCACTTCAGCAGCGTCACGTTGGCTGAACGCGGCGTCTTTCCTGCCGACTTGGCACGACTCCTCGCCACTGTAACCGCTGCTCTACTCTGAAGGCGGCGCGCGCTGAGTCCGCAGGTACACCGCGCCGACGAAAAACGCGGATCAAGCCCGAAAACCAACTGCATTCAGACAATGGCCTCGAAAGCTGCAATGTGTGTGGGCGTGAGTGTGCAAGCGGTTTTTTTTTTTATTTCCTTCCTCCCTTTTTTTTTCTTTTGTTAAAACTCTTATATTATTCCACCTTCGGCTTTTATTTCTCAGAGCGTATTGTTGCCCTTTTTCACATTTACGAAATATTATCGGGAATATAATTTAATCGTGACTGTGTCCTGTTGGAGGAAAAGCGATTATATCCTAACTGAGCCTTTAAGCCATCAATAAATTAATGAGAAAAATATTGCAAACTTCGAGAACTAGATTAGCTCAAAAAAAACCTTTTTCTCTTTTCATGATTACATAATTCGGGTTTTGAAAAATTAAACAATCTTGAATATTATTATTTTTTTTCAAGTTTCGTATCTTCTGTTTAGGCTCACCGGAGTACTGAAGTTTGTTAAATTGATACATTTCTTCTTCAGTCGATTCCATTAGGAGAGATCATGTGCAAAGAATGTCTCAAAAGTGCATGAAGTATTTCAATACCAAATATATAAATCACAGTACACAGTTTATTATAATAAGTAAAAAATAAATAAATGAAATTCACTTTGTTGCAGCTAGAAGAAGGCCCAAAGGGGTCCCGAATTATAAAACCGCACTACATTCTCTCTGACAACTTGGTGAGTTCGAAGCTGCCAAAAGGGAAGCCACATAAAATTTTTTTTACAAAGTAATTCTGACCGACTACGAAATGACGTTCCGTATCATGAGCTATCTCTGGCCGAGGACGAATGATGCTGAAAATAGTTCCCAAATTAAACCCATCCTTCTGAATTTCGTGCTCAATGGGAGAAAAAAAAAGGCGGAGTTCGTCAGTTCTTCTTTCTGTTTGAACATGGTGAGTCCTTAGAACATAAACACTTGGAGTGAATTTACGCACATCATTGAAGGCAACGAGAAGATTCCATACTCTTTCGTCGATAAATCATGTGTAAGTCGCAGATTTAGTACACAGATCGTGTGGCCAACGTTGTGAAATGGAAGTTCTACAGATTCCAGAGAATCGATTTAGCCTTCGGCGAATAGAGTTTGCCAATTTGTTAATGCAATGAGAACACTATGAAATGCATGTAGATACACAAGGAGAGAAATTGTTACTTTAATAGTCACACGACAATCCGATGCTAGCGCCGAAGTTGAGTTGCCGTTACTCTGGAAACCAATTATGCAACTGTTCTTTAGACATTCACTACTTCATTTTTTTTTTTTTTTTTTTTTGGGGCCCGCGCGCAAGTGCATTGAGAAGGGATTATCAATTCTGCCNATTGTGATCCCGATAAGAGGTATGTTCAAGACTGCGTGCATATTCACGTCTACATATACACTCTAAATAAAAAAATTGTTCGCAAACACACCACATCAGTGTATAAGTATAGTGAGAATGAGCGGGTTATAAAAGTTTCTTCATTAGCGTTCCTACATTTGCTCAGGAAATAGTCAAATGCATATGGAAGTTACCAATAATGTATTGTAGCGGAGCATAACATTCCTATATTTACAGCCTGATATATGGCAGTATTTCCATGTAATGTATAGGCTAGTATAGGTTAAAAACTTCCATTACAGTTTAGCAAGTTTACTAGAAAAATTTCTAGTGTAGCAACGAAGATGGACTAAATAACAGTTCATCTAGCTCATTCACGTATTAAATGATCCTAGCGAAGTTTTCTCAGCCCTTTGATAATTTTGAACGGCAACTTTTTCACCTAACGCTTCTATCTCATTAGACATTAGAATAAAATTGATAATGTGAACGTATGAGGTTTAACAATCGAGGTAATATATATAATTAATGACAGCCCGTAAGATATACGGGCACCGTGTCAAATGTTTTACGGAGCTTCCCCAGTTGTCATAGAGTCCCATTGTAAGCAGTTGTGCATATTTTAATTTTCAAAAACTATGGAATATTCCAACGTAAACAGTTTTTTTCCCGGACAAAACTTAAAAGTCGATATTTTGATACCAATTTATAAATTTGGTTATTGAAACACAAACGTGGTCGTTCAAAAGTGTTAATAAGTACGGTAGACGCTAAGTTAGCGCTATGTTTACAATATTTATTCTTCGGTAAAGTGGCCTTATAAACTATAGCGACAAGAGATTGCTGTATTAAAACCGTTTAGTCACCGCTCTTAAATTACGTGGAAAAATAATACACGTGAAACTTGTTTATGCAATTTTCCAACGCCGTCGCAGTGCTTAATTACGTCCAAACGTGACATTGAGGAGTTTAAATAATTTTTAAATAGGGATTCCACTTAAGGCTCCCGCTTACCTGGAGCTTCATTCCGCATTCGAGGTAGAGAAGCGCGGGAGCGATAAGGGCGACACTGCCACGCGCATCAAATGCGGCATCGCCTCTAAGCGCAAGGCTCTGAACTGGCGCGCAGTATTCTCGTCGTACTGCGTGAACCTATGGAACTTTCAGCTGTAACCCTATTGTTATATTGGTGGAAAGTGTGGAGGAAGGTTCAGTGCAGGGCCCTTGAGTAGTTTTGTGTGTATCTGACGCGTATATTTTGAGATACAGCGACTCGATGAGCACATTGTACGCACGTTTAATAATTTCGTACAAAAACATGTATTTCTAATACACTAGAACGTATTTCAAGAGCCATGCAAGAGAGGCCCTTCAAATATACTGCGGTTAGGGTAATTATACTCAGGTTAGGAACAAAACTAGTTTTTTTTATGGGAGAGTTTGGCACAGGGAAAATCTTCGCCGCTAGGTGAGCACAGTGTTCCAAAGAAGTCCCTTTAATTAAAATTTCAAGCTACGTGAATAATAAAAGATAAATAATTTTACTTAGTTACGTAGTTATTTTATATTCGATTTATGTTTATTGCAATTATTTTGTTTTTTTACGTATGGAGCAGGACAAATCCGGTACGCACGTGACACTGGCACTTACCTAGGGGAGAAAAAAAATTGATTTTCCAAAAAACTAAAAACATTGAGCTTCCCAACCCGAGCGGAACTGAGGCGAGATGCTCGCGGGCAGGGCACGTGGTTCGAGCCCCCAGGCGACGGGGGGAAGTCAGCTGGGGCGTCGCGGCGCGGTGACGTCACGGCCGCGGCGGCCTGTGAATGGCGCGCGGCGTCGTCGTCGTCGTCGCTATTCTTAGCGCCGCAGGAATGCGCCGCCGCTCCGGTGACGTCACGCGGCCCACGTCACGAGCCCGGCACGCGTTCTTCCCCGGCAACGCCGCCCCCCCTGCACCATACACCGTCCGGAAACTAGCTCTCTGTCTGTGAGCTAGTTATGTTCTGTGCCTCTTCCAAACTGATGCACACGCGGACTTACGAATTATCCGACACTTTCGGTATCAGCTGCAGGAATTCGCGAGTACGTCGCTACTTCGTCAGTCTCTCGAGAATCCTCGTCCGTGCATTATGTCAGGTACACGGTATCAGGTAGGCGTAGAGATGAAAATAGCCCGAAACAAACGGGATTTTTTTTTACAAACAATCTTAAAAAATAGGGGGAAATTAGATATTTTTTCCTTCAGATTTCCTTAAGAAAAAAAAATTCAATATGGCACAAAAGCAGTTTTATTTTTTTAATAACCTTAAAGCACTGTTGTAATAAAGATAAATTACTACAATTTCTACATGCAAAAATACAAAAGTACTATAATTTATTTTAAAACGCAAGGCACTGTTGAGTTGTGAGTGTGACCAAGTTAAGCTGCTAGTCACCAAAAGTTTTACAAACAAAACAAAATCACAACACATTTGTTTTGTCTACGTCTAACAAAAAGAGTTCATGCATTCGTCCATAATCACTGATGCATTCACTTTGTGACTAGGAATTTTTTTAATGTTAAGGGAAAATAATCTTACAAATATAATTTTTCATATCTCTGTAGAATTTTTTTTTTTATGCGATACCAAAGCACAGTCTGGTTTTTGAAAAAACTTAAAAAGCACTGTTGTAAAATATTTAATTTACTAGTTACTACAAGTTTTACAAACTAAATCACAAAAACATTACAATTTATTATAAACTTAAGTTTATTAAATTGTGTTTTCAATTTTCCCAAAATTTTCATTTTTTTCCAGAAAAAAAAAACAAACAAAAAAACTTTTTTTCTGGCACCCAAATTTTCTGGAAAATCTGCATCTCTAGGTAGATGTTTAATAAGGTACGCGTGTTATCAAGTACGTGTTTTGAGTTGGTGTACTGTGTGGTATGTGTTACAATGAAATACAGAGTGGATCATAACAAGAGCATAACAAAAGACTTCATTTGCGTTAAAAATGTTTCAGAGGAGATAATGAACTTGCTATAACGTTTAACCGAAAACTTAGTTATAAATTAACCTATTGTTATATATATATATATATATATATATTTTTTTTTTAACTAAATCACTTAACTATGCAGTATCAAAAGCTAAAACCAAGACATTGGATTTCATCTTAACCGCACTTTCTAAATACTATTAAAATTTTACTGTATCGCTATTACATGGAACAGCAGACGCAACACACTCGCGAATGTTAAATTGATACTAAATGTATCTGATACTTCGGCAGCGTACTCATTTACAGTACTTGATACAAGTGGGTACCAGATGCAAAGTAACAGGTTGATAGTCTGTGACCCACCTCTACTGTGAGCCCACAGATCCCAAGTCACACCGACACTCGGCGCAAGTCTCGTTGCAGCACACGGCCGGAGAGTGGAGTGGAGTGGAGAGAGTTTTTGGTATTGTCTATTCGCAGTTTCTTCACATTTGTTTTAATGAAACATTTAAAAAATCACCCCATGTATGACGTGCTTGGTTGTTTCATGAATATGTCATGTGTCACAAGCGTTGTATACTTCTGTTAACGTAAAAGTACCTTATTTTTTCCTTAAATTAAAATATTAAATTTAGAATTAATATAAATAAGAGGGGAGAAAATATGTGTGTTGATAATGCTTGGTAAAAAAAAAAGTTCTTATGCAAAATATTATTAAACTGAGTGCGCACGAATGCAGTGCGTTGTCCCTTTAGTGTAATTTCCGAGACTCAGTTAAGTTTTGTTTGCAGGAGGCGAAGAATATTCCGGAAGTATAACTTTACCAGGGCATCAGAAAAGTTGGAAGTAACCGTGAATTGACTATAGCTCTCGGCATCAGGTTCTTGGGAGCCGATGAGGGTGAAGCGATCTGAGTATGAAGTACCGCCGTAAGGCAAGGGCGGGGGAAACGGGATATCCCCGAGAAAACCCGCTGACCAGAGGCATCGTCCGACATGATTCACACGTGTGGAAATCCTCAAGTGCCCCCCGCAGGGAATCGAACGCGGTTCGCCTAGGTGGGAGGCGAGTGGTCTCTAACCACTACACTACCACGGCCATTTCCCCCCCCCCTTTTTTTATCAACGAAATATTACATTCCTCTGATGTACCATTAGTCATTTCACGTCCATCGGCTGTGGAGTCCTCAATTGTCAAGCACTGCCCTAAAGTCTCAAACCAACTGTACGCACTTGTCCAGTGCTATTTAAAGAAGAATTCCAGTCGACACAAACAACTTCGTGCGCTATCACTCACTGTGTCTATGCAAGACCGTCCCCGGCTCGTCTGTTGTAAACGTCCCACCGCCCGTCAACAACATTCATTGCGGATCTACTGGGGATCCGGATTCGGGGGGGACCTGCACAATTGCGCTCTCCCCCCACCAGAGAGAAAAGCGCAAGTGTTACTCTGGTTAAACCCAGCGCCCATTGAAAGACAGTTCCCGCCCCCTCTCTACTAGCACTTTCATCCCATCATAATAAAGAGCATGATTCCTATCCTCTGTCTCCTGTAGCATTTTCTGTAAACATGATAATGCATGAAGCAATTTTTAATTCCTTCCTGTCGAAAGGGTTTTTACGGTGACTATGCCGGTTTTTCCCTTTCTCTTCTAAATATAGTTTAGCTATAAGTACACTTAGGGAGGTTGTCATGGCCACAATCTGGCCATGGCAGCCCAATCCCTCTTTGCCGTGATGCATGTCTCCTTGCATGATACTCCCTTCCTTATAGGCGTATGGGGCTTAGCCCTACGCACTTTACTCCCGTCCCTACCGCGGGCTCATGTAACACTTAGTTTTAGAGTAGTTAGTAAAAAAAAAAACCAACATTCATAAGAACGATTGTCCTCGTGGACGTCACAGCAGCAATGTCAAATGCCGGAGCTGTTCTGAGGAGGACATATCGACCACACTCTCGTGTCACGCATTGATCCTCAGTTTTATTTTCCCTTCCAACTGGATTTGTTCGACGGCCAAAGAAAAAACACAATCGATTCAAACGCGAGACTTACGTGTGGTTATGCACTGTTGCCAACACTGACAGAGAATCACACTAGGCCGCAAGTAAAAATCTCCCTGAACCCACTAATTATGAAAATTTACATAATAATCTCTTCCAATAACTACAGAACTCATACTTTTCATTCAATTTAATAGTTAAAAAATATATTTAAAACAATTTTTTAAAACAAACTTTGATGTTCACACATGCGCATGTTAAAATAACGCCCTTGCAGCAACTGTCTGCGGTTTCCCAGAATTCAGAATTTTTTTTACAGCTATTTTCTAACTACAAAGTGTTTAAATTATCAGAAATAAATTTAACCACACCGAAAATTAATAAATCCAGTGAATTTTAAAAATAAAATTAAATAACTAGAATTTAAATAGATATGCGTCTTCAAACGAAAATTATACATTTTTATAAATTTTAGGAGTATCTTCAATTTCAGCAGACGAATAAAATATGCTTCTTCTGTACGGTACCTGTGAATTTTCATGGTGCGTGGTGCCAAATTATTTCAGTATCATAGACTATGGGGTATTTCAAAGTTATGCCACCAACAATTTCATGGCTGATAACTGGAAAAGTGTGGTAAAAATATTTTCCATTATGTTATATAAACGCTTTAATTAAAGATTTAAACACTCCAGTTATTATTATATACATTTTTTCCTACGAGAAACGTGGCCGCCAAATTCCACCGATGGATTTTTTTTTTTTTTTTAAACCACTAAATTAATTCAGTGAAAACAAGATAAAAAATTTCTCCCGCCAGGTAAAGTTGAATTCCACCAAGTCTGTTGGAGAATCTACTGAGATGGCAAATAAATACCACGGTTATGTCTGAAAGAACGAACTCGTTCTAAGGCTCGGCGACGCACACAAGAGGTTGTCAGTTTCCGCGCGCGCAGAGGGAATTCCCGCGTGTGTTCAATCACAGTGCAAACAAAGTGAGTCGCGATCAAACACGACGCTTCGCGATATGAAACGTGCGGCGACCGCTTCAACGCGCCTCGTTTTAATCCCCGGCTGAATGGACGTGCAAGACCGGTGCGCGGAAGGACGTGTCAACCGTACGCCGCGGTGGAATGTAATATCGCCGTGCCGAGCGCCGCACGGACAAACTCGCCGCGATATTGGTTTACGACGGCGCTCCGTATAGGGACGAAAGGACGCCAATAATTACACGCCGAGGAGAACTGTTACGTCGGCACGCAATCACAATTAACTTGGTGCGTGAGTCACTTGCGTCATTGGAATAGCAGTCACTGGACTCTGCGGCACCCCGGTGTTTGGACTGAACTTTTTTTTTATCACTGTGGCGCTGTGAAATACTGTTTGGCGTCTGGTGGCAACGTCGAGCTGACGAAGTAAACCAGTGTTTTTTTCACTCTTACATTTAAGTGTAGGACCGCCATTGCAGACATATAAAACGTCCCTGATGACCAGTTCGAGGTCTTATGGATAGGACCAGTAACTTTTCGCGTAAGAATCTGAGCACACTGTAGACTTCAATACTACATACACACCTTAGCTGTTGTTATACCTCCATTGGCTGCTGGCGCCGTGTCCACCTTTGACCAAGCCACTCAGGACTAAGCAACTCCGACACTGAACCTTCGTGATTCGTGCGCAAACGGTCAACACGGTCCAGAACATTTTGTAGCCAATCAAAGAAGCTGGACGACCCTACAGTGCTTTGGACTGTATCTTGTCTCGAAATCTTTTCGCGAAATATCACTGCCCCTACTTATGGAAAAATAAGGGAGGGTGAATGAGTAATACCAGTCTCAGAGGAAGATCACCTGGAACTTTTTTAATCCGCGTTTGAGGCCGAGAAACGCGGGAGCGATAAGGACGACACTGCTACGCGCGTCAAGTGCGCAATCGCCGCTAAGCGCAAGGCTCGGAATTGGCGTGGAGTATTCTCGTCGTGCTGCGTGTACCTATGGGACTTTCAGCGGTGACCCTATTATTTTATTGGCGGGAAGTCTGCACGAAGGTTTAATGCAAGGTGCTTGGGTAGTTTTGTACTATCTAACGCGTATATTTTGAAATACAACGCTTTGAAAATGCCTTTTTTTTTTAAATATAAATTTGGAGTAATATGAAATGGCGTTTGTAATGTGAGTAACGTCTTGAAAGTACTCAACAGCCCTCGTGTGAAGTTGTGTGTTATTTTCGCAGAACAGCGCATTGGATACATGTTTAATATTTACGTGGGAAGACGTGTAGTTCAAACTCTGCAACGCAGTTAAAGAACCAGATAGGTATATGCTAAAACGTGACAGAGCCTTACTTTATGGTACCTCATATAAGCAAGAATGTGGCTGTATTTCCATTAAATAAACAAGCGTACGATCCACATAACGTAAAACGAGTTTGCAAAAAAAAAAAAAGTCCTTGAAATGCACACGCCTATAAACGGCTTGCGCGAACTTNAAGTACTCAACAGCCCTCGTGTGAAGTTGTGTGTTATTTTCGCAGAACAGCGCATTGGATACATGTTTAATATTTTCGTGGGAAGACGTGTAGTTCAAACTCTGCAACGCAGTTAAAGAACCAGATAGGTATATGCTAAAACGTGACAGAGCCTTACTTTATGGTACCTCATATAAGCAAGAATTTGGCTGTATTTCCATTAAATAAACAAGCGTACGATCCACATAACGTAAAACGAATTTGCAAAAAAAAAAAAAGTCCTTGAAATGCACACGCCTATAAACGGCTTGCGCGAACTTGCCTGGTGCGCATTTTCGGCGTAGTCGCAAATTCGGCCTGGCTTCCTGTTAAGGATCCTTGACTTGGTGACGTAGTCAACGAGTGTTACAACACGAAGACATAGGCCAAAATAAAAATATAAGGAAAATCAGTCAAAGCGAAGGATAACTTATAACCCTGAATTTCCCAAATAGGGTACAATTGAAGGGATGTAACGTCACTCATACGTGCGTGGTTCAACCTATGGCTGGCCATGTAAAAAAAAAGAAAGAAAAAAGTCAACTACTGTCACCACTCCAAAACCAAGCGGCAGCGTGTTTGAAATTCAATTTTTTTTTTTTCAAAACTACTAAAATTATTCCAATGTAATTACGTATGAAAATAAAACACACAGCATGGGATTCAGTGAAGGTACTTTTAAGACACAACGCTTATTGGAAGCCATCAAACATATATGAAAACGGTCGTTGCATACAGCCATGCCTGGAAATAAGACTATGTACACTATCAGGGTAGGAGTCCATACAAGTCCACTTAACTCTGCACACAGATATTCCGCCAGTAAGATTACAGGGTTGCCGCTTATAGTCTCATAGTTCAACGGAAAGACAGCAAACCTCTCCATGGCCTTGCGCGTGCAGGCGACAGTGCTATAGATCCACAGACCAGCGTCGTCCTTAAGTCGTGTTCATTAAGGCGGCCGGGGACGGAGGTCAAGCCTCGTAAGCGATCCGTGTGTTAACAACACTGCTATTAATTACTGATAACATTTACTGCGGTTCTCCTCCTTCCTTCCGCCGAGCTTTGAATGACCGAACATATCTCGGGAAGTGATAAGAACGCAATAAACCGGCCGTCGCGTCCCCGTGACACGCTGATAAGGCGACCCGTGCGATGGGCATTTTCGGGTCTCTGGCCGGCCACTCACGAGTAATGTCATGCCAGTCTGGATTTTGTTCTACGGGACAATATTATGTAGACTCCCGAACTGCGTTGCGGTGTTAGTAATTCACGTTTTTCTGAGAAACTGTCAAACGTGCANACAATATTATGTAGACTCCCGAACTGCGTTGCGGTGTTAGTAATTCACGTTTTTCTGAGAAACTGTCAAACGTGCGTCCAATCTTACTGATCTACGAAAAGAACACACACCTTCAGACGTCAGATATTAGTAACGCCATTTCAGAGTACATACTTCAAAATGGCTAAAAAATGGTTTTTTCAAAGCGTTGTATTTCAAAATATACGCGTCAGATACATACAAAACTATACTCAAGGGTCCTGCATTGAACCTTTTTCTACAGACTTTCCACCAATAAAATAATAGGGCCATCGCTGAAAGTCCCACAGTTACACGAAGTGCGANACAATATTATGTAGACTCCCGAACTGCGTTGCGGTGTTAGTAATTCACGTTTTTCTGAGAAACTGTCAAACGTGCATCCAATCTTACTGATCTACGAAAAGAACACACACCTTCAGACGTCAGATATTAGTAACGCCATTTCAGAGTACATACTTCAAAATGGCTAAAAAATGGTTTTTTCAAAGCGTTGTATCTCAAAATATACGCGTCAGATACATACAAAACTATACTCAAGGGTCCTGCATTAAACCTTTTTCTACAGACTTTCCACCAATAAAATAATAGGGCCATCGCTGAAAGTCCCACAGTTACACGAAGTGCGANAACCTTTTTCTACAGACTTTCCACCAATAAAATAATAGGGCCATCGCTGAAAGTCCCACAGTTACACGAAGTGCGACGAGAACACTGCGCGCCAGTTGAGAGCCTTGCGCTTAGCGGTGATGGCGCACTTGATGCGCGTGGCAGTGTCGCCCTTATCGCTCCCGCACCTCATCAACTCCTCATGGTCACTTCCGGCCCTAAGGAAGCATTGCGACGGCGATGGGAACTAGCATAAACAAGCTTCGCTTCGTGTGTTCTGTTTCCTCAGAATTGCAAGCGGTTACTGCAGGGAGAGATCGTGTCACCCGCCATATTTAGTTTTTTATTTATTTCTTCCTGATCAAAATTGAGAAGGATTTACTGAAAAATTCGAAAATAAAAGCTGAGCTTATTACCCTACCCATCATTGCGGACATAATATATGAACTACTAACGCATATTTATGCAACAATCAAAACTTTATGTATTAATTCACTTTCACCTTTTAATGACAACCAGGGAACACAGATTAACAATCAGATACAAAAATTTGCACAGAACCATGATATGTAATGCTTTTATAATGAAAAATTTTCAGTAATGATTCTGACTCTTCTGCCATGATACTAAAACGAATAATTTCTGTATAAGGGATGATACAGCCTCTTAATACAGCAATCTGTTGAGAAAAGACACAGCATTGACCCTACAGTTGAAAACACAGTTTTGCACAATAATACACAGAAGTCTACATACGGAGACTTTTGCTGACTTTGACAATTTTCAACGACCACATTAATGGTTCAATAGACTTTTATTCCTGTCCGGAAAAAACATCGACATTTAAATATTCCTGGTTTTTTTTTAACATTAGAATAGACAACTGCGTACAATGAAACCCATATGAGAACTTGAGGCGCTCCTTAAACTGCAAATGGTTTGTGCCATGATAGTGCTTAGGTTTCGTAGTTAATTCTATAAAATTACACTTTCTGCGGTGTGTTATTGATTCGAGCTAGCTTGGCGTCAAACTGGCCGTGATCCTAGGGGAAAAAAAATTCCTGCAGTGAATATAAATACTGCGTTCGTCGTGCTGAAGTTTCGTCCGTATCAGCGTAAAATTACAGTTTCTATATCGTTTTATTACCTCTTAAAAATACATTTTTAGAAAACTTCGTACGCTGTAATGGTAGTTTTTAACCTTAAGTGGTATGTAAAAGATTCCACGTATTAGGCCGCATGCGATTATAGGAATATTGAGCATCTCAACTGCACAAAAGTTGGGAGATTCTCTAAAACTACAGATGAATGAGGGAAAAAATATTCTACAACTCACCCTTTCTCGGTATACGTATATACGGACGTCGTATACTTGCGAATACTTTCTTAGAATGTACTGACTATGAACAGAATGAAATATTTGACAGGTTGAGTAAAAGTTTAATTATATTTATCAGTGTTTTTCACACTAGTTGACACCCTAAACAGATCACGTTGAGAATTTTGTGCGTGTGGTTTTTGACGCTGTGGAAGTGCGGTTTGGTCCTCGATCCATTAAAGAATACGTCAGTCGGCATATAGGTCTCTTCATTTACACCCAGGAATTTCAGTTCTAAAGGCTGGGCATCTTTTGGCAACGGCCATTAGAAAAAAAAAAGGGAAACCCACATAACGAAATTTGTAGATTTACGCCCAACATCTCTTAAATGAGAACAAACACCGATAGAAAAAAAGCATTTACTTAAATTAGTAGGTAAATGTTAAGTAATAAACCAACGCATTACATAATTATAATTTAACAAGGATAAAAAAATGAAAAGGACAAGGAAATCAAAACAAGATTCCATCAATGTTTCAGATAAACGAACCCGTGATCTCTCTCATTGTAGNTGAAAAGGACAAGGAAATCAAAACAAGATTCCATCAATGTTTCAGATAAACGAACCCGTGATCTCTCTCATTGTAGCACGCATTGCAGGGGTGGATCTCAAATAACTGCGACACATAACCGTGCAGTAACCAGCACCTATCTGCCGCCTCAGTGCAGGNTTGCAGGGGTGGATCTCAAATAACTGCGACACATAACCGTGCAGTAACCAGCACCTATCTGCCGCCTCAGTGCAGGTGGCATTACATTGCGTGCCGTGCGCTCCTTGGTCGGAGATTCTCAGGCGGCTGAAGACACTCCGCTCGTTATCGGACAGCAGCAGTTGTGAAGCACGAGATAAATAGTTTACATTCTAATTAGTTCCTCTCGTGAAGCCTGTCATCACATCGTCCAAGTACTTGATGAGTCAACTGCTTAGCGGTATGACGTATCTGATAAACGCGTAAGCAAAAAAAAAAAAAACTTCCAGGAGCACAGTTTAGATGAATCGAGAATACAACTCGGGCAATGCTGTTTCATAGAAGAACACTTCCTAGTGGCCAGTCAATAAACAGTTTTATTCAACGATCTGATTTTATTTCTCGTTTGTATGAATTTCCTAAGTAATCATTAAGAAACCTAATTTTTTTGAGCATAATCGGAAATTATTTCTAAAAATATTATGGTTAGATAANCCTAAGTAATCATTAAGAAACCTAATTTTTTTGAGCATAATCGGAAATTATTTCTAAAAATATTATGGTTAGATAATTTTTGGAGTTTGATTTACGTGTCGACACTCGGCGTTGTCGCTGGCATTTTTGTTATAAACGCTTAGTACGAAGGCTCTGAACAGCTTAAAGGAGAGTAATNTTAAACTGCAAATGGTTTGTGCCATGATAGTGCTTAGGTTTCGTAGTTAATTCTATAAAATTACACTTTCTGCGGCGTGTTATTGATTAGAGCTAGCTTGGCGTCAAACTGGCCGTGATCCTAGGGGAAAAAAAAATTCCTGCAGTGAATATAAATACTGCGTTTGTCGTGCTGAAGTTTCGTCCGTATCAGCGTAAAATTACAGTTTCTATATCGTTTTATTACCTCTTAAAAATAAATTTTTAGAAAACTTCGTACGCTGTAATGGTAGTTTTTAACCTTAAGTGGTATGTAAAAGATTCCACGTATTAGGCCGCATGCGATTATAGGAATATTGAGCATCTCAACTGCACAAAAGTTGGGAGATTCTCTAAAACTACAGATGAATGAGGGAAAAAATATTCTACAACTCACCCTTTCTCGGTATACGTATATACGGACGTCGTATACTTGCGAATACTTTCTTAGAATGTACTGACTATGAACAGAATGAAATATTTGACAGGTTGAGTAAAAGTTTAATTATATTTATCAGTGTTTTTCACACTAGTTGACACCCTAAACAGATCACGTTGAGAATTTTGTGCGTGTGGTTTTTGACGCTGTGGAAGTGCGGTGTGGTCCTCGATCCATTAAAGAATACGTCAGTCGGCATATAGGTCTCTTCATTTACACCCAGGAATTTCAGTTCTAAAGGCTGGGCATCTTTTGGCAACGGCCATTAGAAAAAAAAAAAGGGAAACCCACATAACGAAATTTGTAGATTTACGCCCAACATCTCTTAAAAGAGAACAAACACCGATATAAAAAAAGCATTTACTTAAATTAGTAGGTAAATGTTAAGTAATAAACCAACGCATTACCTAATTATAATTTAACAAGGATAAAAAAATGAAAAGGACAAGGAAATCAAAACAAGATTCCATCAATGTTTCAGATAAACGAACCCGTGATCTCTCTCATTGTAGCACGCATTGCAGGGGTGGATCTCAAATAACTGCGACACATAACCGTGCAGTAACCAGCACCTATCTGCCGCCTCAGTGCAGGCGGCATTACATTGCGTGCCGTACGCTCCTTGGTCGGAGATTCTCAGGCGGCTGAAGACACTCCGCTCGTTATCGGACAGCAGCAGTTGTGAAGCGCCAGATAAATAGTTTACATTCTAATTAGTTCCTCTCGTGAAGCCTGTCATCACATCGTCCAAGTACTTGATGAGTCAACTGCTTAGCGATATGACGTATCTGATAAACGCGTAAGCAAAAAAAAAAAAAACTTCCAGGAGCACAGTTTNTTAGTTCCTCTCGTGAAGCCTGTCATCACATCGTCCAAGTACTTGATGAGTCAACTGCTTAGCGGTATGACGTATCTGATAAACGCGTAAGCAAAAAAAAAAAAAAACTTCCAGGAGCACAGTTTAGATGAATCGAGAATACAACTCGGGCAATGCTGTTTCATAGAAGAACACTTCCTAGTGGCCAGTCAATAAACAGTTTTATTCAACGATCTGATTTTATTTCTCGTTTGTATGAATTTCCTAAGTAATCATTAAGAAACCTAATTTTTTTGAGCATAATCGGAAATTATTTCTAAAAATATTATGGTTAGATACTTTTTGGAGTTTGATTTACGTGTCGACACTCGGCGTTGTCGCTGGCATTTTTGTTATAAACGCTTAGTACGAAGGCTCTGAACAGCTTAAAGGAGAGTAATGGAAGAGGCATAAAGGTTGTTCAAGTACGGGTGGCCTTGTCTGTGGGTGTAAACCTAGTCATTTCATTCGTACGCCAACCAAGCGAAATGGTGACTTTGTTACAAAATATGAATGTGTTACTAACATATAAATTCGTAGTCTATTGTTTATAAAAAAATATTATTACAGCCTATTCTAGGTTTCTTCACACTTTTTGAAGCAAACATTTGAAAAATAATTACATGGATGACGTTCTTAATTGTTTCCTAAATGTGTCACCTGTGTTAAAATAAAAGTTCCTTATTTATGGTTAAATTGAACTTTTACTAATATTCCGTCTATAAACTATAATATTTCTTTTATAATTAGTAAGAATAAAAACAGCGACAAAATAGGTGTGTTGGTAATGCCCAGTAAGAAATAGTTCTTATGCAATGTATCATTAAAGTGAGTGCGCACGAATGCGGTGCGTTGCTCTTTTAGTGTAATTTTCCGGAGTTAGACAAGGTGCGTTTGCATGAGGCGTGGGAATATCCTGGATGCAGAAGTTTAGTGGGCCTTAAGAAAAGTAGTAAGTAACCTTGAATGGACTATAGTAAGGTCCGCTATGCCTGGCTAGCGATGCTAACGTAATTGTGCGCCCTAATAAGTGGGTATAGTCTATTCACGGTAAATGGAGTACTTTTGAAAATAAAAATATATTTTATGGTAGCCTTAGACGTTAACTTCCGACTGCGGTGGAATGTACATACTGTGTTTATTACTTACATGGGGATATTTATTTTTAAAAGTGGTGGAAGGATACAAAACGGCTGGTAGGAGAAACGTAACTAGGGCCTCGAAAGTACTCACTTTGCCGTGAACAGGGTATAAGTGAAAGAGTATCGTACGTGTGGAGGAGGACGACGTGCTTGAGGAGACATGGCTGACGCTCACCAAGAAGGAGGTGACGTGTGCCGGCCGGAAGCAGCCTCGAGAGTGTGAGTGCGGGCGGGTGACACTCTAGCCGACAGCCCGCTGTGCGAAGCAGAAGAGGAAGAGGAGGAGGAGGAGACAGTGTTGCGCAACTCCGCACATTCCTGGAAGGCATGGTCACGAAGGGGAAGCGAGGAGGCGGCGTAGCTTTCGCGAGGTGTTGGCGTTCGCCACCTGGGGGTCGCGCTGCAAGCCCGGGCAGTCTTCCCGCGCGCTATAGGCTGTCCACGGTAAAGCAAGCACTTTTGAAAGCCCTCTCATTTGGAATACTAGTCAATAAATATATTTTACTTTAGCCTTCAACGTTAACTTCAAAGTTGCGGCGGAATATACACACTGTGTTTAATACTNCAATAAATATATTTTACTTTAGCCTTCAACGTTAACTTCAAAGTTGCGGCGGAATATACACACTGTGTTTAATACTACCATGAAATAATTGATTTAAAAATGGAAAAAGTAACTAGGGCCTTAAAAGTGCTCACTTTACAGTGAACAGCCTATACATACCGACAAACCCCGTTCTATGGCTTATCGAATCNAGGGCCTTAAAAGTGCTCACTTTACAGTGAACAGCCTATACATACCGACAAACCCCGTTCTATGGCTTATCGAATCGCACAGTGCCTGAACTTGCTAGAAACTGTTCACGATAAAACGAGGGCTTTTGAAATCAGCATCTGAAAAAAATGTATCTGCCTCTACCTTCATATATTTTGAAAGGTACACCAAGTAACATACGGGCCAGCGAGGTTGGTATCAGCGGAGGGAAAGTAGTTCCATGTCTTTAGGCTCCCGCCTACCTATAGCTTTTATCCGCGTTCGAGAGGCCGATAAGCGCGGGAGCGATAAGGGCGACACCGCCACACGCATCAAGTGCGCCATCGCCGCTAAGCGCAAGGCTCTGAATTGGCGCGCAGTGTTCTCGTCGCATTGCGTGTGCACTTTAAGCGGTGACCCTATTATTTTATTGATGGAAAGTCTGTAGGAAGGTTTAGTGCAGAGCACCTAAGTAGTTTTCGATGGATCTGAGGCGTATATTTTGAAATACAGCGCTTTGGAAAATCCTTTTTTTTTTTTTACAGCAACTTTGGAGTACTCAAAAATGGCGTTTGTAATGTGCGTGATGTATCGAAAGCAGTAAACAGTTCTCGTCCGAAGTGTGTGTTATTTTCATAGGTCAGCACATTGGACGCACGTTGAATAACTTCTTGAGAAAACGAGTACCTCCAATACTCTGCAACGTAGTTACAGAACAATGTAGGCGGGAGCCGGAACGTTCAGTTAAAAGTGCCAGGAAACTAATTGTGAATACTAAAATGATTTACTTTTATTCCTGTTTTTTTTTTTAATTATAAAAATATAATGCTAAGAAAATTTGTAAAATATTTACTTTTATAATTATTTTACAGTTTAACTTGACCGACGCATGAATATAGTGATCAGGCATAGGCCTGGCTATGCTAATTTTACGTAAGGCGGAAGAATACACAACGTGCCTACAAGTAGATATTAACCATACTTTAACTATATAGTACTTTTATGGTTACTTCAAACTTTTCTGAAGCCTTGCTAAAGTTTCACTTCCACGATATTCCTCCGCCTCGTGCAAACAAAGCTTAACCGAGTCTAGAAAATTACTCCAAAGGGACCACGCACCGCATTCGTGCGCACTCATTGTAATACTTTTTTTTCTTTTTTTTTCGTAAGAACTATTTCTTGATAGGCATTACCAACATACCTATTTTCTCGCTGTTTTTATATACCTATATGAATTTTAAGTGAAGTACAATTTATACGAAGAATATAAATACAATTTCAGATTAACCAAAATTGTAGCACTTTTATGTTCTTTTATGTTAGCACAGGCATAAAACGCCTGTAATACATGAACTATTGCAGGAACAACCAAACACGTCAAACACGGGGAAATTTTACGAAGGTTTGATTAAAATAGTGCGGAGAATACGCGAATAGACTATGCTCAATGAACACACAGATTACGCTCTAGAATACAAATGACTGTGGTGTCTATACAGTCTGCAGCGTATTGAACTCACGACATTTATCTGCCTTTATCAGTAATAAAGAAATTACTATGGTATCAAATTTATCGCATACTTGGCGTATTTCGCAGTAAAATCACGGCAATTAAAGATTTTCATAGCTTTATTTATTGTCTAAAATATATTAAAGGTTACAATACGTAGCTTCGAAGGTAATTTTTAGGTTCAGAAAAAATCGTGTGGATAACTAGAGACGCCTGGTTCGCATAAAGAGTTCCACGCACTTGAAGTCTTCAATATCCTATATGCATATACTAAAATATATTAAAGGTTACAATACGTAGCTTCGAAGGTAATTTTTAGGTTCAGAAAAAATCGTGTGGATAACTAGAAACGCCTGGTTCGCATAAAGAGTTCCACGCACTTGAAATCTTCAATATCCTATATGCATATACTAAAATATATTAAAGGTTACAATACGTAGCTTCGAAGGTAATTTTTAGGTTNAGGTTTAGTGCAGAGCACCTAAGTAGTTTTCGATGGATCTGAGGCGTATATTTTGAAATACAGCGCTTTGGAAAATCCTTTTTTTTTACAGCAATTTTGGAGTACTCAAAAATGGCGTTTGTAATGTGCGTGATGTATCGAAATCAGTCAACAGTTCTCGTCCGAAGTGTGTGTTATTCTCATAGATCAGCACATTGGACGCACGTTGAATAACTTCTTGAGAAAACGAGTAACTCAAATACTCTGCAACGTAGTTACAGAACAATGTAGGCGGGAGCCGGAACGTTCAGTTAAAAGTGCCAGGAAACTAATTGTGAATACTAAAATGATTTACTTTTATTCCTGTTTTTTTTTTAATTATAAAAATATAATGCTAAGAAAATTTGTAAAATATTTACTTTTATAATTATTTTACAGTTTAACTTGACCGACGCATGAATATAGTGATCAGGCATAGGCCTGGCTATGCTAATTTTACGTAAGGCGGAAGAATACACAACGTGCCTACAAGTAGATATTAACCATACTTTAACTATATAGTACTTTTATGGTTACTTCAAACTTTTCTGAAGCGTTGCTAAAGTTTCACTTCCACGATATTCCTCCGTCTCATGCAACCGAAGCTTAACCGAGTCTAGAAAATTACTCCAAAGGGACCACGCACCGCATTCGTGCGCACTCATTGTAATACTTTTTTTTCTTTTTTTTTCGTAAGAACTATTTCTTGATAGGCATTACCAACATACCTATTTTCTCGCTGTTTTTATATACCTATATGAATTTTAAGTGAAATACAATTTATACGAAGAATATAAATACTATTTCAGATTAACCAAAATTGTAGCACTTTTATGTTAACACAGGCATAAAACGCCTGTAATACATGAACTATTGCAGAAACAACCAAACACGTCATACACGGGGAGATTTTACGAAGGTTTGATTCAAACAGTGCCGAGAATACGCGAATGGACTATGCTCAATGAACACACAGATTACGCTCTAGAATACAAATTACTGTGGTGTCTATACAGTCTGCAGCGTATTGAACTCACGACATTTATCTGCCTTTATCAGTAATAAAGAAATTACTATGGTATCAAATTTATCGCATACTTGGAGTATTTCGCAGTAAAATCACTGCAATTAAAGATTTTCATAGCTTTATTTATTGTCTAAAATATATTAAAGGTTACAATACGTAGCTTCGAAGGTAATTTTTAGGTTCAGAAAAAATCGTGTGGATAACTAGAGACGCCTGGTTCGCATAAAGAGTTCCACGCACTTGAAGTCTTCAATATCCTATATGCATATACTAAAATATATTAAAGGTTACAATACGTAGCTTCGAAGGTAATTTTTAGGTTCAGAAAAAATCGTGTGGATAACTAGAAACGCCTGGTTCGCATAAAGAGTTCCACGCACTTGAAGTCTTCAATATCCTATATGCATATACTAAAATATATTAAAGGTTACAATACGTAGCTTCGAAGGTAATTTTTAGGTTCAGAAAAAATCGTGTGGATAACTAGAAACGCCTGGTTCGCATAAAGAGTTCCACGCACTTGAAGTCTTCAATATCCTATATGCATATACTAAAATATATTAAAGGTTACAATACGTAGCTTCGAAGGTAATTTTTAGGTTCAGAAAAAATCGTGTGGATAACTAGAAACGCCTGGTTCGCATAAAGAGTTCCACGCACTTGAAGTCTTCAATATCCTATATGCATATACTAAAATATATTAAAGGTTACAATACGTAGCTTCGAAGGTAATTTTTAGGTTCAGAAAAAATCGTGTGGATAACTAGAGACGCCTGGTTCGCATAAAGAGTTCCACGCACTTGAAGTCTTCAATATCCTATATGCATATACTAAAATATATTAAAGGTTACAATACGTAGCTTCGAAGGTAATTTTTAGGTTCAGAAAAAATCGTGTGGATAACTAGAGACGCCTGGTTCGCATAAAGAGTTCCACGCACTTGAAGTATTCAATATCCTATATGCATATACGTTGTTCACGGTAAAGTGAGTAAATTTTAGGCCCTAGTTATCAGTCATTTTCATAATACTTCCACCACTTTTTAAAATATTTATTGCAATGTAAGTAATAAATACAGTATATATATTTCACCGGACTCAAAAGTTAACGTCTAAGACTACAATAAAAAATAAATAAATAAATAAATATATATANAAGGCTACAATAAAAAAAAAAATATATATATATAGACTACATGCTGTTCACGGTAAAGTAAGCACTTTTAAGGCCCTAGTTACTTTTTCCTTACGGCAATTTTTTATCCTTTAACTACCTTTCCAAACAAATATTGCCATGTAAGTGATAAACACATTGTGTATATTTCACTGCACTCAGAAGTCAACGCAAAAGGTTAAAATAAAATGTATTTATTAACTAATATTCCAAATGAGATAGCTTTCAAAAATGCTCACTTTACCGTGAATAGGCTATACTATTTACAATGAGAGAGCTCCAAAAAAAAAAAGCTCACTTTAGCGTGAATAGCCCATGCCTGCAGTTTATCTTGGGTTATTGACTGCGAGTCTTTGCGAGGAGACTTACAGGATTTCAACTGATGCAATCATAATTACGTTACTCCGTACTGAACGTCAGAGAGAGTGTGACATACTGACAGGCATATGTGACGTATAGCAGTTGATGGGCTTCCCTGGTTGCCACGAGTCAGTGCAAGCAGTTGTGACTGCACTCATTTTTTATATTTCAATGTAAATATTTTTTTCATGATAGAATTGCAATTCTATATTTTTTTCCACTCGTAAATGCGATTACTGAAACAAAAAATTTGGTCGGTAGAAATCATTAAAGTCAGCAAAAATCGTTGCAAGTAGCCCGTTGTTTACTATATATATTCTTGTGTAAAACGGTGTTTTAAACTATAGTGACAATGCTGTGTGTATTCTGAAAAGGTTGCTGTGTTAAAACACTGCAATCATCGCTTCGAATTCTGAGGAAGCACTGCACACGCCAAGCTTGTGTATGCTATTAAGGCGCCCGTCTACCTGGCGCTTGAACTGCGTTGCAGAGTGTTCCAAATACACGTTTTTCAACGAAACTATTAAGCGTGCGTCCAACGTGCTGATCTACGAAAAGAACACACACTTCAGACGAGAGCTGTTAAGTACTTTCAAAATATCACGTACGTTAGAAACATCAATTCAGAGTACTCCAAAACCGCTAAAACTGGCCTTTCCAAGGTGNGCTGTAGCTCAAAATGCACGCACCAGATACATACAAAACTACTATAGGCGCCTGCACTGAACCTTCCTAAAGACTTTCCACTAATAAAATAATATGGTCACCGCTGAAAGTCCCATAGGTACACGCAGCACGACGAGAACACTGCACGCCAGTTCAGAGCCTTGCGCTTAGCGGCGATGGCGTACTTGATGGGCGTGGCAGTGTCGCCCTTATCGCTCCCGCGCTTCTCGGCCTAAACGTGGGAAAAAGTTCCCGGTAGACGGCGGCCTTAACCGTCGCCGTCGCAGTGCTTTCTTACGGCGGGACGTGACCTTGTGACGTTTGAAATTATTTACTCTGGAGGCCACTTAAAATCATCCAAACTCTAAAGTGGATCTGAGCAAAAGTGTTCTGAAATACAGCTGCATAGGAACTCTTCGAGAAATTTGAGTGCGTCTACATATAACAGGTAAGTTCATAACTTCATACGAGGCAACGAGTAGGTACGTCATGTGATCAACAACATAAACGTTGACACAGCCAGCATTTACCTTCGTTAACACACACGCAGTGTGGAGTGGAGAGATTTGGGTGGCTTTTAACATCGAGGTCTTGAGAGCCGATGAGGGTGAAACGAGGCGAGAATGGAGCAGCGTCGGAATGCAAGGGTGGGGAAAATGGGAGATCCCCGAGAAATCCCGGCGACCAATGGCATTTTCGGGCACGATTTCCACATGCAAAAATCCCGGAGCAACCCCGTAGGGAATCGAACCCAGTTCACTTAGGTGGGAAGCGAGCAGTCTAACCACTACACCACCGGGGCTCTAACATCCAAGCAATATATTGGAAAACGCAGGTTTTGGATCATGCAGTGTTTAGCAATTCCGGTGCGTTATTTGCGAGTGCAGAATAACGGCGGTAAGAGCAATTAAGACGCGTGTTAAAGTCGAGCTTGTTCTAAGATGGGCCACATGGACATACGCTGTCTATGGCGGTCGTCTCAAGATGCGCCATTAATTAATTTGTTTGTTACCCGGATTCCTGTACGTCCATAAAACGCTTGCCTACTCTGTCGGCGNCGGGAGATCCCCGAGAAAACCCGGCGACCAGTGGCATTGTCGGGCACGATTTCCACATGCAAATATCTGGGAGCGACCCCGTCGTGAATCGAACCCAGTTCACTTAGGTGGAAGCGAGCAGCCTAACCACTACACTACCGGGGCTCCAACATTCAAGTAATATATTGGAAAAACGCTGCTTTGGGATTGTGCGGTGTTTAGCATTTCCGGTGCGTGATTTGCAAGTGCAGAATAACGGCGGTAAGAGCAATTAAGACGCGTGTTAAAGTCGAGCTTGTTCTAAGATGGGCCACATGGACATACGCTGTCTATGGCGGTCGTCTGAAGATGCGCCATTAATTAATTTGTTTGTTACCCGGATTCCTGTACGTCCATAAAACGCTTGCCTACTCTGTCGGCGAACGGGATTTTCCTCCTGGCTCTCTTCCAAGTCATGCGCGCACGCACACGCATGCCTTCTGAATAGCAATGAATTTGCTGTGAAAATGCAAATTTTTGTCTACTGGGGTGTTTTTTTTCTTCTGAATACGGATTCTTGTTCCCCACAGTGAATTAAAAGTAGGCCAATAAGATACGCATACTCGTACATGAAACACATAAGCACAAATAATGTGTATGTGCGGGGCTGCGGTGGTGTTGTGGTAAGATTACTCGCCTCCCACCCAGGCGATACCGGGTTCGTTTCTCGGCGGAGTCGCTCTCGGATTTTCGTACAGGGAATTGTGCCGGACGATGCCACTGACGGATTTTCTCGGGGGTCTCCCGTTTCCCTCGCTCTTGCATTCCTCTCTGCTCCATTATCACCTCACTCACCCTCATCGGTTCTCAAGACCGCGATGCTAAGAGCCGCCTGAATTTATAATAATGTTGCAGAATAAGTGAAATCATTGTCAGTGCTGTACTGTGTCAGAAGATAGCACCAACACAGACAACGCCTTTTTCCTGATTAATGCTGTTGGCTTCTGCTGGCACACCTACAGTTTATTATTAATTGCTGCCGGTGCCAAAGACCAATAGAAATCCTTATTTTTAGGTTATGTCGTTAACTTATAACAAGCANATTATTAATTGCTGCCGGTGCCAAAGACCAATAGAAATCCTTATTTTTAGGTTATGTCGTTAACTTATAACAAGCAATTCGTAAGTACTTGCCAGACCAAAAATTTCCATATTTTGCAACCCCAGGAGCGAAAATTTAGCGTGTAAGTTAAGCGATAGGTTTATTAGGGATAGATCTAGTTGAAAGACTTTTAAAAATGGCTCGCATGGTCAACAGGGCAATGGTGTCGACCTCGAACTTGGATTGCGGAAGCGACGTCGCCTTCAGCAGCTTTAACCAACTAATTAAAAGGCGCATCGTACCAGTTTCCACAGCTCGCGACCCCCAGACCTCTCTGGAGACAGATGCTCGTCGTCGAGCTCCCGAGTTGTTTGGCTTCCTACATCGTGACAGGACGAGACAGAGCTGTTCCACGGGGTAGATACACGAACACGAGGCGGTTCTTTTGACGTGGGCGTACCCATTCTCCGACTGGCTGCCGCCGATTTAACATCATTGCCGAAGCGTGAGGGGTATAACAGGCCCCGTTAAGGGCCCTTGACCACCCAGGTTGCGTGTCACTTACGTTTGGCAGAGGGTTACGACAGGCAAGCCCATCCGCCCTCTGCCCCCCATAACCAACCTTTGAAAAAGCAGTTTTCCGCCTCAGACACATTTTCCCACAAGGTTCCCCCAGTGGAAGGGTTGTAAATGTTTTCCTAGCTACCCGCTGCCTGCAGAGGAGGTAGGTTGGAAGACGGGAGTAGCAAACTCCCACCTGGTTAACACTGGCCGCGCGAGGATCTGGGAACGGGCCTTGCGCCTGATTGGCTGCAGCGGGTTGCGAAACTTTCACCTGTTGGCTGGGCTGCCCGGCTGGCGAGTCGGTTACCAGGCGTTGATTGGCGAACGGCGTCCCGACACCTTGCTGGCTAATGACGCCACTTTGGCGGCTCGTGCGCTTGGGGTTGGAGGAATAACCGACTATTTCACCTGTGTACTCTCACCACTCTGAGGCGGCACATGGCAAAAACATTCCGATGCCGAAGCATGGTCTATTCGCGGTTTCCTCACATAAATCAAACATTCGAAAAATCACTTCACGCATGACGTGTTTTGCAGTTTCNATGGTCTATTCGCGGTTTCCTCACATAAATCAAACATTCGAAAAATCACTTCACGCATGACGTGTTTTGCAGTTTCCTAAAAATTCCATGTATGGAGACCTGAAAAATTCGGGTTTTCATTTCGGGACAAGTTAAAATTAANAAATTCGGGTTTTCATTTCGGGACAAGTTAAAATTAAAATCCCCGTACGTTTGTATTGCTAATGCTATTGGTCCACTCGTTAAATTACACCTCCTGGACAACTCTGAGCCAATAATAAATACACAGTAAAATTTAGACCGAATCACCGTCTTCCGCTAATACAACAAGCAACCAATATCTGCATGATTTTGCATACGAAAATGAAGTATANAGACCGAATCACCGTCTTCCGCTAATACAACAAGCAACCAATATCTGCATGATTTTGCATACGAAAATGAAGTATAGTCTACAGGTCATTGAACTCGCGAATTTTTCAGGTCTGTAGCCATGTATCGCAAGCGTCATATACTTGTGATAATATGAAAGTACCTTAGTTTTGGTTAAACTGAAACTTTATTTACATTTTATCCGTTAATTATAATTATGTGTAAAATCAGCGAGAAAATATGTGTGTTGGCAATGCCTAGTAAGAAACAGTTCTTATGAGAAATATTAAACTGAGTGCACACGAATGCGGTGCGTTGTCCCTTTCGGTGTAATTTTCTAGACTTGGTTAAGCTTTATTGGCGTGAGGCGGAGGAATATCCTGGAAAGAGGAGTTCGCAGACCTTCAGAAAAGTGTGAAGTAACCGTGAACGGACTATTTTCGGTGAACGTGCACCAATCGATAGGGACACCTGATTTTCACGAAAAGAAGACTTCACGAGTAACTGAGCACTTTGGAAATCAACTTTTGAAAAATGTTACTGCCCATACCTGCGTGTATTTCAACAGGCACACTGACTGGCATGCATCCAATAACGTTGGTAACGACGGAGGAAAAATAGTTCCGTACCTCAGCGTCGAATTAAAAGTGTTAGGTTAACTTTCATGAATACTGAAATTATTTTTTTTCTTTCAGTTTTTTTTTTTNTCAGCGTCGAATTAAAAGTGTTAGGTTAACTTTCATGAATACTGAAATTATTTTTTTTCTTTCAGTTTTTTTTTTTGTAAATCAAACAAGTGTAAGGACTGGCAAATTTGAATAATATTTACATTTATAATAATTTCGTAATNTTTTTTTTTTGTAAATCAAACAAGTGTAAGGACTGGCAAATTTGAATAATATTTACATTTATAATAATTTCGTAATCTTACTTGACCGACGCATGAATAAAATGATGAGGTCCATGGCAATGTTAATTTTCCATATGGCTGAAGAAAACACAATGCGCATACAAGTATATATTTAGCAGGGTTTTCAAAAGTGCTCACTTTATCGTGAATAGCCAATAGTTGTTTTAATTTAAGTACTTTTAGCTCAGATCGCCATTCGTGATTGGATGATTGTAAGTGATACGATATCNCAATAGTTGTTTTAATTTAAGTACTTTTAGCTCAGATCGCCATTCGTGATTGGATGATTGTAAGTGATACGATATATATCAGCGAGTCACAAACGTTCAGTATTGGAGTGACATAATTATGACTTGCTAAGTCAAGAAATTAAATATTTCTTCTAAAAAAACACGCAGCCTATAACCACAAAAGCTACANCAATAGTTGTTTTAATTTAAGTACTTTTAGCTCAGATCGCCATTCGTGATTGGATGATTGTAAGTGATACGATATCTATCAGCGAGTCACAAACGTTCAGTATTGGAGTGACCTAATTATGACTTGCTAAGTCAAGAAATTAAATATTTCTTCTAAAAAAACACGCAGCCTATAACCACAAAAGCTACANTAATTATGACTTGCTAAGTCAAGAAATTAAATATTTCTTCTAAAAAAACACGCAGCCTATAACCACAAAAGCTACAGGTGCGCCTTCACGACACTGAAATCTAGCTCGCGAGGAATTATTTTCATGAAAAACAGGTGTTCCTATCAATTGAATACATTGTGGTTCGGGTCTTTGTTGCCTTCACACGCACTACCACAGAATAGGTTAAGTATACAGAAGTGAAATGACGCAGGGAGGTTCCTCTGACCTTGGCTGCTGCATGTCGCGAAACGTTTCCTATTGACTGACTGGGCTGCCAACTGGAGAGTACCGGACGATACCGCTTATCGGTGGGTTTTCTCGGGGATCACCCGTTTCCCCCGCCCTTCCATTCCGGCGTAGATCCGTACTACTCATCTCAATCACTTTCATTGGCTCTCAAGACCTCGGGGCAACGGTGGCTGAGCGGGTAGACTGCTCGCCTCCCTCCTAGGCGAACCGGGTTCTATCCCCGGCAGGTTCACTCCGGATGATGCTGCTGGTCGGCATGTTTTCTCGGGGATCTCCCGCTTCCCCCACTATTTCATTCCGGCGTTGCTCCGTACTCACCTCAATCACCCTCATCGGCTCTCAAGACCTCGCTGTTAAGGGGCGCCCAAATCTCTTCACTCACTCACTGGCGAGAAGTTTGCCAACCGCTGATTGACAAACGGCACTCCAACATGTTGCTGGCCAGTAACGCCATTTTGTTGGCACGTGTCGCTGGAGTTCGCGGAAGAAGCTGAAGTTTCACCTCTGTAGTATTAAGCAGAGATAAATCCAAATAACAAGATAATACGCGGAAGAGTCCATTGCCACCGCACGAAGGGGTGGGGCTATTCAGTTCACTAGCGACAGCCGCCGAGAGCGGGTGGGGCGAGAGCTGCTCCGCGAGTGAATATTACCTGTCCAAAAAACGTCAGTCGCGCAGAGCGGTATATTTAACAGCGTGGTAGTAGCGAGGGACAGAAAATCAGTTTGGTGTGTACAGCGCCAGCAGTGTCACGAGGTTTCCCTCCCTCGGGCGGCATGCTTTCGGGCAAACCTTCGCCTACACTGCCTCCCCTACCTATATCCTCCCGNGAGGTTTCCCTCCCTCGGGCGGCATGCTTTCGGGCAAACCTTCGCCTACACTGCCTCCCCTACCTATATCCTCCCAGCTTTAATTCATATTAATTATAAATAAAATATTGTAATTTATTAATAAAACATAAAAGTTCAACGTAACCAAAAATAAGGTAACTTTATGTTAACACAAGCATAAAACACTTGCGATACATGGCATATTTAGGAAACAACGAAGAACGTAATTTACGGGATGATTTTTCAAAGGTTTAATTAAACAAGTGTGAAGAAACCGCGAAATAGACCATATACCCTGTGGCTGTACGTTGTTTGTAACACGTGTAAGTGGNTGCGCTTCAGAGCCCAAGGCTGCTTTTCACGGCCGTTCCCTTCCCTCACTGACAACACCACACTTCACACACACATGTATAGGCTATTCACTGTGAAGTGAGCACTTTTGAAAGCCGCCTCATTTGGAATGATATTCAATAAACGTATTTTATTGTGGCCCTAGACGCTAACTTCCGAGTGCGGTTGAATATACAACACTGTGTTTAATACTTACATGGCAATATTTATTTTAAAAGCTGGTCAAAGGATAAGAAATGGCTGAAAGANTACAACACTGTGTTTAATACTTACATGGCAATATTTATTTTAAAAGCTGGTCAAAGGATAAGAAATGGCTGAAAGAAAAAAGTGACTAGGGCCTCAGTGGTCACTTTACAGTGAACAGGCTATACGTGTGTTAGTTCTGTTTTTTTCCTGCTNAAAAAGTGACTAGGGCCTCAGTGGTCACTTTACAGTGAACAGGCTATACGTGTGTTAGTTCTGTTTTTTTCCTGCTCCGAAAATCTATTTAAGAGGCTTCCCTAGTTGTCACGTGGGACTCATAAAAACCAGTCGTGCCTATTAAAATTGCTGCAAAACTATGGAATATTAATTTTTTCAGGACAGAAATNGGGACTCATAAAAACCAGTCGTGCCTATTAAAATTGCTGCAAAACTATGGAATATTAATTTTTTCAGGACAGAAATGTCAAAAATTTGGTTATTGAAATTTTACATATGATCGCCGGAAAATGTTAACGTCAGCAAAAATCGCTCTTTAGTAGCTTTCGGTTTACGAAATTTATTCTTCTGTCAAACAATTGTTTTTAAACCATAGCAACAATTCTGCGTCTGTTTTGAACAGGTTTCTGTATTAAATCCTTATAGTCCTCGCTTAAAATTCTGGGGAATCACAACACACTCGAAGATACCATCGCAGTCGCAATGCTTCCTTAAGACCTTCTTACAACAGTGCGACAGTTTTTCGGCGACACGACACTACGACCGTCGCAGTTTACAATAACGCGATGTTGTCGTTGCGTTTACTNGTGCGACAGTTTTTCGGCGACACGACACTACGACCGTCGCAGTTTACAATAACGCGATGTTGTCGTTGCGTTTACTGCCATCTCTCGTAGTGAGCGGGAACTAAAATGAACGAAACCTGGTATAATTAGGCAAGCTTTCAAGTTCAAGTTTCGTTCATTAATTTTAATGGCGTTGTTAGTTTAAGCGAGATTTTCGTCTAACACATATGGATCAAAACGAAAGAAAAACAGAAAAAAACATGTATTCAATTTTTTTTTTTTCTTTTTTTTTTTCAAAAAAAATTGCTAACTTCAAGAAAGTAATTAACTTCGGTTGCATGTACTGATCTAGATGTTCCCAACAATAGCATGGGCTTCTGGCATTCCTACGTGTGTTTGACTTTTTAAATAACACGCAATATTTTTGTATTCTAATCCTCACCACACGCATACCTACGTTTTCGTTTGCATACATACGCCATTTTTATTCTTCTTCCTTGTCGCATGTGGCTGCAGCAGGTGCGTTAGAACAAGTTTGATAGCGCACTGTCTGCTGGCTCGCCCCTGATTGGCTCGTCACGTTCGTCGCTTTGTCGCTGTCGCACTATTCTAAAAAGCACTTTATGGCCATATGTGAGCTACAAGCGTTTAAAAATTGTTTAGTGGGGGAGTCCCCGAAGTGGCTACTCGAGTTGACGTCATCTCTCTGGCTGCTGCTACATCAAAGTGAATGTCCGGCCATGACATCGTACAATGATTCTTATAACGAGTTCATTTCGGTGACTAGCCTCCCTATATTTCACTTATTTTCGCCCCCTGATGACTGCTTGGGAAATTAAGATGAACAGGTGAGATGATGTTCATAAAACGCCTTTCGAATTATTCGCCGCTGTAGAGATTACTATCTGCTATTCACGGTAAAGTGAGCACTTTTGAAAGCCCTCTCACTTGGAATAATATTCAATAAATAAATTTATTTATTGACTATTATTCAAAGGGCTTTCAGAATTGCTCACTTACCTTCCGAGTGCGGTGGTATATATACACACATGTGTTTATTACTTACACTGCTTTTTATATTTAAAAAAAAAATGATTAAAAGGTAAAAACTGGCTAAAAAGTAAAAGTAACTAGGGCCTCAAAAGTGCTCACTTTACCGTGAACAGCCCACAGTTAATAATCCATTACTTCATTTATAGACCTAAACACTGAATAAAACGGACGTGTAACACACGTTGCCGTCGAGAGTTCCCTCGAGAGCTCCTGAACTACAATTTCCCGAAAATTAATCGTTCCCGAACGAAGTGTTTATTCGAAGGGGCGACAGAAACATGTTTTCGACACAGCCGAGACCGGTACAAGCCTACCACGAAGCGATAAATCTCCCCTGGATCGTTTTCACAACTACCAGTTGATATGCGTTTCTATACCACCACACGTGACACCGTTCACCAGTTTAACATTCGCATAAACCACAGGAGAAAGGGAGAGACAGGTTATATCACCACAGCGTGGAAGAAACGACTTTTCTGAATATAGGCGACTTGTTTTTTTTTCTTCTGTTGTTTACGTGAAACGTAGGCCCACAACAACGATCTGAAGTCGAGACACACATTGTTTCCTAACCTACCGTAAGTATAAATGTTTTATAGCTTGGGACTGGAAAATTTCGCGAATATATTTTAGGACAAGCTAGACCTCAAATACATCTGTATGTCTGTTACGTTTGCAATTTGATCGCAGTTTATGAGATACACCCAGGTGAACCCTGAGCCAATAATATACATGTACGGAAACATGCACCGAATCCTGTGCCACCTGGTCTGAGGTAAAACTGGCTACACACTGGAGGGAACAGCCAATAAATTCTTAATTCCAATCTAAACGCAAAATCGATTTTATTTTCTAAAAAATGACGGGCGGAGATAACGCAGAGTTAACATAAGGGGCCCCACGTTAACTTAAATATTGTTACAAAGACGCCTGAGAAGCGTATCTGAGTTCGTGAGGGACGGAGGTCTTAATAAAAATAAAGCAACTAAATTTAATTTGTAATTTATTCACACAGGTATTATTTACAGCATTAAATTATCTGTCCCCAATATTACTCTTTTTATTTAACAGTGAGCGCAATATTTAATGTATATTTCAACTCTAATTAACGTTCTTCTTAATGTGTATTTTGTTGCAGTCAATTAACTCATACTGATCATTAACACATGTTGCATTATTTATAATGTCATTCACTCACGCATCTAGTCCAATAGTCCAGCCTGCCAGCCGCACTCTTCACTACTTGATTCTCGCGTTCGTTGATTNTTCACTCACGCATCTAGTCCAATAGTCCAGCCTGCCAGCCGCACTCTTCACTACTTGATTCTCGCGTTCGTTGATTTCCCTTCCGCTGGTCGCTTCTCTCGCCGCTCGTTTTCTATCGCTCGAAACTCAGCCACTCATCCATTCAACAAAAACTCCCGCTCGGAGGCCTGTCACACTTTTATATAGTTCGCCCTGGCAATCTGGAAGGCTCAACGCACCCCGAGTCACGCTGAGAGAACGAGGTCAGTAATCCAGAGCATTATTCGGATAAACGCAGAAATCCTATCCGCCGAAAGTCAGGAGTGGCGAGCCGCCAAAGGGTTATCGCGGCAGAATGCCTTCATAACTCAAAATGCTGGTAGGATTACCGCTAGCTTGTAATTCAAAACATTCCATTGACTTGCCGCAGCCACGTCTCCAGTTGCAACTGATATCGCGCGCACCCATAAATCACCTAACTACTCTGTCCTTCTCTTCCGCCCGCTCGAGCGGGGTGGGCCAAGGTCAGCGGCGCATACCAGCGACACGTGACATTATGAATCGCCCCTCGCCAGGACACACGGGCGTTGGAGTGTCCTGTTAGTCCTGGCTGACGTAACCGCTACAGGTTTCCAGGCGAACGGTCGCTGTGTTATTGGATACAGTATCACTAGGGAACCTGACACTGGGGCGCGCTGAACTGTGTCGACCACACATATCACTTCTTTTCGTTTTCCTCCACAGATCTTTTGTGGTTCGCCACAAGCATCGTCTGTACAAATATATTATTTTTCAAAACACTGTAGCTTTTTCGTATGGGAAAATATATCTGTACTTGCAACTAACACACTAGTGTATAATTACAGACTACCGTATTATTTACTTTCAGCATGGCATTTCGTAAATAAGTATACAGGTTTTCTGCCTACCAAACCTGCTGTTACGGAGTTTATATTGGATAATCAATGTCAAAGAAATTCCTTCTCAATGCTAAAATTTTGAAAATTACTTTTTCAGACAAAATAATATTCAACGCATTTTTCTCAGAGAATACTGTCATGTGAAAAAAAAATTGGTTCATTTTTAGAAATAAAATTTTAAACGTAGAAATCGGCAAGATTTCTTAACGCACCAGTATTCCTAAAGAAATGTCACGTGGAAGAGATTTTTGTTGGAAAAAAATACAGTTTCTTTTGCTCGAAACTGCGAAATTATAAAATAAATACGAAGTACGCAGAGTTTCATATTCAACGCATTCTGGCTCAAGAACTGCCAGTACAACTGTCAAATTCACGTGTTTCGAAAATGACGTGCCGTTTGTTAACATTTGGTTGTAACCTCAAGATTCCTTTTTTTTTTTTTTTAAATAAAAAATAATGACATGTTGAGTAACGTTATCATATCAGTAATTGCACTACAACTTAGCCAAGAGTTAATCTCAACTTTTCTGAAGCCCTGATAAAGTTCTAGTTACAGGATATTCCTCCGCCTTATGTAAACAAAGCTTAACCAAGTCTCGAAAATTACACCAAAGCACCGCACTCGTGCTCACTGAGTGTAACAATATTTAACATAAGAACTATTTCTTACTAGCTATTACCAATACACCTATTTACTCCCTGTCATTTTTTATGTGCATAATGAATGAAATATAATATACTATATATTCGGCAGGGCTTCAGAAAAGTTGGAAGTAATCGTGAATGGACTATACGTGCGGAAGGGCGTGAACTTGCAAAGAGGAAGGGAGAGCAAGGCCTCTGCCCACAGACACCTCGCCCACTCGCGGTACCGCCTTTCGCTGTCCATCCACCTCGCACTCCGCCGAGCTAAGCATCCTCCCACCTTATTAACGACCCAATTCCCGGTACGCTCTTTGTCCGGAACAAGCTGTGTCACTGAGGAAGCGTTGCGTCCCCCACGGGCTAAAGCCACACAGAAGATTAATACTCAAGGTACGAAATGGCGCGGGGGCCGCGGTGGTCTGGTGGTTAGAATACGATGTACCGAATTTTCAGACCGGTTGAACTGGTGGGAACATCGGTTTAACCAGATTCAACCAATACAGTAGTTTTCCGTCAGGTGTTAACTGGTAGATGAACTGGTGAATCTTCGGATACAAGATATTTTTCCAGAGTTCAAATCCTGCCACTGGACAACATTTTTTACAGTCATTTTTATACACAGTGAATCACCCAGATAACGAAAGTAAAACTTTTTTTGTTACTTTTTGGACACATTATTTGAATTCACGGAGATTTTGGTGAAATTTACGGAGAGGGCGTTATTGAAAAAATCGAAGAGGCAGAAATTTAACGCAGATGTCTGAATAATTTGTAACCGGTATTTTACGTAATTTTACGGGCAATTTTTATAACAGTTTAGAGCCAGCAGTGTCACGTGGTTTCCCCTCCCTCCAATGGCGGGCGTTCTGGCAAACCCTCCCCTGCACTTCCATCCCTACCTTTCATCCCTCAAAGCATTTTTCAAACATCAGGTTGACTTTGCAGCGGTATTTGCTTCTACTTCCAGATGCAAATTAATTCCATTGCACGCAAATTCTACAGTTTCCAACGCCCGTTGTAACACTTGACGTTGGAATTGCCTTTGTATATTTCGGAAAGCCTGAAAATTCTAGGACGAGGGTTTACTTACCTTTATTTTTCGGAGGAAATATACGAAAATTCATTGGTGGATGTCTAATGTACCGAATAATTAAACCACCTTATCACCGCCAATTAGCACACAGTACATTACTACACAGATAATAAATAGCGTGGCGGTTCCTTTGATGTGAACGTACGCATTTTCAGATCGGCTGTGCTAGGCTTTTGGCCGCAAACACCAGCAATATAGCGTCAATAAAAAGTCTGTTCGCGATAAAATTAGCTTTTATGAAAACAATCTTAGAAAAAAGTCACTGCTCCTATCTGCTTCTGCTTGTATTTTAGCGGGCGCGCTGAGAGACATGTATTGTTGGTAACGATGGAGGGAAAGTGGTTCCATATCTTAACGTCGAATAAAAAGTCTTAAATAATAATTTGTGATAATTTAAATTATTTCTTTCGCTTTATGTTTTTTTTTAAGGTACCGGAGTGTAGGAATGAGCAGATTTGTAAAATATTCACCTTTCCAATAATTTCGCAGGTTCACTTGACCGACGCATGAATACACTGATGAGACCCATAATAACGTTAATTTTACATAAGGCGGAAGAATACACAACGTGAATGCAAGCACATCTAAAGCGCAGGGTTTTCAAAAGTGCACAGTCGTGAGCAGCCTATAGCCAGCGACATGTCGCAACATATTTAGCCAATCGGACGCCTGGTATAAATTTCCTGCCAACCGACAGCCCAACCAATAGGGAGCCTTTCACAGCATGCAGTAGCCAATCACATGCAAGGGCCCGCTACCAGAGCGTCGGGTGCCGAACGACATCAAAAGATGTCACAGAGCGTGTACTTATCTACTCTGTCACAGTGTTGGTGCAGATCAGTATTGAGTGGTGAGATCATCGTACAACGGTCGACGAAACAAACCCAATGAGCGTCTTATCAGTGGCGGTCTTGCAAACCCACAATCAGCACAAAAAATTAACTTTGCGGTTTTTGCCCACGCAGAGTTGTACACAACACGCCCGAAGCAGTTATTCCTCTCAGAGAAATGCCAGGCTCTGTATAATCAGTTAACAGTAAGTTGCGAAACTAATGGATCGTCGGTGGAATTAAATGGAAATCGGTGCCCAAAAATTTTCAATTTAGATGCAATTTTCATCAATAATAAATGTATGTTATCCATATAAATATTCCGCAGGTATCCAATGGCTTCAGTTAAGGCTTAGCTTCCCCCTTTTGCAGAAATTCTTCGTTTTCGCGTCACAATTTCGGATTCATAGTAATTACTGACAATGTACGACTATAAAAAAATTTACTTTTTAGAGTTGTTTAACATTTTTGTGCATAATTCTAATTGTGTGTAATCTGCTTGTTGTAAAAAGACAGGAATATATATTTATATTTTATTAATAAGTTCTCGACTTTTTACAACAAACAGATAACACGCAATTAAATTTACGCACAAAAATATTAAACAACTTGTAAAATATGAAATTTCTATAATCGTACATTGTCAGTAATTACTATGAATCCGAAATTGCGACGCGAAAACGAAGAAATTCCGCAAAAGGGGTTAAATTGAGCCTCAACAAGTTTGAACAAATATCTGGTCAAATGTCACTTTTTTTGGAATGAACTATACTATTTTAAAATAAGAAAGTAGTCTCATAACTACAGACCCTATCGTTTCGCGTTATAATCTGGTAAAATTATAAGCGTTGAAGTATATAATCCATTCACGGTTACTTCACACTTTACTAAAAGTTCTGCTAAAGTTCTACTTCCAGGTTGTTCCTCCGCCTCGTGCAAACTAAGCTTAACTAAGTCTAGAAAATTACATCAAAGGATATCGCACCGAATTTGTGCGACCTCAGTTGTAGTAATATTCTGCACGAGAACTATTTCTTACTAGGCGTTAACAACCCACATGTTTTCGCACTGTTTCTATTCATATTAATTATAAATGATATATTATAATTTATAAATAAAATGTAAGTTAAACTTTAATTTAACGAAAAATTAGATACTTGTATGTTAACAGATGTATAAAACTGTTTGTGATGTATGGTGTATTTAGGTAATAACTAAACACGTTATACATGGGGTGATATTTCAAAGGTTCGATTCAAAAAGGGCGTAGAAAGCGCAAATAGACTATATTTTAGTTTCACATATATCATTGGACCTCCGCTCACCAGACACACCCTGCGGAGAAGACTGAACCAATCGTATACCTTNGTTCTGCTAAAGTTCTACTTCCAGGTTGTTCCTCCGCCTCGTGCAAACTAAGCTTAACTAAGTCTAGAAAATTACATCAAAGGATATCGCACCGAATTTGTGCGACCTCAGTTATAGTAATATTCTGCACGAGAACTATTTCTTACTAGGCGTTAACAACCCACATGTTTTCCCACTGTTTCTATTCATATTAATTATAAATGATATATTATAATTTATAAATAAAATGTAAGTTAAACTTTAATTTAACGAAAAATTAGATACTTGTATGTTAACAGATGTATAAAACTGTTTGTGATGTATGGCGTATTTAGGTAATAACTAAACACGTTATACATGGGGTGATATTTCAAAGGTTCGATTCAAAAAGGGCGTAGAAAGCGCAAATAGACTATATTTTAGTTTCACATATATCATTGGACCTCCGCTCACCAGACACACCCTGCGGAGAAGACTGAACCAATCGTATACCTTCAGTACTGGGGCAGCTCAATTCCAAGCATAGGCGAGCCGAACAAGAGAATGAATGAGCTCTTGAAAGTTGCCGCAGCCAAAGGGAAAATACATCTACTGGAGTAAATAGAACATTGTGAAGTCAAGAGTGGTGCCATTGGATATAGGCTATTCACAATAAAGTCTTTTCGCGTTTACTTAACACTTTTTAAATTAAACCTTTGAAAAATCACCCCATATATGACGTATTTAGTTATTCCCTAAATGTACTATGTATAAAAGCGTTTTAAACCTCTGTTGACATATAATTATCTTATTTTTCGTTAAATTAAATTTTTGCCCATATTTTGTTTAAAAATTATAATATATCATTTATAATAAATATGAATAGGAACAGTAAGAAAACTTCTGAGTGGGTAGCACTTAGTAAGAAGTAGTTCTTATGCAAATCATTATTACAACTGAGTGCGCACGAATTCGGCGCGTTGTCGTTTGGTATAATTTTCTAGACTTAGTTTGGAAGTAGAACTTTAGCATGACTTCAGAACAGTGTGAAGTAAACATAAATAGATTACAGTTAGGGCCAGTGACTTTTCGCGTAAAAATCGGAGCACACAGTAGACTTCAATACTATATACACACCTCAGCTGTTGTTACACCTCCATTGGCTGCTGGTGCCGTGTCCGTCTTTGACCAAGCCACTCAGGACTAAGTAACCCCGACACTGAACCTTCGTGATTCGTGCGCAAACGGTTGACACGGGCCAGAACATTTTTTAGCCAATCAAAGAAGCTGGACGACCCTACAGTGCTTTGGACTGTGTATCTTGTCTCGAAATATTTTCGCTAAATATCACTGCCCTTAATTATAGTGAGCTTTTATTAAGGTGCTCCCAACAGGAACTGAGCACTAATAAATATATTTTATTGCAACCTAAGACGTTAATTTTCGAGAGTGGTGGAATATATACACTACGTTTATAAGGCACATGGCAATGTTAATATCAAAATGTGGCGGAAAGATGGAAACTGGCTGAAAGGAAAAATTTAGCAGGGCCTTAAAAAGTGCTCACTTCATTGTGAATAGCCGATAGTGCGAAATGATAGTATCTCGTGAGTCGCTGTGAATGTCTCGGCACTGAGAGATTCCCGAACTTACTGGGATCTCGAGATAAATTTTGTCAGAAGTCTCACGTAATCGTCAGTAATCTCTGTATTGACCTCTCCTGAAAAAGGCATTAGGGTCAGTCAGTACGTCCTGCGCAACAATTTTTCTTACTTTTCCTTCTGCGTTTGCGTGATGTTCGCATTGCAGTAAAGTTGCTTCCNTACGTCCTGCGCAACAATTTTTCTTACTTTTCCTTCTGCGTTTGCGTGATGTTCGCATTGCAGTAAAGTTGCTTCCGATGCGTCCTTCTACCCCCCATATTTCTAAGTCGATCGATTCTCCTTTTAATGTCTATTCTTGGTGCTTGGTGCTTCTCCTCCCCGCTCCCTTTTTCNCGTCTTTGACCAAGCCACTCAGGACTAAGTAACCCCGACACTGAACCTTCGTGATTCGTGCGCAAACGGTTGACATGGGCCATAACATTTTTTAGCAAAGCTGGACGACCCTACAGTGCTTTGGACTGTGTATCTTGTCTCGAAATATTTTCGCTAAATATCACTGCCCTTAATTATAGTGAGCTTTTATTAAAGTGCTCCCAACAGGAACTGACCACTAATAAATATATTTTATTGCAACCTAAGACGTTAATTTTCGAGAGTGGTGGAATATATACACTACGTTTATAAGGCACATGGCAATGTTAATATTAAAATGTGGCGGAAAGATGGAAACTGGCTGAAAGGAAAAATTTAGCAGGGCCTTAAAAAGTGCTCACTTCATTGTGAATAGCCGATAGTGCGAAATGATAGTATCTCGCGAGTCGCTGTGAATGTCTCGGCACTGAGAGATTCCCGAACTTACTGGGATCTCGAGATAAATTTTGTCAGAAGTCTCACGTAATCGTCAGTCATCTCTGTATTGACCTCTCCTGAAAAAGGCATTAGGGTCAGTCAATACGTCCTGCGCAACAATTTTTCTTACTTTTCCTTCTGCGTTTGCGTGATGTTCGCATTGCAGTAAAGTTGCTTCCGATGCGTCCTTCTACCCCCCATATTTCTAAGTCGATCGATTCTCCTTTTAATGTCTATTCTTGGTGCTTGGTGCTTCTCCTCCCCGCTCCCTTTTTCCTTAATCATTGGTTGTAATGTAAGCTATCGTCTTTCGTATTTCTGGATCCACCATAGCCTTCTGATTACCTCCTTCTCTCCCACAGCAACGTGGCCCTTTTCAATTTAACTCGCAGCTTTTTCCGTTTCGAAAACGTCCCTCACCGGTCTGTTCTTTTATTTTCACGTGCCCGTCCGTGCCCTTGAAGGAGCTTCTCGCGTCTTTTGTCATTCGCTGACACGTCCTGGAAGGATCGAGTTTTGTACACGATATTATTTCGTCACGTCTGCTTTTCGAGGCGAACCGTTTTGTCATCGGATGTCGTTTTGAAACGCTCTGTATTCTTCTGCAGCGTACCTCCGCCTTTGCCGTCCTCGCTTCTCTGTGGCCTTGAAGAGCCCTTTTTATCTTCAACACCTATCATCGTATTTCTTCACCCCAACGATGTGCATATCACCGAATATCGTGGCGTACAGAAGGTCGAATCAAAATATGAGGAACTAGTTTCATACAACTAGCGCTGGTGCGAAAAAATGCAAACGAGTGGTGACATGAATTTCATTTTGCACAGTTCACTAATTTATTTTAAATTATTTTCTTTGTTTTTAATTTTTTTGGTTTAGTATTTTTATCACAAAACCAAATTTTTTAGAGTCTTGCAAGCACACTCAAATATCCTAAACATGGACTTATTAAAAACATCATAAATAAAGCTTGGAGAGTTCATCTGGAAAGTCGTCCGGAAACATGTCAAAACAAAACATCGAACAAATGAAACTACCTGAAACGCAAAGTATCAAATGGACAAGAACAATAAGAATCGATCGGTGAACGTAAACTGTGTCTCTTATCTATACAGCTTTCTTATACAGAAATTTGCCAATTAAATATTTCCGTGATTTAAAACACAATGGCAAGCCGTTAGTAAAAACAACGGCGGAATCAAATGAAGAGCATTAGTGAGTCAACGAAGCATTCCTTAGTAGCTTGTCATTAGTCGGAAAGAGAACAGAAATCCAAATGCACGCGCTGTGTGTCAGTTACTGGTAACGAAGCTGACAGCCTTACGGTTGGTTGAAACGACAAAGGAAGTGTTGTGATGGAAACACAAGTAGGCCAGGTACGATAGTATCTAAAAAGGTCTTGGAGGCGGTGGCGTAGCGGGTAGAGCGCTCGCCTCCCACCAAGGCGAACCGGGTTCGTTTCCCGGCGGGATCACTCCCACATTTTCGCGTGTGAGAATCATGCCGGTCGAAGCCGCTGTTCGGCGGGTTTTCTCGGTTGTTTCCCCGTTCCCCATGCTTTTGAATTCCGGAAGACTACGATACCTCGTTGTGTACAGTACNCATGCCGGTCGAAGCCGCTGTTCGGCGGGTTTTCTCGGTTGTTTCCCCGTTCCCCATGCTTTTGAATTCCGGAAGACTCCGATACCTCGTTGTGTACAGTACAAGCAGTAAGTATAATTCGAGTGTAACGCGTCAACGATCAAGGACACGGTGTCTGTACGGGTTAAGAGGTTTCCCTAGTAAAAATTTTTTAATTGTCTCAAGGTCACGTCCAGTCATAAGCAAGCATTGCGAGGACGCTATAGTTTAAAAAACTGTTTTTCAGGAGAATGTATATCGCAAACAGAGGGCTTCTTGAAGCGATGTAAACCGACTAATACTTAAATGTTTCAATAACCAAATTTATGAATTGATAACAAAATATACCGAAAAAAAATTACAGTAAAGTATTCCATAGTTTTTTTTATTGTATAGACCTAACTGGTTACAATCAGAATCATATGACTAAAAAGCACAAAGAAACGCGGCTGCAGTGCGAGGTGAAAGTGCCGGGAACTACTTCGAGAGTTGGAGAATATATATATGGTCTGTTCACGGTGAAGTGAGCACTTTTGAGGTCCTAGTTACTTTTTTCGTATGAGCCATTTTTTATCCTTCCAACACTTTTTAAAATAAATATTGCCATGTAAGTAATAAACACAGTGTGTAAATTTCACCAGACTCGAAAGTTAACTTCTAAGGCTACAAACATATGTGTTGACTATTATTCCAAATGAGAGGGGTTCAAAAAGTGCTCACTTTACCGTGAATAGCGTATAGCTGTGCAGCAGACGCCCCGCGGTGCAGATGGAATAGGAAGTAGGCCCGGCCTGTTCCCGGTAGGTGCTTGTAAACGCCGGCCGGCCGTCCGGAGATGCATCACCCCCCGGGATGCTAATGCGCTGTCATCTGGCTCCCGGATCCAGCCCGACAAGCCTGGACCACCTGCCTCTCTCACCTCAAGACCAGCCGCTATACAGTCTACCTTTTACACGCCGTGGCGGATACTAGCGTGTTTTTTAAATTGTAGCCGACATCATTTGCCGCTCTCAAAATCTGAAGCGATGAGAATTTCACTGTTTCTATCAGTTTACAGTACCTGACCGATTCAACAGTCACTCTAGTGAATTTAACTGATTAATTAGTGAAAAAAATGACATTTTCTCTTCACTTATTTATTCAGTAACATTTCCCACTGATTCATCAGCTAGTTTATTCACTGTTTTTCAGTAATTTTTTTCTTGACTTATAAATCTGTTAAATAACGTGTAAAAATGGCCGTCAGAATAGTGTAAAAAACCGTCGAGTTGAGTTGAAAGATTTGTGTGGCTCTTAGAATCGAGGTCTTGAGAGCCAACGATAGTGAAATCAGGTGAGAATGGAGCAGCGCCGGAATGAAAGGATGGGGGAAACGGGAAATTCCCGAGAAAACCCGCCGACCAGCGGCATCGTCCGACACGATTCCCACTTGCGAAAATCCGGGAGTGACCCGGCCTGGGATTGAAGTCGGTTCACCTTGGTGGGAGCCAAGCATTCTAACCGATCAACCACCGCGGCCCCCTGATGAAAACACCAGCTGAAAGTCGCATGGCAGTGTCCATTTTGATAGGTACGCGGTAAGGCTTTCAGAAGTGCTCGCTTTGCCGTGAACAGTCGTTATCTCGAAGAAAAAGGAAATTCTAACCCGGTCTTAAAAAGATTGGAATCTCCAGGCGGAACCCGCACTGCCGAGCGACCGGAGCCGAGGTGTTCCGAACATTGCCGAATGCTCTACAGTATGTTGATGTCTGAGCGGGGGCTCCGTTCCAAAACAATAGCTGAGATAAGATAGCGTTATGCCGTGAACCAAACAGGACCTTAACCTTTTTAAACNGGCTCCGTTCCAAAACAATAGCTGAGATAAGATAGCGTTATGCCGTGAACCAAACAGGACCTTAACCTTTTTAAACAAACATTCAGGTAACATGGTTGGTTACACGTCACACAGACAGTTCCGTCGGTTCAGTAGACTTACGTGTATGGGTAGACCCGAGTAACAATGATTGCCATTACTTGGATAAACGTCGCGTAAATTGTGCGTAGAATAGCAAAAACTTTTACGTGCCAGTGGTAATAATCAGGGTCACCTGTTTATCGTGAAAATATCACGCGACATATTGTATTCCAAAACATATTATGCTCGGCCACACATGCAATGTCGAATTAATGGTTTATAAACTTATTTCACTTGTGCTGGGACACTTATTTCGAAATGACAACAATATCTTCATGGTTATACAAATGAAGCTGCAGAATAAATATTACTTCTGACAAGTAATGATAACGTAATAAGTGCAGCATTATTTTTCAATTATCAATATGATGTTGCCTATTCACGAATTACCAGATAACGCGTACATAAAATGTGGCGACCACATTTGAAGGCAGTTGTAAAATGTAAACGTGATGTAATAAGAAATATTTTTGTTATTTCATCGAAAAGAAAGCCATGGCATATAAATGGAAAATTAAGAATGGCGGATGAGATTGAGCCTTGAGTTCAGAGCTACACGTAAGTGCACGAGTCTTAAGTGACTCGGCTAGGTATGCAAATCTCTTTTCGTAAGCGTGCTCTCAGGATGCAGTCTAGCCTGTTTGTATTATTTTTTCNACTCGGCTAGGTATGCAAATCTCTTTTCGTAAGCGTGCTCTCAGGATGCAGTCTAGCCTGTTTGTATTATTTTTTCTCGGGAAAAACTGGTGGCGCTATTTTACACACACACACACCTTCTTGCCAGAAGTCATACATCTTGCAGCGTCGCTATGGAGGATAGCTTGGAAAACAGAAAAAAAGAACTGTATGTTTTGTTTATAGTGTTACTCAACCCTTTTGCACGCCGAAACTACGTGTTTTTTTCAGTCTAGCCAGTGTGTATTACTCCATCTCACGAGAACATTAACACCGCCATCACAGGCCACAGGTGAAGTAGGTTGAATTTTCGTCTTCTGCGCATGTCTTCAAAACTGGCTCACGAATCGCCACAAGAACTTCCGAAATCAAGTGCTCGAAACAGTGCCAAGCGATTTGATTACGATTGGTTTTCCATCACACCTGTGCTTTTAAAAAAAATATAAATATATTTTGCATAACTTGAAAATATATCGTAACTGCATAACTACTCGGTGCTGACCATTGTGATTCCTTTCTTTCAAGAAAAAAAATATGGTTTGTAGGAATAGAATATATGTAATTGATAGTCGAAACAAAAAACCTAGTGGCTCCACTATCTGAAGTTGTACGCGCCAAACACAGAATATCTTAAGTATATTATGGAAATGAATTGGCGACGAGGTTCATTTGACGTGTCCGCGCGACGCTCTGGGAAAGTGCTTTGTTTCTTGATTGGCTACAGCGTGTTGCGAAACGTTCCCTATTGGCTCGGCTGCCGGCTGGCGAGTAGGTTACCAGGCGCTGATTGGCGAACGGCGTTCCTACATGTTACTGGCCAGTGAAGCCATGTTGCTGGCGTGTGCGTTTGGAGTTAGGCGGTGTAATAGCTTGTTTCAACTCTGTATATTATTCTTTGCCTCATGCATAGAGACCCAAAAAAATCGCGAGTTCATTTAAAGACAAGTTAAACTTTATCCGCATGTACCATGAAGTTTCGCTTCTATTGGACCACAGACACGCTCCGGATGACTTCCGACCAATAACGAACCTGCAAGGAAAACAAGGACCGAATCCCGTGCTACCTGGTCAATGTTTACTGGAGCAACAGTCAATGAACAACCAACTTACATTCAAGTGCACAAAGGAATGTTGAGTCTAGCTGGTTGNCTGGCCAGTGAAGCCATGTTGCTGGCGTGTGCGTTTGGAGTTAGGCGGTGTAATAGCTTGTTTCAACTCTGTATAGTATTCTTTGCCTCATGCATAGAGACCCAAAAAAATCGCGAGTTCATTTAAAGACAAGTTAAACTTTATCCGCATGTACCATGAAGTTTCGCTTCTATTGGACCACAGACACGCTCCGGATGACTTCCGACCAATAACGAACCTGCAAGGAAGACAAGGACCGAATCCCGTGCTACCTGGTCAGTGTTTACTGGAGCAACAGTCAATGAACAACCAACTTACATTCAAGTGCACAAAGGAATGTTGAGTCTAGCTGGTTGCAGAACGAATCCGCGAAATTTCCGGGTCTCTACTCATGGATATGATGTATTTGCAACTGTACGTCAGGATGAGGTTTATTAAATCGTTACGCGCAGACGCGAGATACATGCGCGGTCCAGCTCTGTGAGGGGTGACCTATCTCGACCCTCCCCTCTACACAGGCAGACTCGCTCGCTGCCCCGTCGCTCGCCCGGCAGCCGGGGGGATAATCGACAGCGGTGACCTGGCTGGCGTCCCAGCCCCTCCTCCAGCATGCTGAATAAAGCAGACGAGTTTAGAGGATGCGCAAGAATATTCTGGGAACTTGGGCCCTCGNCCCCTCCTCCAGCATGCTGAATAAAGCAGACGAGTTTAGAGGATGCGCAAGAATATTCTGGGAACTTGGGCCCTCGGTACAACGCGGCATATAGAGAAATGGCCTACGACCCTATAAATATTGCAGCGGTCAAAGAGTCGGGAGTCTTTCTGAGAAAGCTAATTGGCTGAGTGTGGTACTCTAGCGACGCGTGGTGCAGCGAGACATCCGGGAAGGGGACGGGCGACGAAGAGAGATCACTAGACGACGGCGAACGATGTTTTTGTGGTGTGAAGGGACGAGAGGGCGTGATATCCGAGTGAAGGCTACTACTGTGCGTGAGGGCGCTCGGTAATCTCTAGAACGTTGCGGATTGGTGGTACCCGGACTTAACTGAGGTGGGACTGAATGAACATGTAGTACGGTTTTTATTGTAAATATTGGAACTGTCAAATATGGACACCTAATTAATAAAATAATAAAATAGGTTATGATACACTGTCTATTGTGACTTCTTTTTAACTATTTAAAAACACTTATTTTGTTGAGGTAGTGTTGAGTTGTATTGATTGAATTCATTAATTATAAACAGCAAGTGATATCAATTTAATGTGAGACTTTGGGTCGAGAGAATTTAGTTTGTAGTTATTGTAAATAAAATTAGGAAATTATAATTAACTCTTGTCTATAATTGACACCTTCATCCCTTAATGAACCTGGTTTAGCCCACTGAATTTTGAGAAATTGTAACAGTTTTAAGGTTGGGAAGTTCAATATGCTTTTAGATTGGCAATTAAAAATTTTCATTGCCAGATAGCACTGGTGTCGCGTGTGANGGTTGGGAAGTTCAATATGCTTTTAGATTGGCAATTAAAAATTTTCATTGCCAGATAGCACTGGTGTCGCGTGTGTACCGGATTTTACCGTCTTGTACGTAAGTAAATGGGACAATAGTTAATGCAGTTGTGTTAAAATCTTCTGAGTTGTATTGCGTTAGACCCTATGTAAAGAATAAACTTTGTTCATCGCACTAGAGTGGAAATATAACGAAATATATTCACATAATGTTGAATATTCTGTCGCAAATTGGATTTAGAAAAACCCAGGCTTACGCGATTTATTTAAATGTTGCAAGTGAATCGAAAAATATAATGGTGAATTGGTTAGAAATATAATTTTNGGTTGGGAAGTTCAATATGCTTTTAGATTGGCAATTAAAAATTTTCATTGCCAGATAGCACTGGTGTCGCGTGTGAACCGGATTTTACCGTCTTGTACGTAAGTAAATGGGACAATAGTTAATGCAGTTGTGTTAAAATCTTCCGAGTTGTATTGCGTTAGACCCTATGTAAAGAATAAACTTTGTTCATCGCACTAGAGTGGAAATATAACGAAATATATTCACATAATGTTGAATATTCTGTCGCAAATTGGATTTAGAAAAACGCNGAAATATATTCACATAATGTTGAATATTCTGTCGCAAATTGGATTTAGAAAAACCCAGGCTTACGCGATTTATTTAAATGTTGCAAGTGAATCGAAAAATATAATGGTGAATTGGTTAGAAATATAATTTTAGGGCGTTCCTGCGGAGTTTTCTCAAGCGAAAGGAGAAAAATACAAAGTTCCTTTTGATGAAAGCTATATTTTTTTTTCGCACTTGAATTATTAACGTTTTCCCATTGAATTAAGGTTGCCTAATGTCGATAAGTGGTATTTTTACTATTTGCTCTTGTAAACACCGTCGAGGGTAGTGAATAATAATTTCGGAATACAGATAATGCTTAAAATTATGGCTTGGGCAAATATATATCACATTTCGAACCAAAAACTAAGTTTTACACAAAAATATAAAGAATTTCTCAATTTACCGCCAGCTCAAAAGCGACCTCTTTAGAACACTAGCGCAACTTGCGGCGGAAATTTTCCCTACGCAAGACACTTCCATGAGTAGGGCCACGTATTTTTCGCGAAAAGATTTATACTCATGCTATATTTCAATATCCTACGTCGAAACCCACAAATTCCTTTTGGTTATTGGTTGCGCGTCTACGTGAGAAGACATGTTCTTATTCGACATGGCCAATCAGAGTAAAGTACTACTCCGATACTGATCGCCCATGATTCGCGAGTAGACGCTTGAGGCACGTGACATTTAAAATCATCCAACCACGCAAGTGCATATAATTAATTTCAACTGGTCTTGAAATTTTTTCGCGAAAAACACGTGCTCCTACCCATAAGAAATCTCGTTTTTGTTCTTAACCTGAGTAGAATTAACCTTAGTCAGGAGCAGTAAAACAGTCGTGTATAGGTTGTTCACGGTTAATTGAGTACTTTTGAAATCAACCTTTGAAAAATGCCACTGTCCCTACCTGCATATATTTTAACGGACACAATGACTGGCATACGCCCAGTCAAGTTGGCAACGTTGACAGGGAAATAGTTCCATGTTTTAAAGTTGAATTATAAGTGTTGGGTAAACATTTGTGAAAACGGAAAAATTCATTTTTCTATGTGTATTTTTTTTAATGCATACAAAATTAACAATGACCAAATTTGTGAAATATATATATTTTTTCAATAATGTTACAGTTCCATTTAACAGACGCATGAATAAAGTGTTAGAGCTCATGGCAATGTTAATTTTACATAATGCGGAAGAACACACAAAGTGCATACAAGTAGATCTTTAGCAGGGCTTTCAAAAGTGCTTAGTTTACCGCGANATAATGCGGAAGAACACACAAAGTGCATACAAGTAGATCTTTAGCAGGGCTTTCAAAAGTGCTTAGTTTACCGCGAACATCCCCGAGGACACCACGGGTTCTCGGGATGGTGGAAATGGAACACAAGCATGTCTCACCTGGCTGTTCTTGCCCGTGGCACCCGGGGCGAGTGGGTTGGTAGAAAAAATGATAAAGGGGGTAGGGGGAGAATGGCAGTGGGCGAGCAGCTGTTCGCGTCGCCCTCCCTCCACAGCTTTCCAAGGTCGCGCGCGCGAAAACTGGCTCCCGGCGAGCGCCCTGCATGTGTGCTTCCCAGAGACATGCCGCTGGNCGCACGACGCAACAACCGCGCAAGAGCCGGCCTATCCCGCCCCAGACACCCCACGACGCATTCCTTCCTTCCTTCGGCCCCCTTCTGAATGACGTCAGCGGAGCACGCATCGTCTGACTCACGAACCAGTGCACTTTTTTCTTGACAGCTCTGTTTACATATATTTACTCGGCCATAGTCTATATCCCGGTTTCTTATCAAACCTTTGAAAAATCACCCTATCTATGACGTGTTTGGTTATTTTCTAAATGTACCATGTGTCACAAGCGTTTTATACTTCCGTTAACATAAACATATCTAATTTTTGGCTAATTTAAACTGCTGCTTATATTTGATCTATAAATTATCATATTTATTTTATAATTAATATAAATAAAAAACCGCGAAAAAACAGGTGTGTTGGTGATGCCTACTAGGAAATAGTTCTTATGCAAGATGTTAAACTGAGTGCGCACAAATGGGGTGTGNCAGGTGTGTTGGTGATGCCTACTAGGAAATAGTTCTTATGCAAGATGTTAAACTGAGTGCGCACAAATGGGGTGTATAGTCCCTTTGATGTAATTTTATAGACTTGGTTAAGCTTTGTATGAAGCGGAGGAATATCCTGGAAGCAGAACTTTAGCAGGGCTTCAGAAAAGTTGGAGGTAACCGCGAATGGTCATAACAAGCGCAGCAGCCCAGTATGTCAACATAATATATTTCGCCATTGAAATATTTGCAAAATGCACTTGTCCGACTATAACACGCCGTGCTCAGTCTACAATGGGATGCACGCGTGCACGATAACGTGCGGATCCACGTAAGAAACTTTCCGTATACGTGAAACCGCGTAGCCAACAGGAATTTAGTATTTAGTTTTCGTAACCACTGTGGCTTACAAGAAAACACGGGAATGGTTTCAATGTTGCGGTTATAGGTTTTAAGAAGTATAAACATAGTATACTATAAGTGGCGCGTGTTTGTTGCAAGGCTCATGTCAGTATTTTGTAAAGCTAGTATTTTAATTTCGAATTCGTAAGTTGCAGCAGATCGTTACATTTCTGTGAAGTGTAGAATAGCTAAAACTCATCACGTTTACGTTTTCAGTATCCGTCTTCTAATGCATCCGGTAAATGCAGAACAGGTCTTAGTCGTACGTTACGTTTGCCAAAGAAATTACTACAATTCAAGAACAAAATATTAACACATGGAATACGAACTGCTGTAAATAACTATGATGCACATGTAAGTACAACCTAACCTAGCAATTTTATAGGGGTTAATATTAGAAAAAAAAAAATCTGTGGAATTATAATGGAAGTTTCCTATGTAATTGATTACCTCTTGAAACAAGAGACAAGTTAATCTGTCTAGGTTTTTGACAATGAATTAAAAGACGCAAAGAAATACACTAATCAGATATATTAAATTAAACAACAAGAGCCCTTGAACTTACACAATTACTATATGTAACCTGAATTGCATATTCCTGTCCTTGCCTTCATAATATCGCCTGTAAAGAGTGTAGAAAACATAGTTTTCGCACAGGATAGCGCGAATTCTACCCGGATCGATTGGGTTAACTGTTAGGGTATTTCCCGCCATAATTTCCAATATCATTATCGTCACAAGACGGTACAGTTGATCAGTACGCGTGTTTGAAACACACGTCTGACTACTTCTTTGGAGTTAAAAGTACGCTGTTTATATTTGTACCAACGCCAAAAGTTATGTCTGGATTAACATTCAACTTGTGAATGGAGACGTTGGACAAGCGCATGCGTCCGTTTAAACTTGAGTTTCCTTAGTGATACGTTCGATAAACACGTTCGTTTGTTTCGCAACCTGTCCCTATCACGTGGCTGCCCTGTTTGATTACAACCTGCACCACGTCTGGAATAGAAGGGTGACACCCGGACAAACTCGACGTATGCACAGGATAGTAAAATGGCGGACTTACCGAATGCCTTCGACGACGACGCCAGAGCCAGGGCCAGCAGCATCAGCATCTTCGGCGTCCTCTCCATGGCGGAAAGTCGACGGCGGGCGAACACGACGAGGAATCCGAACGATGAGGGAGGTTGAAGGAAGGGGGTGAAGAAACTCGCGGACGAAATACGACGGCGAGGAGAGAAAAAAAAAGTTGGCGCAGCTCAGGATCGGCGACAGCGCGGCATGTCCGTCAAGGTCGCCGGACGGAAACAACAACAAGAAGAAGAGGTTGAAGGAGGAGAGCTAGAGGGCGGCGGGCAACGGGTAGACGCGACGCGCTCACGCACACACGTAGATCCACGCACAGCATACAATACACTCCAGCCGCGACGGCGAGCACACCTCGACTGAGGGACCTTGGCGCGCCACCTCGCCTTTAAAAAGAGGGCCGCAGTG